>VMKM01000340.1:0-396948 GCA_008360985.2 Macquaria ambigua
GATAGATAGATAGATAGATAGATAGATAGATAGATAGATAGATAGATAGATAGATAGATAGATAGATAGATAGATAGATAGATAGAAATGCATGATTAAAATAGGGCTTAATATTTTGGAATTGTAAAGTTTCAAGAATACATTTTTAATATATATCATATTATATACATAAGAAATTTGAAAGTAAAGGCGTAACACTTTTCAAAATGGTTGGTTTCTATTAAAAAATAGGTTAACATATTTTAGAGGTGGATTTTTCGAACTTTGGACAGAGCCAGGCTAGCTGTTTCCCCCTGTTTACACTCTTTACGCTAAGCTAGGCTAATCGCCTCCTTGTTCCAGCTCCGTATTGAATGCACAGACATGAGAGTGGTAAATGGACTTCACTTATATATAGAGCTTTTCAACCATTCACCAACCACAATAAGTGTATTTCCCAAAATGAATGTTGAACTATTCCTTTAAAAATAGCTTTTTAGGACAACTTCAACCTTGTTTTTAAATGTGTAAAGTAGAAAACACTGTGTTATCAGTGATTTGACTTTTCAACAACATCCAGAGTGTAAGTGTCATTTGAGAAATTATAGAAAATTCACTTAATGAACAATTGTCAATACTCAAAAGTAAAATCTGAACGATTTTGAGTTTAGTTGTTGGTTTAGTTATTTGGAAGCATGTCATTGGTTGAGTTGAACTGCACTCAGCGGAGCCAAAGAGATGATAAAGACTCATTTGTTTGAGAAATTGTCCAAAATGTCTTTTAATCTACATGCTTTATTTCATTCTTATCCTTACAAGAGCATTTTTCTTGAGGGAGTTGTTACACAACAGCACATCTTGTCATTTCAGACTAATCCCTGCTTTGAGCTGCTCCCCACTGACAATCCATTTTGATCACATAACGATTATCTCTCCGGCAGCGCTGAATGCTAAAGAGAGCGGAAACTCGTCGCCAGAACACCAGTTCTCTGCTGCTGCCATGCTGTGGTGGATTTCAGTGTCGTGTGGTCTTGGAAATGAAAAATTAACCAGATTTTGCAAAAGGCTGTGTGGTGCGAAGGGCTCACACACACACACACACACACACACACACAGACTTGTTTCCATCACTTCAGAGGACATTACATTGACTTATATTCATTTCCTGAAAACTTACCCTGACCATAACCACTACTTGCCTACCCCTAACCCTAACCTAAACCTAAACCTGACCTTGAACCAAAATGTCATGTTTTGGGAACTTTAGGCATTTCAATCAATCAATCAATCAATCAATCAAAATGTATTTATAGGGCACCTTTTATATGGCCCGATTGCCAAAACGTAGGATGTTAAAAATGGACTAATAACTAATTCACAGCAAAACAACCAAAAAAGCATAAAAGATAAAGAGAAATCATGAAATACTACACAAAATAAACATATAATAGTAAAATAGTAAACAAGTTAGTTAACTAAATAAAATAGAATAAAATAAATATTTGGTCCCCAGAAGGAAGGCGAGTCCCCACAATGTGACTGTGTGAACAGATTTATGTCCCCACAACATCAGTAATACAAGTCCACACACACACGCACACACAGCCAGCCTTTGTGTAGTTTCTGTTTTTCATGTGTGTTTGTGTCTTTTTATTTTTACTCAGTTTTCTTATTTATTCTTTGTGCTTTTCGTTTCATTTCAGGAGACAAATATAGTCCTCACCACTGCTGTACTGTAAAACAGACGTAGGCTGCTCCTCACTAGCAACAAGGAGGGAACTCCATTCTATCATTTTTATTTTTATTATAAAGGTCTCCTGCAAAAGCTTCCTCAGTATTTTACTTATCGTCTCAAATATGAAGCCACCGCTCAGCAGAGCAGACCTCAGGACCCCTCGAGTAAATACTGCCTTCCACTACTTTGCACCTTATAATTTGGAATAAATTACTGATGAATGTCTCATCCCACAGGCTGATTTTACATTTTTAACTTCAACATCTATTTAGTGATGTCTGTGATTGTCCCTGATGCTGTACAGTAGGTGCTTTTGTGCTTTTTCTATGTTATTGTATTTGTATGTTGTTTGTTTGTTTTTTATCTCAATGAGATGCCCTGATTAAATAAAGGTTATATATACAGTATATATTCTTGAGAAGTGTGTGATAAAGTGTGCTTTAAAAGGTGCAAATGTAATCACTTACGTCACATCAGAAGTTTAACAGATTATCCCTTAAATGCCTTAAAAACTGACTGGATTCAAATCATTACTCCCTGTAGGGGAGGCAACCAAGGGAAAAAAAAGTACACGCTGAGGAAGGGCGTCCGCCTGAAACATCTCTGCATTAATAAACAAAGTGCCTATTGGAGACGTTATGATGAAGCAAATTTACAGTTATGACATCAGCAGTTTGCGTAGCACTTATCTATGTATATCACATCTTGGCTAGAAAGAATTTCAGCAGGGGACAAAACAGTGCCAGGTAATCCAGGCGTGCACACTAACCGATTGGTCAGTCAACATATAAATAGCCCTGGTCCTTGTTGCTGCCCGATCCATACCGGAAACCCGGTTTGTTCTGCACATGTATGAAAATGCAGCTACTTCCTGTCACCGCTTTATTTTTCTTAAATGCAGAAATTTGTTAAGGAAAGCCTCAACTGAAGTCACTCTTTATGTTTATAAGTGGAACATATCTTTAGAAATACATATTGATAAAAGTGACTTTTACAATGCTACCAAAATCTAGCGGCTCACTTAAATTTGATTAAAAATATAAATATAGCCATTCTTTACAAAACCAAGAAAAACGTGTATTTATTTAACAAGAAAAATGTGAATCTTCTATTTCATAACTAGTAAAACCAAAGATAACATTATTTTTATTTAAATCCCAGAAACTGCCGTAAACTGCTTCGACATACTTCTGACAGGAAGTGGCGGCATTTTGGCAGATGTGCAGAACAAATCGTGTTTCCGGTACGGATCGGGCAGCGACGGTCCTTATGAACAAAATGAACTATCACACTCGGTTGTGTCCCACTGTATTCATATTCTAGGTGTCGACCCTTGACCCCTATGAAGTCAGAAAGATTAGTGACATGGTTTGATTTGAGTAAAACCTGAGTAAAAGTTACTTTGAGTAAATCTTTGTTGTTTTACTTCATCAGTTTCCGTCTGTGTTATTTGTTAGTTATGAGGCTGTTATAAACCCATAGTTGCTGTCAGTTTAACCACAAAACTTCACAGATGTTACTGATTAGTTGGATTACTGTTGTTGGATTACATTAAAATGCATTTCATAAAAAAAAAAAATTCTAGGCAAACATAAATTCTACATGAATATATAATCCATTATAAATCTTAAATGCAAGTATTCACATCAAATAAATCTTCATAGTCAAATAGTCCTGCTTGTTCTGAAAAAGCTATTTGAATTTGAAGCTAATGAAAGACTTTGAGAGGCTGATGAATGTATAATTGAATTTATTAAGTAGTATAAAAAACTGTTTTTGGTCTGATAGGATTAAGAGGAACTCTTAGAGGGATTATTATTGGATTATTATCCTCCAGAGTTTTCATTTTTAGACTGAATACGTCACAACAGACAGACAAGTCTTGTCCCATTTTAAGTCTCCTCTTAATAGAGCCTCTTTTTTTGTTTTGCTTTTCTGGACAAATTTGGACACAACCTGTTGCAGCTCAGAGCATCCCATAATTCAGGGGTTTTTAAAGTCTGAAACTGTGGGCCTCCCCTCAGACAAAGCCCAGTTTACTTGCTTAGTTTCATTCAATTCCTGGATGCCTGTGTGATCATGATTATGTTATTTGATCCCACAGACACTCAACAATTGATCCAAGAAGCCTAAAATTGCTGTTTGACACAACTTCAGACACCAAATACATAAAAAAGATCTGTCCTGAGGCTTTTATTAGTTTCTGACTCTGGGGAAAAACAGCAAAATTCCTCCAAAACTATTGAATCTCTGAACTATCTCTTTAGCCAAATCACACACATTCAGGTTATTCTGTGTGATCTCCTTTTGATAACTACTGTCATATGTTTTCACTTCCATTCACTGAGCCGCCCCTGAAACGGTCTGAAGCCCCCCTGGTGAAAACCTCTGCCTTATTTCGTTATCAGTTTTTTTTAATGGAGCTTTCAGGCCATTGTCAGATTGTAAATTATCACATGACCTCATCGTATCTACGTTAGCAGTCAGCTGGTTATCAGCCCCTGATTTGGTATTTGGTGATGTGGATTAGAGGTTCTGACTCCAGGTCTTTTCATGGTGGACCGGAAACCTTACCCCTGTGGTAAAAATGGTTATAAATGAATGTAAAAACACACAACACCTGCTCTGTTTGCCTAATTACTACTAATCAACCTTCTTGCTGTGTTATTGTTCCCCATCACCTCTACAGCGCTGAGCATGTAACACAATCATTTACCCGTGTTGCATGTTTTATATGCAAATTAACAAAATATGCAAATTAAGAAAACAGACATGTTTTTCTTTCAGAATACTGCATTAGATAATAGAAATGTTTACAAACCGGATTTTGAATTCAGTTTCTAAATGGCACATTTTCTGTAGATCTTGCCCGTTTTCCCTCCTCAGTGTCATGTGCGAATAACACGCAGCCTTTCCATTCCTACCTTTGATTAGCGAATAATGAGTCTTTTCAAACCTTTCTTTTTTTCCTGTTGGATGGCACTGCAGATGCTGTGGCGATGTCATTATTAAGATTATTTTCTCTCATCAAAACAAGTCACTAAAATAAAACAGTGACAGCAGCTCCGTCATCAAGGCGACCTCAGAGTGGAAGACTGGATGTGACAGTGAATTACATTTTATCTACAGGGACGCTTCACATCACTTTATTTCAACAAACCCTATAGCATGAATAAAATTGACTTTTAGCTGGAGACAATTAAACATAAATATATAGTTCCTCCACCTGAAGGGAAAATATTCATGAATACATTTAACTGTAGGAGCATCTCTGTCTCCAAAGAATCCGATATTGTCCGTATGAAGAAGCTCAGGGTAGAACAATTACTATTCAAAATGCAATCAAAAGTGCGGGTTCAGCTCTTAGCTCACAGGTTGTTATAGCAATAGCATAGCTTAGTGTTTGGCTAATATTCTTTTCAGGTATTTCAGGTATTTACAGAGTGTGTGCAGAGTATTAATAATAATAATAATAATAATGGGGTTTTTTTTGTATTTTTTATGTAATGCTTTTGAAACTAGTTAAAAAGCTTCCTACAGGAGATAAAAACAAAATAAGCAAGCAGCAATATAAAAACAGAGGTAAAAACAACTATTTAAAGCAGCTATAATCAATATTTATATAATGTATCAAATGACAATGTGAAGACAATGTGAAAGGTGTCGCTCCGAGTGATGAACCTAAAGAGAATTACCACCAGAATCTTGCAGCTCCCCTCGGCTTTATGGACCTTTATAGTGAGTTTCAGCTCGTGGTTTAGCTCTACGGCTGCAACTTTACTGTTTTGGTTCACTCTCACGGCTCTCATGGCGTTGTTTTTGGCTGCAACAGGAAGCTATTTTCAGTGAAAAAGCTCTAAAAACCCACTGCACACTACCTGCTCAGCAGCAAACAGCAGACAGACACAGTTAGAGACCAGCTGGGGAACACAGTGGAGCGTTTAGCAGCTAAAGAGACAGATATTTCCCTCAGGAGTTGGTGGAGACCCAAAACAGAGCTAAAAGAGAGAAAATATTGCACTTACATTCATCAGATGGCCACAAACACGACTCCACATGAATGCTAATGTTGGATGTGTAAATAAGCAACTGTTTGTTAACAGGTTCACCATGTTAAAATGTTAAATGTTAAAACAGTGTGAAAACAACTATCACAGGTTAAGGCTGGGATCACATACAGTAAGATGCCATTTTATATCTGTTCAGACTCCCGGCAGACAGTCACTATCGACAAAGACAGCTCATGCACCATGTAAAATAAGCCTCTTTTAGCCTCTTTCAGCTCATTGTTTTGGTTCTGCAGCTTCACATAGACTGCATGGTTGGGTCTCACAGCTCCCATCAACCCGCTTTATAAAACCTTTAGTGGATTTCCAACAAAACAACTCAGACGAGCCAAGTGTACGCAGACAGATGAAGTTAGATGAAGTTAGTGACGGTGCAAAACTACCATATATTTTGAGATTTTACCGCTTTTTCTTGTTTTTGTATTATAGTAAATGGAATATTTTTGGATTTTGGATGAGCTGCTGGTCAGACAAAACAAGACATTTGAAAGCCTCACTTTGGACCAAACGTTTGACGAACTGAGAATATTATCAGCAAATTACTCGATAATGAAAACAGTCGTTAGTTGCAGCCCTAGAAGAAAGTCAAACATTTAGCAGTTAAAGAAGCCAGATATTTTTTCTCACTTACATTCAGTGCATGTCCGGAAACACGACCGCAGTGTGATGCTCATGTTGCTCTGTGCCTGGTGGATCTATAAGTATACCATTTCTTCCACAAGTGAGGCACAGCAACTTAATAAGCCAATAGTATCTCAGGACTGCATGTCTGTGATTTTGTTTCGGTAGCTTTGCTGCCCCCTAGTGGTCAGAAATCACATATTTCAGCTTTAAATCACGGTTTGGAGTACCCTGTTACATTTAGATGCTTACAGATGTCTCCATATGCTGTATTCCTTTAAATGGTGATTGGTGCCAGACGTATCTGTGTCTTAAAAGTGACTTCCCAAATTACCATGTAGCTGCTGCCAAGATGCAAAAACTAGGATGGTTATGTCTGCTTTCCATACAGCAGCTGCTACCTGCATTTTTATTCGTCTTCCCTGGGCTGTAATATGACATTGAGAAGATTTTCCTGCTTTTTTGAGATTGACGTTGAACTTTGCCTGCTCCTGCATGCAGTTGTCCATCACATGCTTGTTATGAGAGCTGCGAGGAAACAGAATATGAGCTGATCTAAAGGCAGAGATAAAAGGGATTTCTGAGAGCAAGCAGAGAGTAGCAGAGATGGGTCGGCACGATAATGCTTCTTGAAAATCTGAAAGTGTACAGACTATTATTAAAGATGGAAAGTGACTTTGACATGAGTGAGACTTTCTTTTTTTTTCCCACAGTCTTTGAAAGTGAAGCTCATTGGCACAAACAAGGAGACAGCCTAGGAGGTGTTGGGTACAATTTTTGATTAGTCGTGTGCATGAATACGTAAACCGTACCCTCAAATTATCAAATCACTCCCTCGAATAATTAGTGATGAGTTATTGCATCAGTAGGAAGTGAAAATCTGGGTTTTCGTGGGCAGAACGGTCAGTTCTGTCACTTTTCACTCAATATTAAAAATGTTTTTGACAAAAGTAACATAACACCTGTCTCTCTCCACGGATGGCCTCATGTGCAGAAATTCCACACTTAGCTCACAACAACTGGAGCAAACTCCAGTTGCTGATGAAGGCTACAAAATGTGGCTGAAAGCTCTGGAAAGACTGAGAAAGTGGATATTGTGTGTGATTTGTAATTAATGAACTATGGTTCTAACGTCCAAAATAAAAAATATGTGTAATGATCCGTTAGCATGCAAAATTCACAATGTAGCAGTGTAGCAGGTCATGCCTTGAAAATGTCACTTTGACCCGTTCCGTGGAGGAAACTAGCGAGCCATGCTGAGCAGATTATCACAAACACCAAACCCTCTGAGGAGTAACACATGGCTGTCAACGAATCTGAGGCAGAAGAGGCATACAAACAGAACTCAGACATGTACAGTAACATGTCGGGTCTCGTTCATTTTAACTTTGTTTTAAAAGTGACAGGGAGCACCACCCACGGCTTTAGTAGCTCTGTTTTATTGTAGTGGTGCTCACAAATTACTGGATTAATAATTCCATATAATTAGTAGCTGTCGTGACTTCTTTTTCTTTCACAATTAGTCACTATACGCCATGAACTTCCAACATGCAGGTACTCACATTTAATGATCTTGATGATTCAAAACTATTGCTCGACGTCGTCTTCCAGCTACCGCACGCATCTGATTCTAATAATTGGTTCGGGCAGGGCAAGCCATTTGCTCCTATATTTCCTTTTGACAACCTTTCACCTAACGGTGGCATTGCTTTCTTAAAAACAAAACAAAACTGGCTCTAACAGTAGCACTGAGCTATTGTATTCATTCCATGTGACCCTTCTGTTTTATATACAGTTGTGATGCCACACTCGAGGCTGTTTCAGCACTTTTCGTTTACTCTTTGCTTGAATCTAAATGTGTTGCTCAATACAATTTTATTGTGGACAGATACATGTCTATACTAAAGGTTTTAGCCAATTAACACAACATATTTTACAGTGTTATACATACTTTATTTTGTTTCTTTTTCTTTTTTTAAAATTATGAATAAAAGGGTACAAGTTATTGCTGAGACCAGGCTTTGAAAATACACAGCTTCCTACGGAAAACACTTTGTTCATTTATATTCATAGTGTTGAATTTCATGACCCGTGTTCCCTTGAAAGCGACGACTCCTGCAGTCCATTGTATAATTTGCATTCCTGCCCGTTTCAGTGCGACAATAAGAGTTCATTTCTAAGTAAAAAAGAAATCCTTCTTTTCATATAATCTCATAAAATGTTCTGTATAATGCAGGTGACCTTAGGACCTGAATGACGTGAAAAAGACATGTTCCTACATTGCTGACAGAGGGATAATAATTTCTTTCCATTACCTTGATAGCAATATAACTGAGATTTTTTTTTTTTTTTGCTATGAAACTCTCTTTTGCCAGAAGGTAAAACCAATGATGACAGCTCCTGCCTAATGCTCCATATGAATATCCAGAGAGTTCAGAGAATTCAATTTGACCTGCTTCAGCGTTGGACCTCCCTGTGGAAATACTTTCTCAATTTACAGAAGGGGCACTGAACAGTTCAAGAGCATTTAATCCTTGTGCACACTCCAGATACATTACTCTAGGATATAGTGTGCATAATAAAATGGACAGAATAATACATGCATTTAAATTAGATCTGGGGGCCGCTGAGCTGTGCATCCAATGTGATATGTGAGAGGAAGCTTTGAGGGATGATGCACCTTTTGTCCCAGTGTGTGAAATAAATAAATACACACAAAAAATTATTAGTTTAGGTGTCATGATAAGATTTAAATATTTCTACAAAACATGATTTGGCAAAACTAAATGATTGACATGACACTTATTGGTTTCATGAAGCTGGCAAATGATATTCCTCTTTTCAAAGTCAACAAGTTGGATCAGGGCAGTTAAAGGCCTGTCTTGGTTTTTTTTGGTG
Source organism: Macquaria ambigua (assembly GCA_008360985.2). Taxonomy (NCBI): domain Eukaryota; kingdom Metazoa; phylum Chordata; class Actinopteri; order Centrarchiformes; family Percichthyidae; genus Macquaria; species Macquaria ambigua. Next base: position 9,301 of record VMKM01000340.1, read on the forward strand.
TGTTTTTTACTAAAAGTTGTTGAAAGGATTATATAGAAGCAAATAGATACATGTCACATAATCTTATTCAACACAAGACGATGATGGAAACGTGAGTCAGAGTTGGAGAGAAGAGTTTATGTCTCTGTAGGGATCCTTTCCATAATGTTGTCAGACACTTTAAATAACAGTCTGAACCAGAGTCAGTGGCAAAAACAAGCAATTTTAGTGGACGCACTTTTCACGGGCGCAGTTGTCCCAAAGGATTACGTTGCAGCCACTGCAGCTAGTGATGGGACAACCGGTTCATTTTAGTGACTAAGTTCTGTAAGTCTTGTTCAGTAAAATGAACTACTCTTTTTTTGAGTCATTCGTTCATTTCGTTCAGTAGACGAAGGGTAGGGGACGACTCATTTCTGTCCTATACTGAGCCTGTGTAGCTGTCACGTGCAAAATGAACGAAAGACTAGCGAACGAACAACCCAAACCAGTCAGCTGTCACGTGAGAAAAACGAAACTCATAACATTATTATTGTTGCGCAGGTGCGGCCAAAATGAACGAATGACTCTCTGAGATGACTCGTTACTACTCGTTCATATCAAAGAGTCGCTCAAAATGAACGATTCGTTCATGAATGACACATCACTAATTGCAGCCCATTTGTGGATGCAGCAGAGGCGATCTACTGTACAAAGTCATTTAGACCCCAAAATTTATAAAAAATATGGCCCAGGTTTAAAAATACCGGAGTTTCCCTTTAAGAGGATCAACGCAAAAGCTCACATATATAATGTACTGTAGAAAAAATGTTTAACTCTAAAATATATAATAATTCTTTAATAGGACCAGTCATGTGATCAATGCAGTCACACATGCTCAGTGTGAACAGTCTGCTGGTAACGGCATACTTAATCCTTCATTTACACACCTTCTCAGCCTGGCTTTTATCTACTGTGTGTTTATTTCATCTTGCGTTTTTTCTTATTATATTATTAGTTTTATACTATACTTGATTTTATTCATTTCACTTTTAACTCTCTTTATGTTCAGCACTTGGAGTTGAATTTGATGTATGACTTGTGCTATATAAATAAAGTTTGATTGATTGATTGATTTAGTAGGCAGTATGCAGTACATACTGATGGAGTATGTAGAACACAGCCTTGTTCTCACATGATCAAATATATCATTTAATTCTATAATTCAAAAATATTAACTTACATCACAAAACTATGAATTATATTTAGACCCTAATTAGAGAGTTGTTATTAGTACAAGACTATTGTCTCACGCAGTACCCATAATCCACTGCAGCAGCAGCATGAATACAGTAAGAGACAAGCTGAAGTGAGAACTGCATGCAGTTACTGTAGGTCTGCATCAGCCAGAACCAGTACACTGACAAAACCACATCAGGCATCAACTCACCCAAAGTAACCAAGAGAAATGATTTTTTTTTATCTGTAAACAACTCAATATGAGATGTCCGAAAATAAGAGCAAACGAGCTAAACGCTGGCGACAGTGAGAGTACACTAACAGCTGGACAAAGATTTGAATGTACAGACGAAGAACGTGCACATAATGGATGAATAGTTTTTCTGTTTTTCGCTGTCACACAGCAACCTCACGTCAAGCCGGAAATAACAACAAGCCACTTGTAACAAAAGCGATATGTCAGGAAATAAATAACAATAAATAAAATACAAGTAAAGACAAGCTGCAACAAACAACATTAAGATGCTGGATACGCTCTTATAACAGGCATCACAATTTAAAATGGTGGTGAAAAATGTGCTGTCACAAAGCACTACACTTTATACTGTCAGCAGTCTGAATATATTAAAATAATTCTGTTGTTGAGGAATTAATTCTAGCTGGTGTTTCCTCAGGCGTGTTTTGAGCTGAGACAATGCCTCTGGGCACGAAGGTTCTGGTTTTTAGACAACTGAGAGTGAAATTACTGAGTAACGTGCAAAAGAGACTGAAAAGCTATTCTGTGTAGTGCTCTGCGTTCATACTGCATGCCCTCGAGCCTAGCTGTCATCCTCAAGGTAAGCCCGCTGCTAAATGCATGACAATTTTCCTTTAAAAACTGTAATTCACAGCTGCATGCTGAGCATTCTGGACACTGAGCTTAATGTATTTATTCATAACCAGTGTGTCTTTCAAAATAAACCCATTTAATGGTTAGTTTTTTTTTCTTCTTGCAAAGCAGCATTTGCTTTCAGAAAGTCTTCTTTCACAGTCCTCATGTGATCTCCATGAAAGACCCCAGAGGATTGCAGGAATGCAGATAGATGGTTTGCCTACACGCCTGCTGAATGTTTGGTCAGGAGGAGGGTTATGTGTGGGCAGGCTGCAAAATGAACTTCTGTCTCCGGCTCAGAGGCAGTTCATCTCTTGTGAGCCGTTCAGAAAGTCCATTTAGCAGTTTCTTTGATTACCTTTTTATTTTTCTTCTACATTGTCCTTCTGTGTCACTGTGATAAAAAAGTGAGTCAATGACATGCAAATAACACATTAACAGGGTCCCTGTTTTTAAGAAATCATTTTCCAGGACCTTTCCAGGACATTTTTCAGGAGTTTTTTCTTGACAATACCAGACAGCACTTGCTGACAAACGGTAGGCCTAGTATTGACCCATTTAAGTGAACTTGGTGAGATCGAACCCTCGGTGGGCTGAGGGAGCGAGTCTACAACGATCACTCCAGAGGAGTATATCACCCACAATGCATTGCAGTCATGCATTTGGTGTCAGGAAATACATCCATGGTTAGGTGGCAGTAATATACATAAATCTCTTACCAGGAACAATGCACATTAATCAATATTTAACTCTACACATCAATGTAAATGTGCTGGAGTTAGCTAATGAGCTCTTTTTCCTCCGTATGAAAATTACAGATTAAATTGCTTTTCAGTTTCAATTTTTTCTAATATATATTATAGGTCTGTATCATAGACTGTTAATAAAGATGGACGACGCGTCTCCTCTTCCTCCCACTGTACAAAAATGAAGCTAAAATATCTCAGATACGGGAGCTGCCATCTTGTGCTGGTGATGTCATTTGGAGCCAGAGTCTGTGCAGCAGTGATCGTATCGAGGTCCCGCCTGAACCAATCACAGCACACTCACAGTTGTCAATCATGACGTCTCACCCCGTTTTTATAGCATAATTAAAACCAAACTCATCAGAAAAACATGAACAAACATCGGCGTGATAAGAACTACCTAAAATGACAGAAACCATCTTTGGGAAACATTTATTTGAAGTGTACTTTGATTTTTCAGTTTGGCTCATGTCCCATCTGCTAACATGGAGGAGGCGATCCAGATGTTTTGGCTTCACTTTTGGGGAGCTGTCATGTCGTCCATCTTTATATACAGTCTATGGTCTGTATAGGTAGACTTACGTGTGTATGGGTTTAGCAGATAGTTGAAAATCTCATTGATAGCTTGATACTTTACTGGAAAATGTCATATAACTAATTGCAGTTAATATTTACTCAGATTGTTGTTGTAGGCCTGCTGTTCAACATTATCTTTAAACGCACTGGAAAATTTGCCATTTGCAAGATCTCATAAACCCGTAGCAACAACAGTTATGATTGCCTAATGATGCAGATCACAAACAGAAATTTCTCAATCAGAAAACATCTAATTAAGTTCCGACGTATTGCAGTTATTCTCCTCGTTGAAATGAGTCTGCAGGTATTTCTGATGATTTGTAAAAAGCAGTATAGCGCTAAAACTACAGCTGGTGGTCGATCCATGATAGTTTGGGCTGAAAGTGTACAAGGGCAGGTGAGTTACATTTACATCCCCTGCTCCTCCATGTGACATGTGCCGTTACGTAAAACAGAGGGCTGAGGGGAAGTGAAGTGGAACTACTAATGAAACGCAGCCCTTGTTTGTGCTCTGTGTTGCATTTACTTGAATTGTGGCAGTTACAATACTCACTCCAAACACTGGCTTATACTCCAGGTCCCTCATGTGAACTTTACACTTTGACACAGTTTACCTGTAGTAAATCACAAAATACTATTATTACTAGTATTAGCACATATTCTACGTGTTTTCTATAATGCCAAATCATGAGCATGGCACAGACCTCGTCACTAAATAAACAAATGAACAGCTCGCACGCTGCAGGGTTACACGGTCCACTTATTTACTGCACCGAGGTGACGGCATCTCGCCATGGCGTCGTGCATTGTCACTTTAGTCTGATGGAGAGCAGAAACGTCTGCGGCGCTGGAGCCCTGCTGTGTGCGAGCTGTTTATTTGTTTATTTCTGCTATTTTTTATCCTCAATTTCAGCTCAGCACCTGCCCTCTTTGGTGTGGATGTGCGGTGCTGCATACTCCTATTTGTGCAGACCTCGTCACTGCCTGCACACATGTTGTTGCCTCGCTTTTTCATTTTCACGCACAAATCGAGGAATTTTAGTTTTTGTGACACATTCCTTCACAAAAACTCTCCCTCATCCTCAGCTATCAGGCACAAAATTGCCACTTTTCACTTTTTGCGATTATAATCAGAAGTATATTATTCAGCCTGTGGATGCTGCACTTGATGACAGACTGAACTCTTTTCCACACTTATGACTGACAATCACTTGTCAAAGTCCAAGGACATAAATGTGCCAGGCTTTGTCACATCGCAAAAAGGTATATACTAATAATACTAATAATTACAGAGGTGAAAATAATGTGAGCTGGTTCAATCTTGTAAACTTCACCTACATACACTCGATTGATTTCTGTAACCGCTTTCAAGTTGGAGCAGTGATTTTTGCCCCTCGGTGCAGATGATTTATGTCACCCGCTGCTTCTTCAAACTCTGGTTAACACTTTGCGTCCTGAATGTGCCCACTGACTGACTCCCTTTTGTTAAAATGCCCATGTGAGATGAGTCAGTCGAGGCATGACGCAGCCTTTTCTTCAGCTTTCCCCTCTGGAAATGAGTAAGCGACTTTGTTATATTTTTAGATTGTGGTGTAGCATGTCAAATAGTCAGGAGAGCTGGAAAATAGCTGATGCATCTACTAAAGTACTAAAGCCTTTATCTTTTTATTCCTTCTCTGCTGCTCTTTTCAAATGTTTTGCTTTCTTTCATCCTTCTTCCCTTCTCAAGTAAAGGACCTACCTACTTTCTGTCTCCACTCACTGTCAGTTACAGGTTAAAGCACCTTTTGATTCTTGTGATGAGGGCTGATTTATAAGGTAGATTGTGGATAGATAGTGCGAGTCCGACAATATGTTGTTACAGGAAAGTTTAGAGTGACCAGGAGTTCAGACCTAAAAACAGCAATCGCATCATGGAAGGCTGGTTTGAGTTGCAGATCCATGAGTTTTAAGACTTATCAGACACCAGAAATCACTGCACAGCAGTTTCTAATACTCAGAGAGTCACTCATTTTATCCTGCATTGTGAAAATTGCCATGTCGAATTACCCCAATAACGTTACAAAGTAATCACTTATGTGACTCCTCTCAGGAATGTGTGGGCATGTACTGGTATGATTCACATTTCCCTCACTGTGCTGTTGGTTTTGTAGCATCGATTAGTGGGACAACTTACACCTTTATCATTCTTATCTTATGGTCACAGGAGAGGGACGGCACCGATGGAGGCACTACCAGGTCCTGAAGGCCATCGCCCTGGGAGTCGAGTGGGCCGAGTGATCCCGCTCCACCCAGCAGGCCATTGCCTTTGTCAGAGCTGGGGGGGCAACCGAAACATGCCGTGACTACATTTGCAGGCATTCTGGCTTCTTCAAAAGGACTGGCAGCTGTTTGTGGACCTCGGACGGCAACTGAAGTTCCCCGACCACACTGCAGCCACCACCTTGCGTCTACACATTGTCCTCTTATCCGAGACCACCAAGCAAGTCGTGCTGCAGGAGTTGATGGTCCCCCTGGGAAGATGGCTTGGAAGAGGCCTTTGAGAGGAAATTCTCCAAGTATGCGGGACTTGTTAGCACCTGCCAACAGGCTGGTTGGAGAGCAAGGCGTCTCCCAGTAGAGGTGGGGTGCAGGAGGATTTGCAGCCCACTCTCTGACCAGAGGCTTTAGCCATTTGGGCATCGAGGGAGAGAAGAGGAGGAGAGCCATCCACAACACCACCGAAGTGGCAGAGAGAGCATCAAGATGGCTGTGGCTCAAAAGAAGGGGATATATATATATATTTACCTTTTTAAAAATGTTTTCTGCTTCATACCTGCCCTATTTAAATGTTTCTTGTAAAGTGTTTTTATGATGACCCACAAGCCGAAACGCGTCAGTCTAACAACAAAGTTGTTCTATATAATGAGCCTTTTTCACAGCAGACATTTTGACTCGTCATGGTAGTAAAGGCACAGGTGTTACTAATAACATTAACAATGGCTCTGTCCTGTTGAAGTGTGAGACAGTGAGTCAGCATGCACAATACCAGGACCCTGAAACGGAAGCAGCTAAATAGAATTCAGCCATCATCAATTTTATTATTTACACCTGTGCTTTACGTCAAAATGTCGTCCGTAGAAAAAGGCCCATTTCGGGCATACCTCCACCTGAGGTCTAATCAGCCAGAAGTGAAAACACCTGTGTGGGTGAGCAGGGCCTTTAACAAAGACAAAAGCTGAGTTGACATTTGTTCATGACAATGTGAAGCTTTTGTTTTACTGTTTGTGAGTGAACCTCAGTGAACCCAGCGGAAAATAAAGCTAATAACATGAAGCTTTGCAGCCTTGGAAAAATAAACTGTTATTTCAGTTAAACTGGGCAGACTGCACGGATTAAGCCCGATTTTTACCCCAGATTGGTCGCCCCCGACTGACTTTTGAATCAGGCCCGAATTTCTGCCACATCAGTTGTCGTTTGACGTGCAGTTTGAGGGGGTTTACGACGCCTGATTACCTGCCTGTGAGGTTGTTTTATATAATTGGAGTGTTATTCTACATGTTGTAACAGTAGTCTTGACTGAGACTGTGCTGTTCAGCATCTTCCAGATATCTGCGGCTCCATATTTTTCTTTTTTTTCTTCTTACTTTCCGTTCATAGTATGAATACACAAAGTAATGTTGCCTTTGCCTCTGTTTGTCAAAGTTTTTGAAGACGCAGTCGTCTTGTTTGAATAAACTTTATTTGAAAAAAGTCACTGGACAAAACCGCCGGGGAGTTTGGTGTTTACGTTCGGTGTGTGCTCCACGTCCTGGCCTGTCAACTGATCCGTCCAGTGTGAGCATAAAAGTCGCAGGTTCTGTCCGTGCAGAAAGGCCGATTTAAAATATGAAGTGTGAGTTAAAAACAATGTTCCAAGATTAATAGGAATGCACAGTGTCCGCCCGGCGTTAGTGAGTCTAAAGACTACCTAAATTCAAAGGAGTCATGCTTGTCCTGTCCACTACAAGCCAGGTATCATAAATGCCGCGGCCCTGTGTGGATTAACACAAAAAGGCCTTTATATCTTATTCATATTCTGCCAACTTCCTTAAGCAGCTGTAAGTGAACTTCTGTCCTAAAAACGTTGCTGATCTCTGCCTCCGCCTACAGGAGTTCAGAAGTTCATAACTGAGTCACTGATCTGCTGGAGGTGATGCACGACCAGGTTCCTTTAGAAGTCAGTCTCTTCAGGTTTATGCATCAATTGATTGAGCTTAATGGTATTTTTCTCTGTTCTGCACACATACTCATGAAAACTATATAGGAGATCTGCACAGTGTTTGCCCCATACTGAATGTGCCCCATTGCACGCCATTATGACGGGCCCTAGAGCTAGGAGGGGGGGTCGTCCGTGGCCGAAGGAATCTAATTTAGGGAGTTTTGCTACTTTCCCCTCCTGTTCTTTTCTCACTGCCGCTTTTATGTTTAGGCATGACGCACGGCTGCTCGCTCGGCTTGTCAGTCTTGACAGGTTTTGCACCTAAACCAGCTGCCGTACGTCACATGGTCTCGTCACGTGATCAGCTAGAGACTTCACTGGACAGCGTCAACATGCATATTACCCATCATCACTGCATTTTGTGTTTATGACAAAAAATACCAAAGAAATTATTCATTTAATTGAATGGTTTTTTATAGTTTAGTTAGAATAAGCATATCATTTTGTTATAGAAAACACCAAACAGTTACTTTAGCTACTCACAGAGGGAGCTGTGTGAAGTCTGATCAATTGCAGTCAGCGTCGGTTGGGGCTGAAGACTACAAGTTTGAAAATGAAAAGAAATCTGGGGTTGTGGAGTTAGAAAGACGAGAGCTCGCCAGACCTCTGCAGCCCGCTCCTCATCTCTGCGTGAGGCTAGCAGCTCGAGGCTACATTAGCCGCTACTAGCATACCACACCCGAATCTCGGATTGAACTGTCTGCGGTCGAGTTGCATTGTGGGTAATGTAGGCGCCAGGTTTTGACGAGGAAGAGGAACGTGTGGAATAAAAAAGACGATATCTCTGGTTCTACTGTATTGATTTTGATCCTTTTTTAAAAACCAACATTGTTATAGGAGTGCATTGCTAAATCAGTGAGGTACTCTTAAATACAAAAGTAGTAGAAGGTACTAATATACAAAAGTCCACTCATTACATTTCAGCATACCAGTAAGTATCACTGAAATAGCACGTAGTCACTTTGTCTTGGCAGTGTGACATCTGGTTGAGCAGTGAGGGTTATTGGCTTATACTACTGGGATGTTTGTGGCGGCACTGCTAACAAACTTAAATAAAAAAAAAAAATAAAAAGCCCAGATGGTGCAGCTGCGGAGAAAATGTTATCAGAAGGTTAAACCGCTGAGCCAACAGGCTGCGATCATCTCTTTCTACAATCCAGCCACCTGCTCCGGTGAACGTTTCAAATCCCGCTTCGCTTTCAGACGCTGAATTCCTCCTGAGCACAACAGGGTTAAACGGCTGAATGCAGAGATGACTTGAACACCGTCCACACGCCAGGCCTCCTTCCTCTATTCATCTCTTTTCCTGCCGGCTCTCTCTCATTGATCCCACTGCTCGCTTTTAAAGGCGAGACCTCAGCCACCAAACGTCTTGCATCCTCACTGCTGTTACTGCCACCACTCTGTGCATCTATGTGGCCTCTATTACAAACTATTCCCTTTCATCCCAGTTGGATAATTTGTCAACAAAAAAAGAGGACTTATGTTCCAGCTCTTACTGTATGCTCCATTAGAAATGCTGCTCAACAGTCCGAAAGCAGAAACAAAAGTCACCTCCACTCGACATCTTTGAAATAAACTGAGATCTGGAAAACTTTACGCCACCTGTAAATGCAGTATTTTATTTTCTGTAACTGTTCCGGAGCTTTCGATCATGTCACACAGTCTTCCTCAGCAGACGGAGTTTGCCCAGAGGTCCGTTGCAGATGTTGAAATTTCCATTTTCCTGCACTTTAAGACTTTAAGGCTTAAAAGTTGAGATATTCCAACATCAACGCATTCATCATTAAGCCAGGGGGCAAAATAAACATAATCACCTGAGAGAAAACTGCCTAACGTGAGCTACTGACGTGGAGAAGCGTCACATAGTATCCTGGTTTTGAAAAAGAAATAATCACACGCAGCCAAGAGCTGTGCATCAGCAACGATATGCTGCTTACGGCAATTTACGGTGGTTGTTTCATGTGTAATTATGGTACAATCAAAAACGTAGCACATTCATGGCAGCCACAATCATAGTCGATCGATCATGGTGACGATAAGTGCAGCTTGTTTTCAGCCAGATGGGCACAGTGGGATTATCTGTCTGTCTGTCTGTCTGACAATTTCATCTTAAACCACCAGCAGGTCAAATTTTCTATTGTTCCAATACAAAAAGAACAATTGAGTGAATTCCCATCAGCCTCAGCTCTACTTTAACCTTAATGCTAATGTGCTGCCATGCTATGTTAGTATGATAACATTAGCATTGAGCTCAAAGTGAAGCTAAAACGATGAGGAAGTAAAACAAAGACCACGTTTAGATTGACATTTAGATTGGACTGAAACACACAGCCCCTCATTCCTTCCAGTGGGACCATTACATCGGCACAGCAAGGTGCTGAAACAGAGGACTCCGGCACAAAATGCAATGTCATTCAAAAAAAAAAAACATTTTGCCACAATTTAATGCAATGTCATCTGGCAACACTCAACTTCTAGCACTACGTAGAAGTTTTTCCACAAACTGAACATGTAATTTATGTATCTCTAGATATACGATTAAGACCTACCTACCAAAGTCAACTGGCAATCCAACAATCTAATGAATCCTTGAAAACTTGAAAAAGCTGACTATATCTGTTATAGCTACTAGTTAATGGCCTGCACATATCATTCAATAGTTGTCATGATCAATACCGTTAAGAACCGTTCAGATAAATACTTTGAAATGAGGAATTTTTAGTTCATGCATGGAAACACTCAAAGTCTTATGTCTTGTCTCATAGCACATTTAATAACCTCCCAGAAACCTCTCAGACGTGACGTGATGACGGTGAACATATGACAAAAGTCCGCAGGCTGGACATCAGACTGAGTAAGTTTGAGCCAAGTCTGACAACGCTGAGCTTGGCGAGATCAGTCCGAAATGTCCTAAAATGGCCACCGTACAGAGGATAAATGCTTTTGATTTGGGTTTCTTTTGGTGCCACTTTCAGGCCAATTTTTTGCCTCAGTAATGATGTGGATCTAAAAATGCATTGCAGCCTCACGGGACCGCTTGCATGGACCTTTGTGAACCGAAGATGTGAGAAAAGGTCAAACAATGTGTTTTTCTGGTGCTGCCAAATATATTTTGCATACTGTGCACCTGCTTGTTTGAAGAACTTATCGTTCATCTGGACTCTGGATCTTCTGCCATCTCTGTAGTAGTTCGGACATCTCGAACACAAACTTCAGCTTGAATGTAACTGAATGAATTGAAACACAACAGAGACTTTCCCTGTAATTTCCCATTTCATATTCAGATATTAAACACTTTCAAATACACGCAAACGCACCACAACACAGCTGATCTCCGCCCACCTGTTGCAGGTTTATTACATTGCTCCTTTCCCCTGGTCAAATGTCGTAGCCTTCAGACATAATTATGCAGCCAACTCCTACACACGGTGGCCTCATCCCATCATGCTGATGGAATAGATGTGGGCAGCTTTCACACTCTCTGACACCAGCTGTAGGGTGGCACGTGGTGATGTATGAAGCCTGATGCATTAATGATCCAGTGCCTCGTCGAAAAAGGTTTTTCACTGGTGGTCCTGTTTAATATGAAATTTCTCTCCCTGTCAATCGCTGCACCAGAGAGGTCCAGAGGCCTGAATCACTGAATCACTCCTCTGCGCTTTGCCAGACAGCAGCTGCTTTACTGTAGATACATATTGTACGTGCATCTTCACTAAAAAGAGCACTGCCCTTTACTGCCATACTATATACAGAATATTTGATCATTTCTAGCATATTTTAGGATAATACTGACAAAGAAAAATCTGATGTTTTTTTTTTTTTCTTTTAAACTGAACAACATGCAAAGGAGTTTGCAGTATTTTTCATGCATGCAGGCCTCCTCCTCTCAGGCTGCAGGTACAACTTCCTCCTATCAGAGGATCAGGCAGTAGCTTGCATGTAGCCTGAGAGGCAAAACCCAGGGCAAACAAAGTCCACAACACTCACCGCGGCTCATTAAGCTTATAATGGGTCATTTTCACAGCAGACATTTTGACATTTCACAGTAGGAAAATCAAAGGTGTAAATTATAGATATAATGATGGCTGAATTCCATTTAGCTGCTTCGGTGTTGTGCATGCTGGCTCACTGTCACACTGTCATGGCTTACACTTGAATAGAACAAAGCCATCGTTAATGTCATTAGTAACACCTGTGCTTTTCCTACTATGACAAGTCAAAATGTCTGCTGTGAAAAAGGCCTGTTGAAGGCGACTCAGATGAGTGTATCAACAATTTTATCGTCTCCTCTTTTCTCTCATCTGGATTTCAACAAGATAACGTTTAGAGAGATGTTAGTAACTCTAACTGAAACTTTAAAAGAAATATGATTTTTGTGGAAAGAAGCTTGTTGATGCCTGAAAGACAAAAGTCTTTTTCACCTTCCCTTGTCTGTTTTCAGTCAATCCACTTAACACCAGGGCTGAACCTCCCTGAGTACCTCCTCAGCCGGGAAGGAGATGTTGTGATCCGCAGATGAGACTGATAGTCTACTTGAAATATTGTGTAAAACAATTAAAACAAATGATCAAAACTAACTTAAAGTCTTAAGTATTAAATATATCAGACAAGCAACTGAAAAGAAAATTGTCTACTGTTTCTGCACGTTTGCAGAAAAAGTGATGAATAGTTGGGTTCAATAAAGCTTTAAAGGTCCAGAGGGGCTATAACACAACTGATCCACAGCTTGGAGGATTTCTACTGTGTGAAAACAAAGTCTCAGAAATAAATCCCTCTCCCAAACAAGTGAAAAAAACAAATGTGTGTACTGACTTAAGTATCTGGTCAAAGTGTGAAAACACTCGAAGTGACTCCTGAGAAAACGCGTTGCAGCTCTGTCTTCAGATAGATCTCACTCTGGACGACGCCCTCTGGCCTGCTGCTGTTTGCTTTGCTGTCACTGAAGGACAGATGGGTGTTTTGAAGCGTGCAGATTTGTACATCGTGAGCAGAAGAACATCATCTGAGTGAAACATCAGACGCAGAACCAAAAGTTATCAGAGTGTGTGTAAAAGAAAACTGCTAATTCAATAGAAATGTTGCCCCTTTTTTCCCCCCCATTCAGTCATGATTGTGGCGTTCCTGAACTTGGAAGGTCAGTGAGACTAACTGCTAACTGCTATGCTTTCTGTTTAGTTAGTAGCAAGTCCCGCTAGATTTATTCTTTCTAAAACTTTACTGCCCAAAAGTTTGCAAAGATACAAAATATGTCGGGGTGAATTTTGGTTAAAATGATGCACAAGAGTTGGATTTGGATATTTAACATCATGTGTAAACATCATACACAGTAGCATCAATGAAGAGTTGGAAAATGCTGATACAGAATATGTTTCCCGTGAGTGAACTGAGTGCTCTGCTAAAGTGAAAACAACTTATGAACTGAGAAAGCAATCTCAATGCTTTGGCCCCAGTTTGCCATTTTATTTTCTTGCTGACACATTTCGGCAAATAAGCCTTCATCACAGCACCCCAAGAATCGCATTTTCCTCCTCTTATAGAGCCCGACCACAGAGGAGGCACACTGTGAGCAGCACGTCAGCAGCAGCAGCAGCAGCCTCAGTGTATGTCTCCGTCTATGTCTCCACAGGATGCGTTCAGGCACAGTACTGAGTGTAGGTTTTGGCAGCGACGGGATCGTTTCATTTCAAATATTAAAAAGATTTCTGGTTTACATGAGTGATTGTGTCGATGAAACACCAGATTATGTTGAAAATCAAGCATGTTTCAAGGAGTATATTCGAATTCAAGCATATTCCTAACCTTGAAAACATGACAGTTAGAATCAAGCATTTTCCAAACTTTCAAGACTTTGTACGAACCCTGACAATAAGAGGCTTTAAATCAGAGGGATACATTGCAACATAACATTAAATCCATCTCTGAAACCACAACATCTTATCAGATTCTGTCTGCAAAGTTCAAATGCAGAAAAACAACCTAAAAGAAAATGTGAATTATTGGTACTATGCATTGGAGCTACTGTTGCGTGAACATTAGGAGTTTGGCGCGTTGAGGTAAACAGTTGGTGGCGCTAATTCTCCAGTCGGATGCCATTAAAGCATTGCAGAAGAAGATGCAACGAGATGAAACGAGAGAAAACATGATGGAAAAATGACATTTATATCTGTTTCATGTGTTAGTGTGAGGAAGGTTACAGTCTCCTCATCGCTCCACACAGATCTGATGTTTTCGTCTCTTCAGTGGACGTTCAAGTTCAACCATACGTCGACTTTTCCACTTCAGCCAAGGGTAAAAAAAAAACGTTTTTGCGATACTTTGAGTTTTTGGGGAATTTTCCACTCAGGTTTTTTATATGTGCAAATTGAAAATGTACATAAAAACAGGTGGATGGAAACGCACTTAATGACTTATTATTATTATTATATTCAGAGTACATATAAGACTGAGGGAAAAATTAATTTGTGGAAGCAAAACTCCAGTCTGACACTGATGGGGATCCAGACCCCACAGGTTTGCTTCTGCAGTTTTGATGGACGACTGGGTGGATAATTTGGCACAACTTTAGCACATCTGCTTTTCACACGTGTGTGTTTGTGTGTGTGTGTGTGTGTGTGTGTGTGCAGGACGACCTCCAGCCTTTGTGTGTCCTTCAGTATTCCTCAGTATCATTGAATGCCTCAATTAAACGTCCAAATGAATAAACTTTGACTGATTGACTGTCTGATTTAATTATGGAACAACGGAATAACTGAAGTCTGTGACTAATCCACAAGTTCAGACAACTCGACAGATCAATTCATTACCAATAATTAGTGATAATAGGAAACTAATTCGACATTGCAGCATGCAGCTTATCTGCGTTTGGCATAATGGGAATGTGAGCCAGTGCAGTTGTAAGTCAGACCAGCCGGGCAGAACCCAAATAGGCTGCTTATCTGTGTCTGTTTTCAAGGCTGTGCTGAGGGATTATGTGGTCTGAATCCTCAAACAATATGTTTTACTGGAACACTTGAGTTTCAAATTCTAAAACAGACCAATTTAACCATTTAAAACACCTAATTTTCAGGTTTATTCTCAGTCATTTCACCTAAAAGTTTCTATTTGTGGACTGACTTTGTTCCACAGACCTTTGATGAACCTGCTCATCACCTGCCAGCTTCACCTTCAGCGTTCATCAATCCTGAGACACACGAGCGCTGTCAGATGAATTGATCACTGCCTGCACGTGGCGCACTTGATTGGAAGGTTATCTAAGTTCAAGAAAGAAAGAAAGAAAAGGATTTGCAGTCAGGGTCAAACTGACATTCAGATGGAGGTGATTCAAACTTCCACGTAAAGAAAGAAAAGTGAAAAATAAGGTACTTGTTCTGGAGCCTGTCAAGTAGTAAAGAATGGCAGCGCAGGCACAAAAAAAGTATAGCATAGTAGGGGAGTTTGTACTGAAAATAAGTTGGTATTACAAATACATTTTCTTCTGGAAGTTCTGGAAAAATAATTTGATAGCTTGCAGGTTAACAGAGGTTAAAAGAACAGAATTTGGCTCCTGATGCAAACATACTGCTGATCACAAAGTGTTACTGATCAGAAAACCACTGGATCAAAACTCTGGAATATCTGGAGGGTGAAAAGTATAAACGACTACCCTTCTCTCATCTCTCAACAACCACTTGTGAAGCATCCTTGAGCAAGTTTTAATCAGAATGCTTCATGTGTACTGACAAAGAAATAGGGCAGGCAAGTGCAGAGCCTGCAGGAGGATGGAAGGGCCCGGGTTTAATGTGTGTCAGTGGTAGTAAATTTGATTAACCGCAAATTTGTTTGGAAATCTGCATTATGAGGCCCTGTCTTGTCGGGGGGCTTAGTGTCACACTCTTGATTTAATTCCTGTATTATTTCAGTTGATACTGTACTTACATGACACTTATTCCAAAGTAAATGTGTTTAATCAAATTACCACAAATTAAATGACTAAAATGACGTTCAGCAAACATGAGGCCAGGTTTAATTCCAGCAAAGGAGTACCGGTCAGTTATATCAATAAAAAATGAAGCTGTCATCTTTCACCTGCTGTGTGCACTGTACTTGATGGCTTTTTGAAGGTGGCAGAGTGCATATACAAGGCAAACAGAGTAAGAGGAACGGGGGTCACTAGGGGATTATAGCTCATTTTTGCCTCGGCGCTCTGATGCCCTCTTTCCACCAAACCAGCTCTGGTTCTTGAACCGGTTCCGTTCAGGATTCTTGGTGCTATCTAGCAAACCAGCCCACGTTTCCACCAGTTTTGAACGTAACAACTGTAATCAAGGTAATCCGTCGTCAACGGAGGGCGTTGCACAATGCACAACGGAGGTAAACAGTAGGAGCAAGATGGCGGATCGCATTGATTACCTGCAAGCTTTTGTTCTGTTATTACAGAAAAAACAAGCAAAAAACAAGAAGACGTAGGAGACTATTACCATAATAGACCATTGTTGCCTTCTCCATCCTCTCTTTCCAACCTGTACAATAGGACACGGCCTCTGATGTCATCACGGTTCGCACTTCATGTCAAGGAAAACCTGCTGTTTTCTGGTTCCAGCTGGGAACCAACTTTTCGCGCTCCAGATCACATCAGTTAAAGAGCTGTGGTAGAGATTAGCAGCTGTATGATATGCACCTTTAAAGCTCAAACACACAGTATACATGCACATCACGTGTGTTTTACACCTGACACTGAAAAGATGTCACAAAATTCAAACAACATGTCATGAAATGTTAAAAACGACATGTTTATTTATGTGTTTGGTGGGTTGGGAGGACTTCGGAATGAGCTAATATTTCCTCCCACATTATGTTAAAATAAACATTGTTTTCTGTCTCAATATGTCAGGGCAGAGGTAAGGACTGTGGCCAGATGGAAACGCTTTTCAGTGGAGGATTTATTCATGGGCTATTATGAAGCGACAGTTTAAAGATGTTATGATATCTGCTCATCTATTGATGCAAATTAGCTTTCATATTTTGCACAACTGCTGCCAGTGTGACTGATTCAAGCTCCAAGGAGAAGCTCATCTGATGACAAAACACCCGGCGCCTGAGGTAACACTTCACATAATTGCTTCCGCTGGTAAAATCTTCCACATCAGGGGAGTTGAACAAAATGTTATGCTTCACTTTGGGTTTCCTTTGTGCAGAACAAAGACATGAAATGCATTCATAACCATCAATTTTTTACCCCGGGAAAATTATTGATTTGTTTCCTTTGAATGCATTCGTTAGATGGTAAGCACACTGAGCTGAATTTGTACAAATTACTTTATTTACTTTAACTCAGATTTATCTACTTGTCTTTAAAGAAAGAAAACTGGACTTTGCAAATTTTGTTCTGTTAAAATAATTCAATTCAATTCAGTTTTATTTATATAGCGCCATATCATAACAAAGTTATCTCAGGGCACTTTTTCGTATAGAGCAGGTCTAGACCGACTCTTTATATTTACAGAGACCCAACAGTTCCCACCATGAGCAAGCACTATAAAATAACTCTGGGGGAAACTGGAGTACCTGAGGTAACTCTGAGGAAATATTCTTACAGTAGAAACTCTGGTGACTGGTGCTAATAGGACTGCACTTAAATCACTTAAGGCCATTAGTAACAAAATTGAAAATGCATTTTACAATCTTGATTGAATGGGTCGCCTACAATCTCTAAATGCTGTGAGAATGGAAAACTCTTTCTGCTCAGTTCTTACAATTAGCACAGCCTTTTAATATTGTGTACCACCTTAAAAAACCCCATTCTGCAAGCCCTAGTTTGTGTACAAAATGGCATCCAAAAGTACGCAAAAGTGATTTGAAGTTTATATATTGTGCAGGTTTTGGAATCAACGTCAACAATCCATCTTTCAATAGCCACCACAACCAAGTCCACCATCAGTCTGCTGCTGCTCGTCCCGCAGGACTGAACAACCAGCACTTGACCCTTGGAGGACTGGATTTCAGTCTGGATTTTCTTCAAGTGTGCAATAAAGACTCATATCTTTTATAGGTTAAGATACATTTATCGTTTATTTCCTCCTTCATTTTTTATACCAAAATGTCATTTGTCCTTCCTTCCTTCCTTCCCCTATTTTACTTCTTGCAAACATGTGTCATTAGCCCCGAGAGGTTAGCTAATCTCTACTGAAAATGCTGTTTCGGATCTGTGAAGCATCACATGATGAGGACAAGATAGGTTAGACACACACACTGATTATGAAACCCAAACAAGTAACACATTTTTTTTATATCAGTTAATTAAAATTGTATGCACTTGTTTTATGTAGATGTGGGAACCAAAACATGTGAAGTTTAAAGAATTTTGGAGATTTGCTTTAAATATAAAATGACAAAAGTCAGTTTTTAGCCATGCTAATGGTGTGGAATGGCGGATTACCACTTTGGTCCAGACTGAAATATCTCAACAGCTATTAAATGGATTGGCATCAGGTTTGGTGCAAAGACTTGTGGCTCTTAGATGATGAAGCCTAATGCCTTTGGCGGCCCCCTGACTTTCCTCCAGCGCCACCATGAGGTTTTGTGTGAAATGTCTCGACAGCTATTGGATGGATTGCCGTGTGTTTTGATACAGACATTCATGTGCCCCTCAGGATGAGCTGCAATAACTTCCGTGATCTCCTGACTTTTCATCTAGCGCCGTCATCAGGTTAAAATTTCGTATTTGTCTGAAGTTTTGGTTTAGCATTTAGCTCAGAACACTACTGTGCCTAAGTATAGCCTCAGAGAGCTGCTAGCATGACTATGTGGACTAGTGTGCGTTCACTCACTGCCCTTCATTTTCAGTGAGATTATTACATTCGGTGATTCATGCAGTTATATTTTATCTTCATCCTCTTCAGTGTAAGCCATTAATCACGGGGCTATGATTTGTACTTTAGAAGCCATACAGCATTCAATAGAACACAAAGGTGGAAATTGATTAAAACCAATAAGGAACAGATTAGATATGATAATAAGTCCATGCTGCGGGATAATGTAATAACCTTTTACAGGTTGATGTAATGGGTCCAAACGGTCGACCCACCTCAGCTGGCTGCTGTCACAGTAGAGAAGACACTGGGGTCCTGAGCTCATGATCATATCACAGGTGACAGAGTGAGTCTCCCTGCGCTGGAAGCTCATTACGACCTCTTGTATGTATGATCTCATGCTTTCAGTCACCACACAGAGCTGTGGCCAAAGCTCGGGGTCAGGATGAAGACTGAGCTAGTTAAATGGGGGTAGGTGTATCATTGCGGGCGTCAAGTTCCCCAAAGAGCAGCAGAGGAGGGATCCCTCTTCCAGGACAGAAACAACCAAAGTAAAATTACAATGGAGAAACAGAATGACAACATTAGGTAAATAAAGTGCAAATACATGTGAAAAACATCACAGAAGACAGAAGTTGAGCAACTTCCACGTGCCGCCAAGCATCGTAGCTTCTGTGCTGCAACAGAAATCTAAAATCTGTTTGTGTGACGATGTTTAAATTCGGGCTTGTGGCCAACTAAAGGGTTATTTTCTATGTATCTTTGTACCTATATATGTTTTTATAGCTAAAAAGCTGCTTCGTTTTTCATTTACGAGATTCTGTTATTAGCATTTTGCACCAAAACCTATAAGAGAAACTATTAAAAAACAAAAGCAGTTTTTGCAAATGTTTCATCTACAGCTGAAACGATTAGTCAATTAATTAGTCAATCAACAGAAAATGAATGGCAAACTGATTTGGTAACTGATAAATCGTCATTTCTCTAACAGAAATGCCAAATATTTGCTGCTTTTCTTACTTCTTATTGTAAAGTTAATATCTTTTAGACTGCTGGTTGGTCAAAGTAAGCTATCTAAGAAATCTGGCAATTTTTTAACTGTTTTCTGACATTTTATACACTAAACGATTCATTGATTAACCAGAGGAGGAAAAAAAAGCAATTGACAGATTTACCGATAATAAAAATAATTGTTAGTTGCGGCCCTGATGCTATTAAAAACATGTATTGAACCATGAACGCTGTATCATGCTAAATCTTGACTTGTTGTGTGATTACATCCCCGTCTCCAGTAGAAAGAATACGCAGTACTATTCACAAGCTAATACAGTTTTCTTTAAATATAAACTAGTGCTGAAACTATTATTCGATCAATCAGTCAGTCGGCAGAAAATTATTTGCCAATTATTGTGCCAATCGATGACTGAACATTTGCTGTTTCCAGCTTTTCCTGATGTTTTTCTGTTTTATATCATTGTAAATTTAATATTTTGGACTGTTGGTTGGAGAAAACAAGCGATCTGAAGACGTCACCGTGGCCTTTGGGAACTTGTGCTGGACATTTTTACAGACTAAACGATTGGTCGACTAGTCGGAAATACACATTTTCATCAACGATAACAACAATTGTTTGTTGCAGCCCTAATATAAAGTTTGGTAAAGGAACCAGGTGCTTTTTTTTATTATGTCCTGTTTGTACATGGAACCCCCATTGTCCTCGCGTCTGTGATTTAGCCTTTCATCTTACCAGGACTCAGCGCTGCAAAGAAAAATGAGCCTTTTCCCCGATCATGCGTTAAACTGATAGTGAACCCCGGAATCCGCAGGGAGACAAAGCCTCTTCCCGCTCTTCCTTTTAAGTTGTGCAAGAGTTAGCATCGATAGGGCCCGTTTCCCGCCTCGAATGTCAACGGGTTACAACACCAGATAATACAGGACTCTCTAATAATAGAGAGCACCTGGCCCTTTCATATCACCATTCATGAGTCATTAGGAAGGACAATTCCCTGAATCAGTTTGCGATTGGAAGGACCTGCATCTGCTGCTTGGAGAATGTGATGATTCTGGACAAAAGCTACAGAGGAATAGCAGCACTGGCACCTGACTTTTTTTTTCCAGCTGACATCTCTGGCACTCAGACAAGGATTAACATCCAATTTGCCCCTCTCTTCCTGGGCTCAAGACTATCCCAACAGCTCGGCACTTCAAAGAGGGAGATAAAAAGGGGGCGATGGATGGTCATTCTTCAGGGGGAATTGGCTTAGTGAGGCTCTGTTTAAAATGGCAGGAATACAAAAAGCAAAGCTGTTTTGATGTGCTGCAGTGTGAGGGTCCGGCCAGCTGTACAGTATGAGGGCCCTTCTTCTGCCCTCCAGCGTCTGAGCTGCACAACACAGTCATGATGCCATGAAAATACAGTACGAACCACTTCGCTGAATCACCGCAGCGGGTTAGACAGGCGTGTACGGGATAAAACTCCTGAAAAGTAAATAAGAATAAAGTAAAGGGCGAGGTTTTAACATTGAAATGTTAATCAATATATATGCCCTTGTTGTTTTGACTTGTTTACTTATTTGGTCAAAATTGTTATTACCCAAAAGGAGACATTTAAATTTTATTTATTTTTTCTGCAATAATAGTGCATCCTATAGACCCATCCGTGTTGTAGGCAGAAGCCAGACCAGCCGCCGTTACTGTGGCGGCCTTTCACCGCAACGCTTGTTGTCATTGAAAAACTTAAAACTTTTCAATTAACTTTAGTCCAGCTTCCTGCAGCAGCTCGGGATGTCTGCCTGTGATTTTTCTGCTGTCAGCCCAAACATTGTGATTAGATTATGTATTTAATCTGATTACAATGCAGAAGATCATTAGCTGTGGGTACATGGACAATATTTCTTTATTTCGGATTAGATTAGAGATTCCACCTTCACTATTTACATGGACGCTAAATAAAGTGATCCGATAAGATGTGCGTTTACGTGCCCGAAGCATTTAATCAGAATATAACACACACTCGCACAGTGGTTCCTCCTGCTGTGAAGAGTCTAATCTGCCGGAAATATAAAAGAAGAAGAAGAAGGGTTATTTTGGCTGCGTTCATCTTCTCAAACACTTGTTTGAACAACTCGTTTTGAGCCTTTCGACCATCGAAGCGTTCAACAATCCTTAAATCGTTTAAGGTCTCCAACAAAAAAAGTTGTATCAACCACAGAGCAGTTTAGTTTCTGTCCCTCCTGGAAACTCGTTCACGTCACCTAAAGTTCCCCCACGTGGGGAATATATTTATTCCAGCCAGAGAGAAACGATCAGATAAAGTGTTTACATGGTTATTAGGCGCTATTTTTTATATTTCCTATATCGGGTCAGTGTCTTCAGATTGAGGTGGTTACATGAGGCACGTTTATCCTGATTGGGCTGTTATTCCGATTATTGGTAGAATATTAGGGTCCATGTAAATGCTGCTATAGACTGCAAGTTTGTTACCATGGGAAACAGAGGTTAAAAGGTTAAAACAGGTTTGGTTGGAAAGTTGAAAACTTCAGTAGCTGTAGTATCATTATGGTTTATTTCAGGCTGACTTTAAAGTCACAGTGAAATGTCAG
This sequence comes from Macquaria ambigua, assembly GCA_008360985.2. Lineage (NCBI taxonomy): Eukaryota > Metazoa > Chordata > Actinopteri > Centrarchiformes > Percichthyidae > Macquaria > Macquaria ambigua. The sequence continues at coordinate 31,323 of VMKM01000340.1, forward strand.
TTAGAGCATTTTTAGCTTTTGGTAATGTGTTGTATTTCTGAGTGAAACAGAATATCTGAGTATTATTTTGTGAGAGAATTGATCAAATTGTGACCAGTGAGCATGAGTGTCTGGAGACACAGCGATACGGAGCTGTAGACGACTGTTGGCCTCCACCCATACCTCCCTCACCCACATCGTTGCATCAGGACACGGAGGACAGAGAGAAAGGGCATAAATTAGACTGCAACAATGCTCTTTTGCAAATGTAAACAAAGTTTCTGCCTACTGATATCCAAACACACACACACACATGCAACGCTGTGATATCACTCTGCTAGCTACTGCAACCCCGAGCTAAGGGTCAAGTGTGGTTTCATATGACTTTACCGGGTCTTTAAGAAAGATGCTGGATTTCTAATGATTTACAAGAACTTTCAAACAATTATTGTTGCAAAATTCTTCACAGGAAATTAAAATGAAACCATGCTAATTACCCCCATTGCAGCTGCTTCATCATCTCTAATCACTTAATTGTGCACACCAATTATTAATTCAAGAGGACAAATGATTTTTTTTCCAGTGGCACGTGCCAGACTCTGCACATCACATCACACTGAGAAATGTGTTAAAATAAAACTAAAAGTACACTTTTTCCTGCCCTTTTAACTTCGTAAACACATGAGTAAGAATTAATAAGTCAGTCACAGTGACAACATGTCAGCCAACATCTGAATACTGTGATAAACGCTGAATTAAACAGGTCAATTATACCGACTGACTCCACAGCTCATTAAAAAATTAGGCAGCAGCAGTAGTAGAAGTAAAATATCTAAGGTCAAGACGTAAAACAAGTTTCTGGTCCAGATTTCCATGCACAGTAGGGTTGGCCCCAGTTCCCACCCTCCCGACTGAGGTGACCTCAGATGAAATAATTTTCTGTTTCCATGATTCCTTCTTTCTCTCGGCCTCTCCATCAACTTTTGTTTACCAGACTCTCCTCCCAGGAATGACAGAGTATACAGTATTATGCACTGTAAACAAACAAGGCTGTAGGGAGTACACACTGGATCGCCTCTGGTCAAGAGAAACAAAGTCCAAACAAACCTTCTGTAGCCATGCCAGCAGCTGAAATGCTCATTATACACCAGAGAACAAAACTGGATGAATTAATCAAGGAGAGATATGTTTGCTGTTTCTTAGATGCTTAAGATACATCCCCCAAAAATGTAAAGTTTGACATGAGGGTGACACCAAAGAAAAGGCCATGTTGTTACCTAAATCAGAGGGGTTTATTGTACTTACCATAGACTGTATATAAAGATGGAGGACGCGTCTCCACTTTCTCCTACTCAAAAATGAGGCCATAATACCTTCGTGACGTCAATTGGAGCCAGAATCTGCACAGTAGTGATCCGGATCGAGTTCCCGCCTATACAGCCGACTGAGCCAATCACAGCACACTCACAGTTGCCAATCATGACGTGACACCCCGTTTTCATAGCATCAAATAACTAATTAAAACCAAACTGATCAGAAAAACGAACACTTGAACAAACATCAGCGTGATAAGAACTACCTAAAATGACAGAAACCATCTTTGGGAAAAAATGTATTTGACGTGTACTTTGATTTTTCAGTTTGGCCCATGTCCCATCCACTAACATGGAAGGGAGAGGGGTTTATGACCTATACTGCAGCCAGCCAGCAGGGGGCGATCCAGATGTTTTGGCTTCACTTTTGGGGAGCTGTCATGTCGTCCATCCTTATATACAGTCTATGGTACATACGGAAGTGTTGCCAGATGTCCGATAACTTGACGTATTTATACAATAATTTAGCCCTTTGTACAATCAATAATTCTAAAATCTTCTGAATGTACAGTGATTTCAGCACGTCATAGTTTCAGTTTTGTTTCATTATAGTGAAATGGTACGAAACTAATTTGGATGAAGGCTGATTATTTATTCTCCATTAACTACCTCAATAATGTATTTTGTAAAACTGACCCTGACTCTGCCATAAATGATCCATTACATGTCTTAGTTAGCCACTGTAGTTCAAAGGAGAAAAAAAAAGCTACTGTAGTTTTCTTATTGTCAACAAAAGACCAAAACCAACAATGAATTGATCCTACCAACAAGTATTATCTATTTAGCCAATGTTGTCGGAAACACATCAATGAGCCACACTGTTGCACTGGGTGACATGTTCCTCCATTACCATGAACACACACAAAAACTGCTGCCCCAAATACTCACTGTGTAATGTTTGTTAATCCGCAGCTGAAAATAGTCCCCAACAAATGCACGATTTACTTTTGTTTGAGAAACATTTGCTAAAAACTACAGTGCCCAGATGTTTTAGGAAATTATTTAGCCTTTTTTTAAATAAATAAAGGTATATATTTAGGGACTAATAGGCTGCAGACAGGGTAGAGAAGTCATAAAGTATTGAGAGGCACATTGTTGGTTTTGGTCTTCTCATGGAATTTGTTGACAATAACAAAAATATAGGATATCCGTAGCCTTATCGTTTGAGTGTCAAACTGTTTTGATCAGTACAGTTATCCTTAAAATGTTTGTTGGGCAGCATAATAAACGCTGGTCTGTATTTGGGGCCCATGGGCTCAACCTTGTGTATCCATGGATGTAATTGTGATGGTCTGGCTGTGTCGTTTGAAGACATCTCGACAAGTTAATTTTTCAACTGTAAAAGTCCCACTCAGTTCACATCTTACTCAATTCTACGGTGGCCCTGACAGCTCAACGCACTGCAGCTTAAGACAACACATGCAAATAGACAAAACGCAAGCAAATTAAGAGAACATCTTCACCAATTGGACAACACATGGCACAGCAATTAGACAAAATACCGCAAATAGAGAAAACACAACCAAATACAGAAATGCTGCAAGTAGTGCAGACGACAACGGAAACTGTTTCCAGGGGACACTAAAAAGTGATGAACACGGCTGGGACACGCTTGTTGTTGCCATGGTTTGTGACTCATGAAGTTGTTGAAGTCGGCCATCTGTAGGTGGTGTTGGAAAAGTAGCTAAATTGTACGTTTTTTTGGTGGGACAATAAGCGCGTCCCAGCCCTGTCCGGCTTTGTTAGTCTCAGCTGTACTTTGGGCTTAATGCTAAAGGTAGCATGCTAACAACAATCTACAGTTAGCCTGTTAAATGCTAAAATGTTGTATGTAACATTTACATTAGCATGTAAAAGTACAGCTGAGGCTGACATGAATTAGCTGAGTAGTTTTAGATTTTAATCCCATCACTGACTAAAGTGTTGGATAGTCAACATTTTGACCTCTCGGAGGCGCTAGACGAAAAGTCAGCTTTGGATCACCTGAGTTATATACTGTATATGTGTCATGGGGGGGAGTAGGCGGTACACACGTGACTGAAGAGAGTGTAAGTAGAGTAGATTGATTCTGTAAGTTTTATCCACTTAGATTTAAGACTTGTTTAAGACTTAAGATGTTTGCAACGGCAATTGGAAGGAACAACAACACAAACAACGTTACAGAAAATAAGAGCGACCATCGACGCTTCAGAGGTGAGACTTCTCATTCTTTCAACAAAAGAGCAGCACATTGAAATGTAACAGGTAATATTTAAATGTATTTAAGACTAATAATGAATTGAATTTATGTAATCTGTCATGACATAAAGACAGAACGGCAGCTGAACAGTTTTGTAACCAAAAACTAGTTTTGAATCTAAAAACCATTTCCATTCCATTTTAAATAGCGTGCACAACAAATTCAGTAAATAGTGTGTATTGCAAAACCTGTCACACATGCACAAACACTAACAGATGACAGAGATGGTTCCCAGCAAATAAATAAATAAATAAGAAACATTTTTTGTGCTGAAAACCTGTGAGATTTTATTTGCCCTGGGCTATCAGATACAACCACAAAGACACTGTGCAAAGAAAGCAAAGATTAAGTCACACTTATGGAGAGTCGGCAAGCACGTGTTACACAAACAAAAATGATATATATCTGCATGTACACAGTATATTGCCAAAACAGTTCATGCTACAAACAACATATAAACCAATAAAATGACGGCTCGAAAAGCAATACAGGAACCCAAACACCTCAATCCAAATGTTAAAATCAATACACAGTTTAAAATATAGTTATATTCAATGTCTTTTAAATCATATTTTTAACACTGTTTTCTTTGTAATATTTGCCATTGTCTACCGTCTTTAATACACTGCAAAAATCCAGCTAAGACTTGTTCTTTACAATCTGTCTGCTGCAACAGAACCGCATGGTGCAACATGTTTTCAGACGCTTCAGAAAGCTACATTTACTGCTACGATAGATGCTGGTTTTATTCAACAAGACAAGGTGTTTCCCCGTAAATCTGCTGCCTCTCGATCAAAATAAACCCAAACACTCTTTTCTGAGTGAGAAAATTGTTACAACAGAGTTCAAAGCTTCTGCTCTGATACACGACGACTTGAAAGCATTAGAAGGAAGGATACATGAAACACAAGGACTTATCTAAAATGATGTGCCGCCTGCATAATGTAATGTCTTAAAAAAAGCATTCAGCATTTATGGCCATCTCAAATTACTTTTAAGTCATCGAGCAACAACTGATATTTTGTTGTGCTGGCTGTAAGATATTTAGACTTTAGAAATAGTTTACACTCTCAAAATCGCGTTGTCTCGTAATTGACAGTTCGCTAAGCCCCGCCCGTCATAGTTACTGTTTCTACGTCTGTCAAGCTTTCCATTCTTCGTTCAGATTTACTGCTGAAATTCTTATTTAAATAAGGGGGTCCCTTTTTATTTCAGAGAGAGGTAGACAAAAGCAGGATTCTCATGACCACTGTCGCTGGCATTTTTTATCAGCTTTATAGCTAGCTAGCTAATTAAGCTAACGTTAGCTTCATGAGTTGGTTGAAAATGCTGTTTTTCATCTGACTTTTTAATGTTTTCAGCCGACTCGAGAATCTTGTAAAAGGAGTCTTGAATATGCACTTAATGTCTAGATATGTGATATCATGCTAAAAGACAGAAGCTAAGGCATCCTCACTAGTTATGATCCATGTAGAAGACACGGAAATAAAGGAGCAGCATTGTTCTTGTATTGCTGTGTAGAGATAGACAGTCCTTAGAAGTATCATAAGTACGATAAGAAAAAATGTGAGATTCAAACAGTTTTTCTGTTCTAATCTGACCGTTTGGCTGCTTAGCTTACATACTTGTTAATATTTTCTAACGGTATTAAGTTTTCATTCTTAACGTTATGAGAGAAAAGGTGCTGAGAATGAAAAGTAACCAAGTTTGGCAAACATAACACAACTCAGGCGTTTCAGGAGTTTGGCCGGGAGTGTAAACTTCCCCAAAATCCACTAGAGAGCAGGACGGAGCCGCTAACGTTAGCCTAAACTCTGATAGCATCTACGACCAGCTTCCACTCAGTGTGGAAATACTGCACAGTGGATGTTCCAGTCCTGAACCGGGCTTTTATTCATGTATCCGATAACGCCACAAAATAATGTAACCTAGTTAGTTACTGATTGGTTTCTTGGCCTCAGAAGTTACTACTGTAAGCTAGTTAGCCGGAGATGCTAATGACTGCTGCTTTGAGCCGATAACACACTGCAAGCAGTTAATGTTGATAGTAGTTAATGAGAGCTCATTGGCCTTGGAAGTAACGCTTGATTACTACTGTACGTATTACTATTATTATTATTATTATTATTAATGATGGTGACACTAATGCACTTTATTTGCACAGGACTTTTAGCAATCATTTTCAATCAAACATTTGCCGCTTACGTTAGAGCAGAGAAGCGCACTATTTAGTCCATTCTTCACACCTTTGCTCTTTTGTTAAACACACCACATCAACATGTGAAGAAATCTAAAGCTTGACAGGCCTGTCGCGCCTATTAAAGGTTGCTTAGCTATGACTGGACACTCGCTGGTCGGGGGAGGGGTTTAGCGAACGATCAATTTCTCTACGTTCCAACATTTGGCACTGCACAAGGTGAAACAATGAATCCAAAAATGTAAAACTTGATTGATTGCCTTTTGGCTCTCCAAATTAACTTGGATCTCCTTGGCTATATATTCATATATATATTTGTTTTTATTACACATTTAAAAAATTTGGATATTAATATTTCATTTTCTAAAAGTGCAAGCAAGCAAGTACAAATGAAGCAAAAGCACGTATAGCATGACCAAACTTTTTTTTTTTTTTTCATACAGAATTTAAATCTTCTTTAAAGCACAGAGTTAAAAAATATACTACAAAATTGTCTTAAAAACAAGAATATAAGCCGATTGGTATTGCTGTAGCTTACTGATTATTAGTAATACATTTCCAAGCTGGTGGGAGAAGGGGGTGACAATACACACCACAGACAGACAACGAGGACAAATGAAGTAAAATGAAAAAGAAAATTAACCTGAACAACAGTAATGGAAGATATTGTCCTTTTTGTTTATAAGCGCTATAAACAACATCCTCACGTCCTCAGTCATCGTCGCTCTTGCTCTTGTCTGACTGATCCTGCAGAAAGAGAGAGAGGGGGGGGGATTTAAAGGGAGACAAAGAGACAGAGGAGAGAGGGAGAACGCCGTGTGATGAAGGTTTATTATCTGTAGAGAGCATAAACAAGGTGGTGTAGGTCATCACAAGCTGAATATATCAACACCCCTGAAATAAGAAAGAAAGATCTCCAGAGGGAAGAAGGTGTGAAGGTGAAGCCAGTGCCCTTTCCTTACATCCTCTCCTCCTGTCTAGATTCAGTTTCTGCGCAGAAGGTGATGGGTGGGTGGGGGGGTGGGGGGGTGTAAAGGAGGATGAGGACTTTTAAAGACCCTTTGGGAATTCAGGAGGGACAGTTTGGTTTTTAATCTATGGTTAAGCAGCGAGTGGAGTGAGAGATAAAGAGAGACAGAAAGAGACAAGACTTTGCTTTGATCTCGCTGAACAAAAGAGTATGAGAGTATGTTACCACCATGACTGACAGACCGCTGAGGAAATCACTATACGCTGCATTTGTATTCACAGAGTAACGTGGCTTTTGGCCGTGCTCTGGCGAATGTCTTATTTTGGCTGAGCTGTTTACATTAACCTCCTCAAACAACCTGCAGTTCGGTGTCACTGTTGGCATGAATAAACACCGGCCTCAAGCTGTCCACTTATGCTGAATACTGATCAGAATCTAATGGAGGAGAAACAACTTATGACCCCCTATAGATTTAATATTAAGGTAGTGCTCACTGCTGTTTTTAATGACATCAAAATGCTCCCTGTCATGCTCTTAAAGTGGATTAATACTTCTGCATTAGCAGTGATTCAGACCGAAAACAGCCCTGCGTTAAAACAAGGCAGGGGGGCTGCGTTGGTGGGAGTGTGTGAGACACTGAAATACTATCCATGAAGTCCAGTTGGAATAACAGATTAAGTGTGTAAAGGCTCATCAGATGCCAAAACACTGCATGTCAGGATTTTACAGCTCTGGAACATTATCACGGCGGCAACAATTTCATCTTTCGTCCTTTAAAAATGTAACTACACATCGGGGTACACGGAGGGGACCCCAAGAACAGAAGTTTCTGATGCCGGCAGACATTGTTGATAGTGAACGCAACATGAGGCAAGTTGAAAAAAGGCTCGGTTTTCTTCTCCTTTTCAGTAACACATCTGGGAAAGACATTTCCACTGCACACCTTCGGCTCACCGTGACCTTTCGGATCAGTAAACAGAATGACCCCACTGAATAGTCTCATATTCAGGAATAAAACAAGGCAGAGCTTTCGACCGTCGCTTGTATCACAAAGCGAATGAAAGAACGTGAACTCTGTGACTGTGGGGAATATATATGAAGCACGATATGACCTGGTCACGTATGACACACCCGTTCAGTCCTGCGGTGGTGATATGAACGGGTAAAATCCAACACTCAACTGTATTGTAAATAACATACAATTAGAAATTATAACTATGAAATAAGTCTACCGAGATTTTCTTGCACGAAGTGGTCTTTACCCTGGCACCTGTAGCAGACATCATACTATACTTGTCTCACTGTCTGTGTTTTTATACAGGCTCGCTGGTTGACCTTTTCACACCCACACGTACACGTACCTGAAGTAAAGCACTAATTAAGAATCCAATTTGAACCTAAGAACAATCAATAGTGCAGACAACAACGATCAATAGGTCCTTGGCTGTGATGATCTCCGTCTTTGATGGACAACACTCAACAGTCGTAATGGAAGGCAAATGCCATCTCATGACAGAGAAAATGAAAGCTATTATTACTCCGGGAATGAGAGACACTATTGCTCACACGATGAAAAGGCAGAGAGAAAATGGGATTAACTCTGAAGGAAAAAGTCTGGCAGACTTGAGTTTACTGGACAAGTGTCCAAACAGTGTGAGCATCAACTGCAAGACAAATAAATACAGTATGTTGTCTGCTATAGGAGCCTTATAAGTGTGTGCATATATAAATACAGTATATATTATGTACTGTGTAAAGCAGAGTAAAGAGCATTCACATTGTAGTACTGAATTTTTAGATAAGAAAGCCTACTACAGGTACCAAACAACACTAACCTGGACAGAGAAGCAGGCGATCAGGGGACTAGTATTACCCGGGAACCTCTAGAGGTCGTCTATGATCTTAATCCCGTGCAAATCTGCCATGTCCGTAATTTGTACAGTAAAAATTCCACCACAAATTACCCACCATATTTCATCAAACACAGAGGTCGTGTGATAATATTAGTCCTGCAAGAATCGGCATCTCTGTGATTTGGGGTTGTTTTTTCTTTTGTTTTTGCAAGGCTTTTTGTTTTCTCCACGCCTTCTTTCTGCCTCTTTCCCGGTCGAGAATTATGGAGTCTGCATTGGCAATTATAAATGAAAGTTTTGACAGCATCCGAAGCCCTGCACAGACCGGAACAAGAGGTCTTTGTGAATATTTTCCCCAAGCGGTGTGGTTGATCAAATTGCTTTTGGTAACGTGGTTCACTCCACACAGCAATTATACCAAAGTGTCTCTTCGTGCGTACAATGCCTGTTTTTCTTCTTAGCAGCTCTTGTCGTTCAGGATTTTATGCAGAGCCTTGATATGATATCTGGGGGATAATGTCAATAAATTGGAGTAGAATACAGACTTTGCTTATCCCGTGCGAATGCGCTGCATGAAACACAGACGTGGGGTGGTAATTTCTAAATCACATGAGATCTCCTGGTAATACTAGTCCCGTGCGAATAGTGCTAATGAGGCCACAGTGTCACAGTGAATTCAAAGAACCTCCCCGACTGCCTGCAGTAATTTATGGTGTGAAGAAGAAGTGTCAAGTGTCACCCGTTTCATGGAGATCAGCAGCTACAGTAAGCGACATCATTCATTCTGTGTCTCCCAGATACAGCTCATGGTATTGAATCTACAGGCCAATAAAGCATCCACTGAAATGAACTAAAATAGAATTTAGTGAGAGAATAAAACAAATATTACATTTGTTTTTATCAGATAAACTTCAAACCTCTCTGATCGAATCAGTGCAGTCGAGGTTTTGTTCGCATGACGGATAGGAACAGCAGGAGGGAGCAGAAGAGGATACAAGGTATCTATTAGGTGCTAATTATACGACGATGGGGACATTAGTTAGATAATGTTGGACTGTTTGTGCAAGTCCAGTGAAGGAGGATAAACACATTACAAAGTGTAATACACTAAAACACTGTCACAACTGGGAGATGGCTTCACAATAGAATATTTAGTGACATACAACCCAAAAGCTCAATTAATTTTATTACATGGTAGATTCCCTGGATGGATTTTATTTCATTTTTAGCCCTTTTCCTCTTCTTTACTGTTTTCTAGTTCCTGGACAGTGCTGTTGTAAGTTTGGTCTGTATTATTCCCTCGATATTCCACCTGTTGAAGGTCCCTCTTCACTCTGATTTAGAGGATGGAGGCTGGCGTGTCTGATACTTGGTGAGCTTCCTGCAGATTTTACCTTCAGTTTACAGATTTTGCTTCACTGACATTTACTTGAACACATTTTGCCACCCATGTGAAAAGTAAGCGGCCATTTTCAGCATGAAAAGTACTGAAAGTGCCATTTTTATTTTTGTAATATCATACTTCAGTGTTTGGCAGTATTTAAGTGCTGAGACAATTGATCATTTATTCGCCCAACCACAGCAAATCAATTGTTATTGTTGAAAAAAAAAATCACTGGTTCCAGCTTCCAGTTGTGCTGATTTTCTCTGTTTTACATCATTTGTAAATTGATTGAGTTTTAGAGTGTTTGGTCGGACAAAAAAAACAAACAAAATAAACGTGGTAGTCTTCAAAAAACAAAGCAGGGTTCCTGCAGTTATCTCTGTGAAAGGAGCGGATTTTGGCAGGAAATACCTGGATCCCAATTCACATGCTTCAGACCTGAACTCCATTACTTGCTGCTGTGAAACAATCACAATTTGAATTATCATTATAAGCTATTTCTATGGCACAAAGCCCAATTTTTGTGTTTCACTGTAAATGTACTGCTGTTTTCAGTTTTTTCTTCTACCAATAATTTGACTTAATTGCCTGCACCTGGCATCCCAGGTGTGAAACAGCTACCGATTTGACGGCTGGAAGGAAACCAGCGGGATCGTGATGACCAGAATTGAACTCCACCGTGTTCGACAAATATTGTCAAACAGCATGCTATTGCTCGTGCTCCATGGAAAAAAACCCCATTAGTGATAAGCTGCTACTGTGAGCTTTCCTAAGATGTGGTAGCCAAGCCAGACAGCAAAGAATTCGTCTTTCCTGAGTAGAGGATCACTGAAACGTGTGCTGATGATGCAGTGAAATACAGTGAAGTGGAATGACCTACATTGTCATCCTGGTCTTCGTCGCTGTCGTCGTCGCTGACCACCGGCTTGGCCTTCCCTCGGCTCTGCCTCTTCTTGCCTTTGTCGTGGCTGCGCGCCTCCTTACTCAGCTTGATCTTAACCCGCACCGACTTGGCTGAATGAAGCACAAGGGGAAGGTAGGAGTGATTTAAGGTCCCACCAAAATAAGTCTTACATAACTGCTTTTATCATTGTTTGCTGAGTCGGAAAACTTAAATTATGATTATCTAAGTTTCTACCTACATTTAGGCTCAGAGGACGGCGTGATTATCTGGAATCAACTGACAAGCTGCCATAAAAATTTGGATTTAATTTGTGTCCTGTTTTTTTATATCATATGAATCTATGTCAATTAGAGCTGAAACAATAAGTCCACTGACAGAAAAAATAATCTCAGCTCAAGTCAGCTTCTGTTTTATATCATTGTAAACTGAATATCTTCTATCAATTTGTTAACTTGACCTTGAGCTGTTGGAAATGGTGTTTTTTTTTTTTATTTTGTAGACCAAACAGTTGATCAACTAATCGTGAACATAATCAGCAGATTAATCGATAATGAAAATAATTAGTTGCAGCCTTAATGTCAGTTGTTAAATATAGGATGTTTTGATGTTATTATTATTTTTGGTAAAGAAAAAGCTAACAAACTGGACACGTTAAGTGCTCATTCTCAAAAAAGGCTTTTTTTTAAAAAACTTATTTAACTTATTTTTAACTTATAATTATGCTTATGAATCAGTTTAGGAATAAAATAAATCCTAACTCAACATCTACTTACTCGCTCTTTCTGGAGCTTTCAACTGCATCACACAGTCTTCATCTCAGTCTTTCTGGAGCTTTTAATCGATTTTCCTCTTCTGGGAAAGACCAGTTGAAAGCTCCAGAAAAAGCTATTCAAAGATTTTTTTTTCTTCAAACAACTATTTCCAACATAAAGAATGAATTTTCATGCCATGCCCCCCCCCAAGGTGCAGTTACAATTGTGATCTTCATTCCTGTCTTTTACATTATATTTTCATTCTGTGCTACAGTTTGAAGGCAGCAGTGGTCCATACTGCTCCCAGTGGGATGGTGGCAAAGTGAATCTCAAACCAGAGCAGCATTCACTGGTTTATAGTGTAGAATTTAAATAAGATGAAACAAGTGTGTGGGTGTGTGTGTTTATTTGTATGTATGCATGTCCTAGAAATGGTGTGTCTTACCCTCTGCCTCTGACTCATCCTCATCATCATCATCCTCATCGCTGTCATCTTCACTCTCTTCGTCCTTTGCAATCTTCTGTCTGGCACTCTTAAACACAGACTGAAGGACAATGGAGTCCTCGTATATCTGCGGAGGGGGGGGAGAGAGTAGTATAAACAGTTCCTCGAACAGCATGAATGACTTGCAATTGGGACTGGGAATATGGGAGAATGGAGCCTGCTGGACAAAAGGTGGATGTGGGTAGGGATAATAAAGGAGGAGAGATTGAGCATTAATGACGAGATATATGGGAGAAAAGTAAAACTGACAGGTAGGGGACTACAAATAGAGTAAGTAGCTTATTATTATTAATAGATACCTACTCTTTAAAAGGAATTATAGGAATTAAATAAAGACCATTTTCTAACAAAGCAATGAAACAGTGCTCTGTCCAAAGAAACATGTTTTTTTTTTTTTTGTTTTTTGCCTCTGTCTCTTTGGATTGGTATAATTATTACAGACTGACACATTTGGTAAACTTCAAGGACAAAGCCAAGTCTCTCCAAAAAATAACAAAAGAAGAGAACAGAGGTGGAGTATATGGGTGTCAAACCATGTGCGATAGAGCATGGAACTTGCAAGTTAAGTCACTTAAGGAAGGCTTCAACAAACTACAGAAAAATAGTGAAAAATGCCCATCAAGAGCCTCTGGTAGCTGAGTGGTTAAGAAGCATACCATATAAGCACAACGTCCTCTGGGAATTTATGATGGTGATAGTGATATGACGTGCAACAGAGTCCAAGGTGATGCCTGCAAATGTCTTGTTTTCTCAAACGAACAGTCCAAAACCAAATATATTCAATCTCCAGTTATATAAAAACAGAAAAAAGTACTAAATCTTTATATTAGAAAGCTGGAACCAGAGAGTGTTTGGAGTTTTTACTCGATAATCAAAATGGTTTACGATGAATTTTCTGTCAATTGACTTATTAATTGTTTCAGCACTACTTGAGAGTGAAAGCTTGCAGACTTGTGGCTCTCTATTACACACACACACACACACACACACACACACACACACACACACACAAAGAAAAACGAAAGATTAATTAGAGGAAGTAAATTAGAAAAACGTTTGCATGGGGGGGTTTCTGACCTGGGATCCCTCCAGGTTGAAGGTCTGGGCGTTGTGACAAAGCAGCATCACATCCTTCTCCAGGTCGCCCACGTTCCTGTATTTATGGTTTCTAACACGATCCTGTTGACAGAAAAACACAAAATCGTTCTAAATGACACTTGGTTAGGGCTGCAACTAACGATGATTGTTATTATCGGTTGGTGTGTTGATTATTTACTGTATTCGATTAATTGGTTGGTCCATAAAATGTCAGAAAATAGTAAAAAAACAATGGCCATCACAATTTCAAAAAGCCCCAGTTAACATATTCAAATTACTTGTTTTTTTTTAGTCCAAACCCCAAAAATATTTAGCTTGACTTTGCAAAATACAGTGTGAATTTAATATTCCTATAAAAGAGCATTTATTGTTGGACTGTCTGCTGAATATTCTGCATCAATTTGTTCACTAGAATCATCAACTTAAAGCTCGCAGGTTTGTCATTCTGCTCTTTGATGCCACCATCGTCATTATCCCTCGTTCACGTTAACTGCTGGGTCATCATAGTTTACATACCTTGATCTTTTTGAAGTCCACAGGTTTTCTGATTAGCTCATAATATTCTGGGAGCTCCTTCCTGGATGGTAACTGGACAAAGACCTCGCTTAGTTGTCTTCCGGACCTGGTAACACAAAATAATTCCACATCATTATTAAATTCGTACCCTACCCTGTTTACAAGCAGATCATTACTTAAAACTACCTTTTAACTCCCCTGAAAGTTTTGTATCCATTTTTCAAAACCTTTTGCGTGTTTGGAATTCAATATTAACGTTAAAATATTCAAATTCCAGGCTTATACAACAAAAGAAAAACATATTTGCAGTACACTACAGTACACTACGCAACAGTAAACAACTGGTCAACTGAAACTTTTATGGTGTTCATGGAAAACCTGAGCTGTTTCAGCAGCAAATAACAACAGGATACAGCGAGTGGCTAAGAAAATTGTAAATGGATTGCATCTATATAATTTGCCTCTCATTCACACACACACACACACACACACACACACACACACACACAGTGGAGTTGCCATGCAAGGCACTGACCTAACCACTGGGAGCAACTGGGGTTCAATGTCTTGTTCAAGGACAGGAGAAGCCAGGAACTGCGAAACCTGCAATTACTAGACCTTTCCTTACGCTGGGTTCACAAAGGAGGCAATTCTAGTGCGAGCAGTAGCCTGGCTGTTCACACCAGAAGCACATTTCTCTGCTCCTCTGCTCTTTTCTAGGGCTGATCTTTTTGCTGTTGTTATGTTCTGCGGATCATAGAACTGCCGGTGCTTCTCCACTTCTAGGATCAACTTTTTTCTCCCCCTCTCTCTCTCTCGCTGCTTGTGTGTGTGTCTGCTCGTCTCTCTCGCTCTCATTTTAGGCACAACTGACAAATATGTGGAATAAGTACTAATTTAAAAAACACAGAGGGGCAGGAATATCAAAAGGGTTGGCAAGCAGGGTGCATATTCTATCATTTATCAGTATCAGATCATTTATATCATGTATAATACATCATTCATATCCTTTATAATGTGTTTTCGTGCCGGATTCGCTCGCGGCAGGCGGAGAAAATAGAACAGATGCCGAAACGATCGCTGCAGAGTGCGAGCCGGCTGCGCAGCAGAGCTCCACAGCGCATCCTCTGTGACCAGCCAATTAGTTAACATGAGTGCTGAATGGAAGCAGGCACTCATCGACCGCCAGGAAAATACAGCAAAACAAGCAAAATGTATGCCATGTCGAACAATGAGAGAAAAAGTGTATATGCAATATAGAAAATGAATGACAAAGGCAAATCGGGTAACAGGTAGTGGCGTGCATTTCTGTCTGCCACAGTGTCTTTATGATAAATATCACTGGCTTTAAATGGCAAGAAGTCAATGAGACTTCTGCAAAATTAATTAACAAGGTGGAGTTTTCAAGAAGAGCATAATCCCTAAGTGGGAAGGCGAGTCTTAAATGTAAATCTGCAGTATGCCTCTTCAGCTATCAAAGCAGGACCAACTAAAGCTTAGTAATTACACAAACACTCAAATACAAAAAATAAAAATAAGATTCAAATTGTGAGTCCCAAACTGTTCCTTGATGTATTCAATGCAATTTGACACCTCTTGGTCATGTTATAAGATGTGTTTTTCATAAATATGAATAATGCAAAACAATCAATAATAAAGTGTTTATGCTTGGGGCCAGGTTGGCTGTTTCAAAGTTAGCGAGGTAAACAACAAGCAACTGAGTACATGGAAAGAATTGCAATATGGCAACAAGAGTGACAATAACAAAGAAGCCCATACGAGTAAGATGTTGAAAAAATACATACATACTGTAACAGCGTCGGTCCTACAATATATATGAGTTGTTGTTGCTCTATCTTTTCATTTTCCAGACAAGTGTACACCAATATATAGACTCCATACTCTGAATACTTAAGAGAGACTGCCAGCTGAGGGTTACTTCATACATTGTCCCATCCATTTTATACACTGAACATGTTCAATGCTGTATCCATTTCAAGGTTCCTCTAAGACAGTATGCAGTACACAGCTGCAAAAATGATCCTACATTAACCAATGTGAGAAATCAAAGTATCCTTGAATCATTATCCTCCTGCAACAGAGATAAAGATTAACAGGATTGTCTTTAACTGCAATTTTCCCCGACTAATTTCCCCAGAGTTTGGGAAGATGGGGGGAAAAAGTTAGTGAGAAGAAATCAGCGTTTTTTTTTTTTTTTTACATCAACCTTGTAAACCGTTTGATTACTGTCAGTAATACCAATCGCTGCTCATCTGCATTGCTTCCTCCCACAAAAGGTTTTCTATGCAAACACCAAGGTCTCTGCAACACCGATCCATCTGCCTCAACGTATTAATGCGTGATTACTTTATTAGAGGTTAAATTCTGCCAATATTAGCATAAGCAACGCTGGTATTCTTTGTGTACATATAAACTGATCTGCCAGGTTAAATAGAGATCATTTAAAGATTTACTTGGAAAAAGATACAGATCAGCATAATTTACAGTAAACAAGGTTCACTTCTGATGAGCACCGCTCAGAAAAACCTTTCAGTAATATAAAGAGAAAAATGGGGAGAAAAGACAAAAGAGCTGCCGATTATACACCAGAGTTCCTGTAAGTTAGCGGAAAACAAAAGTTCAACTAGTGTTTGAACTGCTCATAGAGGTTTTATTTCTTATAACCAGATTTTACCTGTTTTGTAATGACAAATAATAAATTCCTGGATTTATCTTAAAAAAATAACATAACATGCTGTGAGCTTAGATCCACTGTGTAAACTGTGCTGAAACCACAAAGGTGGGTGGTATGTTCAAAATGGGTTTTTACATCTTTGATGTATGAAGTGTGACGCCTCTGAGCCCAGCATTATGCCAACGGGGACCCTCTGGGAACGGACCCAATTGTTGACTTCCACGAAAGACATTGAATTAATGCAAATGTGATCGTGAAGGTTTCGAACGAGGGGGGTTTCTTCTAATGGCTTGTGACAGCAAGACGGTAAAACAACATTTTATCGTGACATACTGTATTTAAAATCACAGCGGTCTCTGTTGTCATGTTTATTAAGCGATCTCTACACAGTTGCACCTTAATCTGGCTTATAGAGTAAATGGACCCTAGACTGTTGCCTGGCTCCACTGATGAGATATAAGTTTATCAAATTCCAGGAGACTCCAAATCAAATTTAAGTTGCACTCATGTTTGACTTCATGCCGTTTGGAGGTTTAGTTTGTTTTATGGAGAAACAGCGCTGCTTCCTAAGGTCCTGGAGTGGAGATTCCAAAATCTGTCCAAGTCGAGTTAAGGGAGATGAGTGCCAAGAGCTTCAGTATGATTGAAATGCTCTGGGATGAACAACCATCAACTGCGAGAGGAAAGAATTTGACTTCTGGAAAGGCAGGTAGCAGTTTCCTGGAAAAGCTCTGGCACAGTAGTCTGCCAGTGCATATTTGAGTAATGGGAACACAAATGCGCATGGTCTTTCATGCACGGGTGAATATTACAGACACAGACACACACATACTTGTGATTTTGCACATGGGCAAAAAAGAAAACCTGCAGACACACCAGAACCGACCACACACACACAAAAACACACTCACACACTAACTATCAGGACGGCTGGACTGAAAGAACACATGGAAGTTTATCACACTGCACTGTTCCTAAGACATGACTTCATGTCTGTTCATTTTTACCCTGCTGACCAGGGAGAAATCTGTGCTTTCCATAACTTAAGCATGGCCCATTTGCTACACTCTCACAAATACAGGTACTATTTTGCACTCAAAAGTACATTTTTTAGAGACGTACCATAACAAGGACAGAATGGGCCCTAATGAGAGCAGATGTATACCTTTTGATACACTACAGAACTAGAAAGTATCTTTCCACAAAGATGTCTGGGTTAATCACAGTCGGTGGTCGATGAGATTGAAGGTAGGAATTACTTGTTAGCTTATGATTTAAATCATTAAACTCCATGATTTCCTGCATTGTAATCAGACGAAAGGCATCATTTAATAAAAATCTGAAACACATGATACTGTTTAAGTGGAATTTCGGCCAGGAAGCGTAGTACCAAGCTAGCAAGAGATCAGCGGGTTGGCGGCTCGTGTAGGCAGATCACTCTGATCTTAAGCGGTTCCTGGTCGGTCAGCATGCCACTCAGAAGGTAAACTTGATGATTTAATGGAGATTTATAAAAGCAAAATTGATTTCATGGTGCTTTTACTTTGCATTTTTATTCCAAAGTCTCAGTTTGTTGCACAGCCTAGAGAAGATGCCGAGCCATCTGTTAAAACTGGACTAAGTTTTGTTGAAAAGTTTTGTGGTTTATAACCTTTATTTCAACATTTAACTAGTTCTACAGGATGTCCTGGTCACAGATTTCTTCGCACCAGGTTTACCAGTGAGGTGCTACTGCAGTAATGACGGCCTGTCTACTTCTGCCTACAACTCAGATTCGTCTACACACCCACACCAGGCCTAAAGTGGCTGTTACTCCTCATCTATAATGGCCATGTAGCAAAAGAAGCGTGCCACCAGCACAACAGTAATTTTTAGTCCTCCATCCGTGCCTACACAGGATGTGTTCAGCCACAGTACTGCTGTGCTCTCAGAACCATTTTGACCAGACTCACAGCCCACTGTCAATCAATGTAATTAGACTGTAGAGTTGTAAGGACATACTGTATATTTGACACTTGACAAGATGTTGAGGTAGCAACTACTTGTGTCAAACATGAGCCATTACACTGCAGCTGCACTGATTCATGTTAAAATGTACCTGTTCAGTCAGATGGACAACTGCAGAGCACAGCTGATGGGCATCCTGTGAAGGCAAAGCGTTGGGGATCCAGTCTTCAGGGCTGTCAAATACTTTGGCGTTGTGTACAAATTTCAGTACACCCACTGTAACTGGAGATCAGTGTCCTCCGGTGTCCTTCCACACCAGATGGTGGTTGTTGATTTGCAGTGAAGGAGATGACGCCAGTTTGGAAGTTTATTAGGTACACTATGCTAAAACGAATGCAGTCTAATACAACAGGTAGCTAAATCTGTAAATCCTACATTCATGAAGGTTATAGGTTATGTTCAGTTCTTGATGAAAATATTTTACAGAGAATAAGATTCAACTTTACTGTCATTTTAGAAGGCTGTTGAACTGTATTGAGTTATACTGAGGTGTTTCTAATGTTTACACTACCCTCATTGACACACATGGGATGGACAAAATGCTTTCAGACCTCTGAATCGCTGCAAACAAATCCATTTCTGCGTCGACTAAAAATTACATTTGAAAGACGGATGTGACATTTGATTACGGATTGGCAAGTGCAACAGAAAACAGTTAACATAAAACACCACTGAGTCTGATTCAACTCATGTAAATACATCTCCTTACCCATCTCTGTAGTTGATGACTGTATCGATGATGGTGTTCATTTGCTTGGTGAGTTTGGGGGGGTTGGGGGAGAGTTTCTCAGCTGGTGGACGGCCACGTTTCTTCTTGGCCTTGGCGCCTCCGTCATCTCTGCTCGACGAGTCCTTGTCCTGACGTCTCTTGCGTTTGCGCTTTTTCAGCCGGATCTCCTCCTCCATCTCTTCCAGGTTTCCATCCTCAATGGCCTGGAGTCGAAAAGAGCCAGGGCAAAGACAGGGTTAACCCTCAATCGCTTCAACTTGTCCACATATGATGTGGAATTGTAGGATCATTGTCTATCAATGTATAATTTTCACAAACCATCTCGGTCATCAGATTTCCCTTGGCAACGCAAGAACAAATGACTTGACAGCAGCAAGTACTTTCACTAATTGCAGTATTTTTAACTGTCAAGCTTCTGTAGATATGCTCCTTAGCATACCTTACATTTCTTTAGCAGTGTCTACAGGTACACATTCTTCTTTTAGTTAGAGCCTCTCTGAACTACAGCTAACACTTCCAACATACTACCTCAGTCTCAGAGTTTCTTTGTTCTATTCTTGTTTCCCTGTAACACCTGAGCCAATAAAATAGATCTGCCAGGCCCGAGATGTCTTTCCAGGGGAGTGTGTCACAGTATATTTGGTGTGGGTGACTGGGTGCCATTAGCAGGGTCTGAAAGTTTTTTCCTCACCTGCCACTGTGGCAGGTTACTAAACATTTCTACAGGCCACTCAATATTTTTGTCTGCCACTTCTGAAAACTTCGGTAGAACACTTCAAAACTGTAAACACTGAGTCAGTGGTACCTGACAGTAGAAATATGGAATACTTTAATCCATGACTATACTTAACTTAAGAATTGCTTTTTAAAAGTAGTATTTATTAATATAAGAAAAACCATGATGGCAGGTGACCTGAATTTTTTACTTGCCACAGCCAACATTTACCCTGTATTTGGCAGGTGGCAGGTGCTAATTTCATTCCCTGGCCATTAGTATCAGGCTGAGCTAAACTCAGCCATTAAATCCAGTTGTGGTTAAGGTCTGACCTGCTGACGAGGGAAGACGTTTCTCCTGTTTGAGTAACGTTTGCTAAAAACTACAGTGACCAGCTGTTTTAGGAAATTACTGAGCCTTTAAAAAAAAAGACAAATGAAATTAGATATTTGTGATTTGTGAGTATTCAGAGACGGACTAACACGTTGCTGATTTTGGTCTTTTCACGGGATTGAAAGGAAGAAAAATGAACAAGCTACTTGTGTGTAACTTCTTCTTAGGAAGGAGTATAAACCCTGACTTATAATTTGGCAGCGTGAGCATAAACAAAATACAAAAGAAAAAGTTTCTTTGTTTCAGACAAAAGAAATTAAGCTGCAGGTTAATGGTAGTCTAAACAATGTGAGATTACATATTGTACACTGATTGAATGACTAGTGTGGCATTCCAACAGGTGTGGAGCACAGAGACATTTTATATCTTTAATTACCCAAATTAAGTTCATGCAAATCAATCAGTCAGTATTATGCACAAGATTGCTATAATTATAATTAACTGCAGTGGTGCCGAGTGAAGAAGTGAAAAAGAAACTTTTTCAACAGTTCTACAGCCACTGTGGTTTGCTTTTTCATTACTATTAGGGTCAATAAATTATAATAACACTATAAATTGCAGTTGAATAAATACATAATAGGTTGTTAACCAATTTCACAGTTTTACAGCAGTTACATTTATCACCATATTTTGTCTTTCATTTCTAATTAAATGTCACAGATTGACACGTTTACTCAGACTTTACCCGTAGCCACTGTTTTTCGGTCAGCGTGTCACTGTAGTCCACGTCCCGACGACAGCGAGATCCTCGGCCGAACAGCTTCTCCTCCTCCTCTTCATACGTGAGCCGCTCTACCTCAGCGTCATCTTTGATGATCCAAGAAGGCAACTCGTCCTCCTCCATGAGACGAGGCTTACGCTTTGGGTTCCTGGCGTGTTCCCGGCGTCGGTCCATGTCCATGCGCTGCAGAGGAGAAAAAGTAGGAAAATCACATCAGGTTAGCAGATGGTGACACGATTCTTGGTTCCTTTATGTTACACCACACAAAGGAAACCCTTTAGCTGGATTTATGCTGGAATCGAGGGGTTAACAGCAGTCCCGCTGTAGGTTTTGATTTACAAATCAGCATCGAATTTCTCCCGTTGATACCACCACTGCATCTAATGTACTAATATAACTGGAGTTACAAGCCACTTTATCTAATACTGAATAGGAGACTACTGCCATGCAATTGCCATGTTTGCATCCTTTCATTCACGGTGATAGAGAACTGGGATTGCGGTGAGCAAAGGTTTTGCAGTGGAGATGGCTTCGTTAGATGTGTGTTACTAAAAAGACTAACTGTGCCAAGCTGACCAATCACAGGTCTTACAGTCTCCATAGCTGCCATTGCCCCAGTGTGTAGTTTCTTTGGAGGAGGCGGACGTCACATCACAACTGCGGACCTGTTGAGTGTTTGTGTTTCTCATCACCCTCTATTATATGTCAAAGGACACAAAAATGATAAAGACAATGAACTCAAGGACACCGTGTGGAGCAGCACCACTGGATGCAGGATAGCGAGGAGATTATGTAGTTTACTTTTGGATGTAATCGAGTAAATATTCACAGGCGAGTATTTTCGCATTTTCGTGTCGTTTATTTGTTACGTCCCTGGTCTATAAAGGCCTTTAGAAGTTACCAACTTAGTGCCAACCATGTGCTATGGCTTGCTTCCACATGCTTACATGAATATTTGATATCTTGCACCCAGTCACCATGGAGCTAGCCAACACGAACCAGATGAAACACGAAAGATGTGGCGACGCCACCAGGAGCCAGTGAAGCTTGAGACTGTACTAGTGCCAGGTTTTCTAAATAGGAACTTCAGCTAACTAACAAAAGCCAAGAGGCAGAACAGCTGTACTAGACATTTCAAACAGAGATGGTCACAAACACAGAGTTGTGTAGTGTAAAACTGTCAAATGGTGGTACTGTGAATGACATGGTGACTGTGAGTCCTGTATCCATGGCAATTCAGTAATTTACTATGCAAGAAGAAGCATCTGGCTGGAGACAGTTGTTGCCAAGTCTGAAGGTGCCAGAACAAATGATGACACCAAAGTAATGGTCTTGACATGATGGACAACCTACAATTATTTTTGGGGAAGATGTAAGAAAACCAGCTCTCAGCTTCTCCTCTTTTGGCAAATTCATATTTTAAGACCGATCATTTCAGAGTTTTACTCTGCAATTTAAATGTCAATTAGATCTCACAAAAATGTGTGCTTGTCTTACCATGAAGAGCTCAAATTCATCTTCATTGCGGGCTATCATCTGGTTCAGGGTTTCATCGTCGGGCACCTCATCTTCTTCCTAGAGTTACATTTGGAAAAACATCAAAAGACATTCCAGTCTCAGTTTTAACGGTTGCAGCAAAACAGAAGCCTCACATGCTCAGTTCAAAACGAATCAGTCAAGTATGGCATACAGATTTTATCAAATACCAATTAAATAGCAGAGATTGCATTACAACACCATGTAATATATATGTTGGATGCTAACTCGCTGATCATATCTAAGGAGCTGTCTCTGGGCCTGCAGTAATTCAATCAAAACCAGCATGCATAATTTAACTAAAAGGAAAAAATCTATATAGGGCCTCCCACATTCATTATATAAAAATGCCTGATGAAGCACAAATACTGCATCTTAGTCCTGAGATGCTTTTACTTCCAAGATAAATAATAAAGCATAAAGACCGTACCTCATTCTGCTCCTCATGCTCTAAAATGGCCTGGAGGAAGACACGGCGCTCGTGGCCCGAGGACTTCTGGTCGAACATGCCCGCCTGGATGACCTTCTGATCCACGTTGAGTTTGTACTTTGCAGCTGCCAAGATTTTCTCCTCCACGCTGTTGACGGTGCAGAGACGAAGCACACGCACCTCGTTCTGCTGACCGATGCGGTGAGCCCGGTCCTGAGCCTGAAGGTCCTGGAATCAGCGGACGAAAGAGAAATATGAGTTCTTTTCAGCTGCCTCAATTAAAAAAGAGGAAATTAATTAACACCCATCGAGAGCCATTGTCAGACTGGAGATGACAGTGTAGTCTTTGGACCTTATAGCCATTTATAGTTTCTCTGTCAGTAAATAAAATCAAAGCAAACATAAAGCTCTGTATCACAAACACTCCTGTTGCCTGTTAGAGCACTGGCAGACCAAGCTGATATCGTAAAATATCATAAAGCACCGTAAAGTTTAGCTCTTGTTTTCTTTGCTTTGCATTGCATAGGTGTGGTTAGGCTGTCTTTTGTTGTTAGTAGTTCATTTGTTTCTCTCTCTCACTCACTGTTTTGACCTGGCATCAGTCTCGCACCATACTGAACACCTTCTATAATCATGCGTTCACACTGTGAGCACAAGTTACAGGTTATAATAATAATAAAATCTACTGATGGACGTACCTGGTGTGGGTTCCAGTCGCTGTCAAAGATGACGACTGTGTCGGCAGCCTGCAGGTTGAGGCCGAGGCCACCGGCTCGGGTGCTGAGCAGGAAGATGAAGTACTGAGATCCTTCCTCATTGAATTTCTTCAGCAGTGAAGCTCGGTCCTCAGCCTTTGTGGTTCCTGAAACGCCAAACATCATCATTTTGAAATGCAGAGTCTGTCAAGTTAACTTTTAAAAGTCTGCTTGAACGTCTTGTTGTACTTCTGATCCAAAGCACATTGTTTTCAGGAAAGTAAAAATGTCACCTGTACACTGTGCGTGCCTCACCTCTGACCAATTAAACTGTTTCAGAGGTGTCTGAAAAGAGCATGTAGTGGCTCTAATTAAGCAGGGTTCAAAATGTGATGAAACCACCCAACAACCAGTTTATATGTCTGATTAATTATGCTAACTAAGGAGGTTCACAGTCCACAGCTGCATATCTGAGACATCTCGTAATTAAATTTCTTTCTTAAAGTGCTGTGTGGATGGTATAAAAGCTGATACGTTGATTCCCTTCCTTCGCTTCTTTCTTTGGTTGTAGACAAAAATACTAATTGTGTGAATGAATTCATTGAAACTTTTCAGTAGAATAACTAAAAATGTTTGTCTGACTGTGTGCCTTTCACTTTAGCATTTTATAAGCGTCTCGCAAAATCCTGAATTGCTGGCCAAAAAATACATAACACACTAAACTGTGAGTTACTGCAAGGTGGTGTGAGGCTGGACGGGCAGCGTTCAGTCCGGATTTCTTTGGTACAGGACCAATTTGCTTAAAACTGAAGAACATACAGAGGCTCTTCTTGTCTGTCATGTTTGCTATGTGCTGCTATCAGTTTTCACTGCTGGGGAAAACACATCTGCCTCATCAATCACTCACACACAGCAGTCATAGAAAAATGGAGTGAAAGAAAAATTCGGTATCACGTTGCACATTTTATTGCTTCAAAAAGAGCCCAAAAAATGAATCGATAACATCTCCTCGGTGAACTTGGGTCTCTGTTGCCAGACCTAGTGGCTAATAGGATTGCCTTTTGTTTGAGATGCTGAGCCTATGTGATGGGAATCCTCCGACACCTCAGTGTGACAGATTATTCTTCTTTGAATCTGACAAGTATGAATATGAGTTAACTTAAATTAGGAATGAGAAATGGATCTTTTTAATACACCAAATACACAAAGGGATAAAGGGATTACAAGAGATTAACATTATGGGTCTTGTTGCAGGGACAAGTTGGAAAAAAGTTGTATTTCTTTATATAAATTTAGTATTATTCTGCTTGGTGCACAAAATGCGTTGTGTGTTGATGTATATTGGTAGCCATGCTTTGGGTTTTACACACCACCTGGACACTGCAGGAGGTGTGATAAGCCTCCATGGGCAGCTTCAAATGTCCTCCTACTTCCTCTGACATGTAAGCAATAATATATGACAAGGTGTCCTGATTTGTCCAATAATGGATTGAGAACATAGAGCGGCATTTCCTTTGCTAAATCTGAATTATTTTCTCTATTACAGATTATAAATCATATAATTATTATGTTCCCGATCAAGTTTCTTTGGCCCCGATCCCAATCAGAGTCCTTTAACATTCGGTATTTCTGATTCCAAGTCCAATTCAATACTTATGTGTTGATTAAATATGTATCTGACACATTGCCATAACAGTAAACCACTACTAAATCTGACACGCTACTTGGTCCAAATACTGGACATTGTGGTTCAAAACTATTAAGTTGATAAACTTAAATTACTGATATGATATGAATGACAGATTAACTGGTAGAATGCAATTCCTAAAACTGATGTGATGCGATCTACTAGAGAGAGGAGGTATCACTCTGATGGAGTTGTTGGAACTACAAAAACACTCCAGTCCACGTGCGATTGTACAGTCATGTTACAGGAGTGGAGCTTCTTTCACTCACAGGAATATTGTGGTTCTCTGTTTCATAGTTAATACATGGCTTTTAAATAAATAGGAAAAAGCCATCCTGTCTCATTTAGCCTACAGATAGTCTGTTGTCATAATGAATCTACACTTCGCCGTGTAGAATGTTTCCTACAGATTATTTAGCCAATATCGTTCCTCGTATTTATATTCTGAATAAGGAATGTGCGAGGGACCGCACAATGCGAATCACCAGTTCAAGTTGACGGGTGCAATGACATGAATGAGACTTGCTCTGAAATACTGGAGATTAACGGCTAAACGGAAGCACTGGAGAAAGGGTTAAATTACGTAGAAAGTAAAGCCACAGAAACTGGAGTGTTAGGTAGCTCCTCCATGCCATCGCATCCAGACAGATGCTACGGTGGTCACCAGGGGACAAAGTTTGCAAACACAAATAGCAAAAACCTAAAAGACTCTAACAGCATAACAAAGGCATTCAAATTCAACTCTTGTTGATTTCACCAAAGATTAAATGTACAGACATTTTGCGCTTGGAATGAATTTTACACCATGCTTACAGCATTCAATAAATAAATATTTAAGACCATCCCAAACAGGATTTCAGACAATTTAAGGCCTTTTATTAGTAAATGTGAATTTAAGAGATTTAAAGACTTTTTAAGGACCCGCGGCCACCTGGTCTCTTTGCTAGTAAGAGAGGAGAGATGACAGGTTTGTTACCACGGGAGTTTAGCGAACCCATGTTACGTTAACCCAGGTGTCAGAACAGAGTCAGTCGCACCAGTGCACTTTCACATTCACACACTGAATAATTATCACTCGCGTATTCAGTGAAATGCTCGCACTGTAGAGCCCAGCTGTCATTAAGGAGAGCAGCGCTGCAACACCATCAGGCTGAGGTAGACAACAAAGGAAGCCGATATTTTAGCCGATACAATACATTAAAATATGCCCGGAGCAGCTCGGGACACCTCTAATAATCATATATTATATATTATACACATTATTAAGATATAAATCACCTGTACGTTTGATGACCAGAGAATTTTTAAACATAAGTAGAGGTGTGAGCTTACCGTCAAGACGTAGATACAGAAAGTTGCGGTAGCTGAAGTAGTCCTCCATGATTGTCATTAGAGAGGTCATTTGGCAGAACAGCAGGACTCTGTGGTTGGTGGCCTGTAGCTTCGGCAGGATGCGATCTAGGAGCTCAAACTTCCCAGAGGCTCGATACAGATCGTGCCTGGGTGGAGGTAATGAGGCAAAACATGTAACATAAATCATCATCATTACCCATATAGTGATTATTAAAGTGTGGCATCTAGTTTGACAACGATGGACAGTTTCTCTGCTGCGACTATCAAGAAAATAAAGCAGAAATGCAGAAAAAAAAAAATCTTTAAAAAAAAAGAATCACGATACCGAAGTGAATCGTTTTTTTCCCCACCCCTAGTTGTTTCTGGTATTTTGTAAAGCAATGCTGCTGTTTTGTGATCTGTATGTGGCAGGGATCCAGAGAGATAAAGGTCCAGTGGTTCATACCACATTAAACATAACATATGACATGACTGTAACATGAATTTTCACATCTGGTTTGAGGTGAACCGCTTATGAATAATTGCTGCCAAGTACCACTAAGTACTGCACAGATGTAGCAATTACCTGACACACTCGCTTTTCAGACTCGAACTTCAATGTCTTCTCGCGTGAGGTGTTAAATTACTGTTCTGTTTCACTGAGCTTCACACAAAGTCAAAGAGAAACAGACAAACCTTGACAATGACGCTGCACACGATGCTGTAAATAAACCTAATCTGGGTGTCAGTCCATTTGTATATATGTGCATTAATGGATCTGAGAGTAAGGCTTATTTTCTATAAACAAGCTCATCTGGACAGGATGTTCACAACAATTTTGTAAATTGAAAATATAAATATAAAAGCCATAACTTGTGCTGTTAATAGGTTGGATCTTCCTTATTCCACAATCATAAAGATATTACAAAGGCTGTCTTTAAATTATTATTATATTATTAAAAAGCAATTTGTAAGACCATCAATACGGATTGTGAGCTTAAATCACTAATTACATTTTAATTTAACCCTTACTATTTAGCTTTTATAAGCAGCATATAAACATTTAATAAATGGTTTATCTCACACTATAATGTAGGTGTAAGCAGTCCTTCTTCCATTAGTGGAGGCTGGTGTTTAAACGGATAATGAATGACCATATAATAAAACACAGTTGTAATAATGTAAAATATGTTAAGTTATAATTATTGACAAATACTGTACATTAAAAAACACTTAAAAATGCACTTATTTGTCTGTTATGAACCATTTATTAAATGTTATATGGTGCTTATAAATGAAAAATAGGGAGTCTTAAAGTAAAGTGTTACCAAATCACTTTATAACCAAATTATTTAAGATCATACACACAATGAAGGGTATATTTGTGTGAACAAATTCAGAATCCTGATCCAGTATCGGTCTGCTTTTGCCAATCAAGTACCAGCATGGCAAAAAAATAAAAAAGGATTCTGTCACAACTTTGTACATAGAGTACAGTAAAATAAAGTGTGCAAATGTAAAAGACACAGAACTTTTTTTCATAACTTACCCATTGATGATGCCGTTTGGATAGCCCAAGTGCTCAGCAAAAGATTCCTAAAACAGAGAAGATTTACTGTTTAAAATAAGGAGATACTATCAAACTAACTCCTACATTCAAATTTGGCTGTCCTGGGGATAGGACTTCCAATCATGTCTCGGAGCCATCTTAAAAATGAAAAGACAGGAACTTGGTGTTTTGTTAAGGCAGTCTGCTTATCAGTTTCTCCTTAAATCAAATCTGTACATTTACTAAAGTTGTTTTAAAGTTATAACCCTGCAGATATCAACAGTTCTTCGCTTGAAAGGAGCGATGTCAGATTGTAGATTGTTGCATAATTCAATCCAAGAACCATGCCAGATGTTATTTGATGAACAAAAGAGATTTGGAGAAAAGAATATAAAAATAACTGACATTATACAAGCATTTTAAGGGACGTGTCGAAACTCAGAAAATGAGATCTATTTCACTGAACATAATAAATATGCAATTAGCTGATAATTACAGTAGGTAAATGACACAGACATGCACAAGCGGAAATCAGTGTCACATTTTCCAGTGTCAGTATTTACAAGCTTTTAACAGCCAGTTTCAGTGATCTTGGGCTAGCAACATTCACCTCAATGTGCTGGAACATGTATGGATGGTTGCAGATCTTCTTAAGCTGCATGATGGTGTTCATCAGGGTCTTTGCTCCTCCTTTGCCCTGGGGAAAATTATAGCATAGATAAAAGAAATTAAATGCCAGATCAAAACAATGACACTTGTCTTTTAGCTCTGTTTTTGGTCAACTCCTGAGTGAAATATCTGGCTTTTAGCTGCTAAACGCTCCACTGTGTTCACCAGCTTGCTGCTAACTGTGTCTGTCTGCTGTTTGCTGCTGAGCAGGTTGTGTGCAGTGGGTTTTTAGAGCTTTGTCTCTTTAAACAGCTGCCTGCTGCAGCTGAAAATGACGCTACGACCAGTGTGAGTGAACCAAAACAGTAAAGTTGCTCCATAAAGCAGTGGGGAGCTGCAGATTCAAGGGATAATTCACTGTAGGTTCATCATTACGAGCGACACCTTTCACATAATCACATTGTTATTTGATACATTGTTATTATAAAAATATCGATTATAGCCGTTTTAAGCATCTTTAACCGCACTGAAAACCTCTCAAAACCTGTGCAGCCTGCATCCCCAGGTGGTTTGGATAACAGACAGTCACTGCACTCAAAACTAAATTGAGGCTAAAAGTCAAGATGCAGCCTCAAACGTTGAATCAAATTTGCAATATATTCTTTTATCTTTGGAGATTGGAGATCTCTTTTGGAGAGCTTTTTTTCAGCTTTCAGCCATGCTCCCAAACTGTGGAACAGCCTACCCAAAGATATTCCAGTGGCTGGCACTGTTGAAAGTTTTAAACGCCACTTAAAAACATATCTCTTTAACCTAGCCTTTTTCTAGCACCACTTCTTACGAGGTGTGTGCTTCACATGCTTTATCTTTACCTGCTTTCTTTTGAATTTAATTTGTGTTTCCTGTTTTTATTCCTTTTTAAATGTAAAGCACTTTGACCTGCATGTTTTGTATGAAAGGTGCTATACAAATAAACACTTATTATTATTATTATTACCTTTGGCAAACACAATATCTTGTTCCTTCCTTAAAAGCCAAAGCACAGGGCTACTGTTACTCCAATTATACGACAAAATTCAGGGACCTTCAGATGTCAAACAGCAGGAAACTGTAAATATCACTGTGCTCTGAAGCTACACAGCTCAGTTTGTCAGCATGCTACACACTGATAAAACAAAGCGCAGATGTACAGTGAAGCCACAGGGGCCCTGGTATATTTACCTTCTTGTCTTTCTCTGAGCCATCAGTGAGGAGGATGCCTTTCTGCATGTGGCGGTACAAAACCTTCTGTATAGCAGACATGTCACATTTTATGACATACTCCACCTGTAGATGACAATAAAGACAATGCATCAGTGAAACAGTGGTGTCTTTTCAGTGGCAGGGCTGTCTGAGCTGACACCACTTTCTTGATTATAGGAATGAGAAAAGTACAAAACAAGAGAAGGGAAGAAGAGGGATAGAAAGGCACATTATGTACAGGTACCTTGTGTGCAGTAGCTTTGCCATAATATACATACAAAGAACAATCTCTAAAGGTGAAGTTCAGTCTATGCAAGTCATTACTTTCATAAACTTCAAGTTTCTTAAAAGCATGTTTAAAGAATCTGGGCACTGTTTCCCGATAACCATCGATCTTAGAATTAAATCAGAGTGTTTTCTACGAACATTCTTAAATTTCTACGTTTTCCAAGTCAAGCTAACGTGACGTTAACTTGCTAACTTACCATTGGATGAGTCTACTACCCATACAGCTACTGTAGCTAATGTTATGTGATGAATTCAGTCGTGGGGTAGCCCAGCGCTGTTATCCGTGGTTAAAACAATGATACTAAAAATAACTTCATGAGCGTGTTGAACGTTGTTTTAATGTTACAACATTACCGTACACATTAGCTTGGTGGCTGGCATGAGCCACTTGTCATAGTAGCACATCGTAGTAAGGTATATCGATATTGAAATAACATATCAATAAATAAGGTCTCTACTGGATTACTGTGTTGCAGAATGACATGCAATTAATGAAAAACGTATGCTTTGTATCAGACAAAATGCTGTATTACTGTTACTGAGTATAATTCTGTGACATTGTATTCCTTCCTTCCTCACTCTGACGTATCAGCTGGTGTTTCCACGAAAGTTATAGCAACTAGTTGGGTAAAGGGGATATGACGCCATTGACAGGCGACCAAATGAAACGCACCGTCACCTTGAATAAAATTACAGATTTCTCTGGGTTTGAACATTGTTGGAAACATTTGAGATAATGTAGGTACACAACTTAACAAAATATATAACATAGGTCTAGTCGTTTTTAGACATTTTAATGCGGAAATATCATGCCTTTAAACCTGGGCCAGAGAGAATACTTGATCCTTATGAGGAAGGGATGCACATTATTTTCAGGCAGCTGCACAGCTCTGACATAGTGGCCTCTTCACTGTTCTTAATTATTACTTACAGCTGGAAAGTTACTTCAGCTACAAGGCTGCAGCCGATAATAACCGCTGAAGTAGTGGTGCTAATTTCAAGGTTGTCAAGAGTGAATAAGAAAAAAACATGCTTGTATTTGGCTCGGTCGTACGTGACCATGAAATAAGAAAGATACCTGGCCCTATGCTATAATGAAAAACACACTCTGCAGACGTCATTAGCTACACCATACGGAATTATGTTTGTTAATGGCATGTTTCTACCCTTTACATAAAAAAAGTTTTAATAATAATAACTTTGCACTATACTTATTTAATCAAAACCGTTTAGTCAAACAACAGTGCGGGGTTTCTGCATTGCAAACCATGAAGCAAATATAACCAAGCTACATCAAATCAAAGGAGAAACGTTTAGTTTCAATCTCACCTTCTCTGGCAGCTGAGACTCCACCTCTTTCTTCAGTCTGCGTAGCAGGAAGGGGCGGAGCACCTTGTGCAAACGCCGAATAATCAGGATGGTCTCCTCCTCATTTAGGTCGACCTAAACAAGTCAGAAAGTACGTGTGATAATACATCACAGAATGTTGTGTTATGCATACTGGGCAGCAGGATTGAGCACCACAGTGACAAGACTGTGACCTGCTGCTGTGTCCTTAGACATCAGCCGTGTTTCCATTCAATTGTCAAGCCGATTTTAAGCGAACGTTTGAAATGTTGCAAAAAAGAAATGCGAATTAGGCGCGTTTCCATCAACTGGTTTGGAGCGAATAAACTAGGCTCGTTGCAAAGCCTAGTTTGGTCAGAAGGTGGCGGTAGAAGAAGTAGAAGTCGCCATCTAACCCATCTACGGGAGAAAAATGGAGAGAGGTGCTCAGGAATTAGTTTCTATTGGGCAAGTTTGAATTGTTCCTTCATGTCAGCTAGTGTCGGCCATGTTTCATGCTGTCCGGAGACGAAGACAAATTAATGCAGAACTGTTCAGCGGAAACAGCTGATCAGTCATGTGAGTTAAATGTTTGATACGTCAGAACTTATTCACTCTTTTTCGATAAAGGCAAAAACCACCTCAAGCGAGCCGCTTACTACAGCGCCACCGGGGGTTTGGGAGCGGTAAATACTGCGCTGACCAACGTGGAATGTACATTAGGTAAATAAGACCCTTGTTTTTTTGCTGTAACATGAAAATGCCTGAAGACCTCAAGGACACAATGCATTTTAGTGAGTAACACTGAATGTAAACATAGCTGTTGTTTGTAAGAAAATTACGCATCTGTGGACAAAATGAAAGCCATAGAAACGACAATGGAGAAAGACATAAAATTATTAACTTTTTAAAGCATACTCGGGGCTCAGCTCTGCCTTGCAAAGCTCAGACACTTTGTTTCACTCTCTTGCTGCTTAAAAATAATTTCCCTTTGTTTACAGCAAATTGGGTTTATAGGTGTCCTCTGCCTCAGGCAAGATGCCATCTGAAGGTGGACAGCTCATCCTACTTTGACCTTCTGTGAGCGAAGAGGACAGTACCATCAGAACTCGTGGAAAAAAAGTTTCATATTGCAGAACCTATGAATCGCTAATGATGCTAGTTTGTATCTGACCTTGGCTCTAACTTCCCTATGAAAGGTTATAATTACATTCTACCTCATGCAGAACATTTCCTGAGTGTTAATTGTGAGTAAATTCCCAAACTGTATGACAGTTATACTAAACTTTATACTTTACATCACTTAGTAGTTTTTAAAAGGTTGTTGGACTCAGAGGGATCAGAAGACGGATGGATGGGTTTTTTTTCAGATTCAGATTTTCCCTGAGTTTTAGTTTTTCTCTTGTAAAATACATTACAGAGTTGGTCTTATCTGCTAATTAATCAAATGAAACGACCTAAGGAGATAGTCATTGTTTAAATCTTTAGAAAACCCTTCACCGTTCTGCCTGCGTAGCCTTGTTTTGTTCTTACTGTGATTCTTAATTAAGAACATTTGCAAAAACTACTTGATCTACTGTATGACCGATGTCCACCTAAAAATGTTAATATTTTCCACCAAAATGAAACACAGACTTAAGAATCCAGGCTTTTTCTTACCCTCTCTCCTGTCATGGCGAACGGGGCGTTGAACCACTGCTCAAAGGTGCTGCAGCTCTTGAAGATGGTGGGCAGGAGGAAGTTGAGCAGGGCCCACAGCTCGGGCAGCTTGTTCTGCAGCGGTGTACCGGTGAGGAGGAGGCGGCGGGGAGCCACATAGTGGGTGTTCAACACCTGGGTCAGCTTACAGTGGTGGTTCTTCATGCGGTGACCCTCGTCCACAATCATGTACTTCCAACGAATCTGTGTGTGGAGGAAGACATATTGGACCCCTATTTGTACACATTTTGGAATAGTGAAAAACATACTATGTCCAAATTTACATTTGGAATATTTTTGATCACAAAGGAGCTCAGGAGTGGCTGCAGAGAAGAACACTCTGATTTCCTACTCTGACCAGCCTCAGGGTACACAGCACTACTGCATACAAATGAGAAGTTTCTTATTCCCTCTCTTATTTCATATGTGTATAATTGTTTGTGCTCATAGTTTAAATTGATGTGAACAAATTAACATTTACCCCTTCTTTAATAAAACAGCACACTTATTGCTTACTCTGTGAATTATTCCGGCTCCTCGCCACCAAATATTTATTACATTTACTGCAGCTTGGACAGAATTTATAATACTTAGTTACAATGCAAAGCGTTACTGTTAATAAAATCCAAACAACAAAAATCTCCAGAAATATAGTACCAGATAACACCCACTTTGCCCTCCAGAGTGGTCTTAATACTTCAAGCCATGGACTGAACAAGGTGCTGGTTTCAAGCGGATTCTGGTCCATGCTGATGCAACAGATTCATGCAGTTCTTGCACATTCTACGACCATGCATTCATGCTGCAACTCTTCAGTTCCATCTCTTTCCAATGGTATAGCAGGTACCTAAATATTTAACATCCCTAACTCTAGACATACTGTAGCTGGCAAAAATACCTGACTGTGTCTGAGAAACAAACCAACACATCTGGCAACGACATTAAAGTCACTTACACTGTCGTGTATACACAGGAGGAATTTCAGCCACGTTTTTTAGTCATGCGCGTCTGAGAGAACAGATACACTTCTATTTCAAACAATACTGCTGTCTATGCAGGCGATGGAGGGAAATTAACTTTTAATGTGTAAATATGTGAACATCTACCAGCCACTGACAGATAAATGTTCAAATTCAGTAGCCACTCAATAGCAAATCATTATTTTGCGTCTGAAATCTACCAGCCACTTTCATATTTTAGAAGCATTTGGCTGATGATGCTAATTTCCATCCCTGACGCAGGCTGTGTAACAGCTGATGTTTCACTTGTGCTTTATTCCAGGTTTCCATCCAAATGTAGCTTTTAACCTAATTTGGAGCACCTTCGTAGCCGCATAACTGTAACGTCTCTGGTTTGATTCCAGCCGGTGACCTTTCTTGCATGCCATACCCCCTCTCTCTCTCCCCCATTTCCTGTCTGCCTCTTCACTCAAGCTGTCCAATAAAGGTGAAAAACGCCCAAAAAAACTTTAAAAAAGCTGTTACTTTTATTAAAAAAGTAATAATTTTAACCGAATTTTCAAAAAATCTGCTAAAGACGATGTGAATTAATGCGTGTTTCCATCCACTACTATTATGCTAATATTAGTAGTTGGTTCATCGAGATAGGCAATAGGTGGCGCTAATTCTCTAGTCAGGTGTGATTAATACATTGCAGAAGAAGAGGGCGCAATTAGATGCCATAATTAAAAAGCTCCAGTCAAACCTAAAATGGTAAAAAAATGTAGAAAACATGATGGAAATATGACATTTCTATTTGTTTCATGTATTAATTTAAAGAAGGCAAGGCAAGTTTATTTGTATAGCACCTTTCAACAACGAGGCAATTCAAAGTGTTTTACATAAGACAAAAAGACATAATAATAAATAAAATTACATGCAGTGCAGCTACAGTGCAGTGCAAGATATATAGAGAATACATTTAATAATATTTAACTAATAGTGTTAAATAACATGCACATTAAAATAAACTGAAATGAACATGTTTGGAACAAGACGGGTGGTGTTGAAGAAGGGGTGGTGGAGGTCATCCGGCACATGAGACAAAAAAGGTTTGAAACCAAGATTCGACGTGGCACGGCTGGTGATGGGCCTATGAGTGACAGCTGGTCCCTTGATTGTCAGCTCAGCACTCCCATGACCTCCCACGAGTCTATTTCTAACATAAATACAGTAACATGGTCTCCTACCAGTGAAAGATTTCACATAAAGGACAAATGATTCAGCTGATATGCGGAGAGGACAAGCAGTGTCATGGAAACTACTTTCTCTGTAGTCTGACTGACTAAAATAGCATAAAGAGCGGTTTTAGAAATAGATGCTTTCGTCCAAACTGTTATCCCCCTCTAGATGGACGCGCATTTTCTCCAACCCCTCTAAATTTGAATAACATGAACAGGTGGCCCTCTGTGCTTGAAAAAGCAAACCAGTCAGAATGCTCCAGAGCTGAGATCCCACAATGTCCTGGTGGCACGTCTTTGTGCCACTGAAGCACATCCATTACACCTCCTTCTGTCTACCTCAGGCAAGGCATCAATTTGAAGATGTGAGGTATCACAGTGCAGAAAATGTCACAGTTTCCCTGTTCACAGGGCCAATGTGTATCTTTCTGTGGCCCGGAGAAAAGAAGTGGCCTCGGCACGCATCTCTGCCATCTTTCCATTCCCCACAGAGGTATATGAGTGCGAAATGAGTCTCCTTCCATGTATTTGAAGGTCTGCATGGAGTCCATTCTGTGCCAATCCTCATTCACAATTATGTCCTTTATGGCGTTGTAGATCAGTTTGAAAGCTGAAATGGTCAACCCTGTAGGATGCTCCTCTTAGCTGGGTGACGTGGACTCTTCTAGTCCTTCAAATATCCATTGTAGAAAACTTCAGGAGTTTCTTTAGGTCCATATAAGGTTACAGTCTCCTACAGTCTGCTGCCATTTTTGTCTCTTCAGTGGACGTTTAAGTCACATGCTCATGTATGTCATGTACAGATTAATTAGCTCCAAGTCTGTTTCCACTGCACTTTGTTGCATTTTGCTTTTATCAATATACCAACTTTTTTACCTCAGCCAAGCGTAAAAAACTTTTTTGCAATTTTGTTGGGTTTTTGTCCAAATTTTCAGTGTTTCCACTGCGTTTTTTTTAATGCATGAACAGTTCCCACTTGTGGAGAGGTTGATAACTGCTAAATGTGTATGTGTGAGTTTGTATGAGTTTGTGAGTGAAATGCCAGCTCCTTGAAGTGCTTCACATCTGAAGCAAAACATATTGAGTGATCTCTTATTTAATTTTTCCAGCCTGTAATTCCTCACATGTAGTATGCATGTACCTGCGCACAAACACATAGTACACTAAGACAAAGATAAATAATTTCCCAGATCGTGTGCGAAAGTCAAAAGTAGCAAAACTGTCTGCAGCACCGACTGTGTATACAAATATACACTTTGTGCAGTCAATAATAAAGCTTAATGACTTACATAGCAATATAATTTAATCCACCAAAACATTTGCTGAGTCCAACCTAAGCCCGATGTCTTTATTAGAAATCGAAGTGTGGGGATTGCAGACATTTTGTTAAACAGAAACTGAAACTCACATTGCTAATCACAAATTAAATATGACACTGATGTATGGATGATCCACGACAACCTCTAACTGAATAAGGACAAAGCTGAGGCCCTGGTTTTTGCTCTGTACTATCAGTGAATCCCACCCCTCTGTTATAACTGTCTCTGATTTAACTTTCCAGTCACATACAAGGAACTCAGCTAGCGCAGCATTCTATCATCAAATCATCAATCAGTCTTTAAATTGGAACAAAGAAAAGAGCTGACACATTTTGAAGTTTAGAACTGGTGTGAAGCTTGCCTATGTGAGTCTAATGATACTACTACTACAAAACTCTGAATGGACTTGCCCCTGATTATAATGCCATATGCTGCTGTCTGGCACTGTATATCCCCTGTAGAGCCCTCAGATCAACAGACTCCCTGCTAACTGTACCAAATACTCATACAAAGACCTATGATGAAGCTCCTCCTGCAGTTTTAGACCCAAAACAATCCTGGACTCTGGATCTGAGGAGTTTAAGTGCCTGCTATAACTCACCATTTTTTAGATCTGCCTTTACCTAGAATCTGTTATTACTACCTCCTTGAGTTCTGCAATAAGTGCAGAGCAATTCAGTTATAGATTGCCAGTCGTGAAAAGTGACTTTCAAACTCTTTCTGTAACATCAGTCATTCAACTACTGAATAGTAAAGTTGTGCAGTGAAAACCTTGTAAACTTTTAAGTGAATTAAAAAGTATGTATCTGTGAAATGTGTGGGGCACTGTGTGTATTTGTGTGTATGGAGTGTACAATGTGGCAAAAAGAGTGCAAGTGAGAAAGAAATGTATACACAGAGAGGACAAAGCTTTGATCTCTTTCACCTTGGCCAGTATTTGCTTGTCCTTGATGATGTATTCATAGGTGGTCAGCAAGACATTGAACTTCCCGCTGCGGAGTTGAGGCACAAGCCCACGGCGCAAACCAGGGGTGCCCTTCCATGGGGGAGGCACAAAGGAAAGAAAGGTTTCTGTCATAAGTCAGCCAAAAGCAATCAGAATGTCTTAAATGGAATAAAAAAAGAGGGAAAATTACATTAAAAAAAAGATTTTCTTTACCTTGTAAGCAATTTTGACCACAGAGGGTGCCCACTTGTCAAGTTCATAGACCCAGTTAGACAAAGTCCTGGGGAAAAAAAGACATTAATGACAATCACTACAGGTGTTGGAGGGTTCATGTAAGAAAGTGGTCTGAATATAGAGCAATTATAGACACATTCTTGGCTGAGCTTAGCTAAGAGGAAAAGAGGAAAGAGCAGCTTGAGAAACCACGCATTAAGAGGCAGCGTGCTCAATGAAATGTCTATCATCAAGGTGCAGACATCATCTGCTGAATAAAAATCTAAAGAAAAAGAAATCCCTTGCAGCGCGAAGTGCAATAGCTTTCAAAAGGGTCAAATGGATTGCAGCTCACAATGAGAGACTTTTCTTAGAGAGGGCTTTTAATCTCTGCCCATTGACTTTAATTTTTCATACAACTGCGAGTGAAAGAGGGCGACTTTAAGGCTTTCCTCCACATTCATTCACTGTGAATATTAAAACATTTAACCCAGGAGCATTAACCCGCTTGTATTGTTTTTTGGGGAGTTAGGTTCACACTAAGACGAATTTGAAGAATGTGAAGGGATTAATGGTGGGAAAACAAGCAAGGGAAATCTCACATTCTGCAAAGCCAAATTAATGATTGAAGAGATTCCCATATTTTCATCTCATGCCTTTAAAATAACCAACAGAAGATGGTGATTGATGACATGAAAGGATTGCTGTTGAGACAATTTTGAACAAATAATTTTCAGGTCATTTTTTTACAAACTAAGAACTTTTATGTGTTGAAGCAATTTAATGTATCCTTATTTCAGCTTGGAAGGTTTTCTTCCATATTGCTCCATAAAGAAGATGCTATTCTGAAAATTATGTTTGAGAAAGTGTAGGTCACATTATATTCGAGGACAATTACGTATTCACAACATCCGATATTATTTTTCAATGGAGTGAGTACATGTGTAACGAAGGCTCCTACAGAGTGTTGCATTGTGGGTCGTTTGTAGCTCTAATGTTGCTAGGCTAGCAGGTTTCTTCAACTCTGTTTATAATGTGTCTTTTAGAGTTAGTCAGCAATAAAAGTGTTCAGGAAGCAAAGATTAACCTGTGGGAGTTTTTGATGGCTTGTGTAACGTTTTGCTAACCTGACACGCCAGATGGTTCGTTCTTTGCTCTTCTTTCAGTGAAGAAATACTCTCCAGTTCTGATATAACTGATGCTATAGCAGCATCTACGCTAACCTCTTTAGGAGCCGCCATTGTTGTTTTTGGACGGACAGTCACTTCTTGCTGTCATCACACCTAAACCACACCTGTAGCTGCCAGTAGTTCCTCATAGGACGCTGATTGGTCCGAGTCACTGTGGTTCGGCCACAAGCGCATAACTTGAAGCCTGGCAAGATGAATTCTCGCGTGATCTCGCGAATCTAGCTGCCTTGCAACGTAAACATTTTGCTCCCACAAAGACAAAAAAATCCCAATGAGCGAAACAAGGCAAAAGCGTCTTCCAATGTCTTTACTACAGAAACAGACCGGTGACCAAATCATCTGTCTAGCAGCCAATAACTACCGCTGTCACTGAATGTCGATGAGGAGCTCAAACAGACTGAGAATGTGACTGATAGACATTTTGATAAAGTGTTTTTTATCTTCAAAAATAAAAGAAAAGGGGGAAGGGTCATTATATAATCAGGGTTGTTTAATATTCCGGCCAATACGGTAATACCTGATAACTACTATATAAAGATGAAGGACATGACATGGTGGCTGGCTGCAGTATAGGTCATAAGCCCCGCCCCCTCCATGTTAGCAGATGGGACATGGGCCAAACTGAAAAATCAAAGTACACATCAAATACATTTTTCCCAAAGATGGTTTCTGTCATTTTAGGTAGTTCTTATCACGCTGATGTTTGTTCAAGTGTTCATTTTTCTGATAAGTTTGGTTTTAATTAGTTATTTGATGCTATTAAAAGGGGGTGTGACGTCATGATTGACAACTGTGAGTGTGCTTGCAATTGGTTCAGGCAGGTGTATGGGCGGAAACCCGATACGTGGATCACTACTGCACAGACTCTGGCTCCAAATGACATCACCAGCGCAAGATGGCAGCTCCCATATCCGAAATATTTTGGCTTCATTTTTGTACAGTGGGAGGAAGAGGAGACATGTCGTCCATCTTTATATGCAGTCTATGGGATGTACACACAGCACACTCGTGTCTACTAAGGCAGTCGATGAGTTTTCACTTCACACAGATTGGATACTAAAATATAGCACTGGTGAGTCCAGCGTTGTCTGTTGTAACTCACTGCCTCACTCCCTGCAGGCAGATGAGTGTGCACACCTGACACCTGAATTTCATTTGAGCAAACAGGTGCATCAGTGTCTAAATCAGGGATGGGACTCCTGACTGCCCCTGTTCTCTATTTCAGCCCTATCTTGTGATTTAGACTTATACGGTTGGTGTATTTCAATCTAAAATTATTTCCTAGAGTAATTTTAAACACTGTGTACATCGGTCCCTCGCTCAAAAATATTTTAGATTAGTGTATTTTAGATTAGACACTGCCGGGTAAGAGTAATGATGGATGCCAGGTGAGGATTACTGACGAGAGAGGAACAATGATGAGGAAGGGGCCGTTGATCCTCTTGTGCTCCATCAGGTAGGTGATGAGGGCGATCGTTTGGATGGTTTTGCCGAGGCCCATTTCATCAGCCAGGATGCCATTTAGATTGTTGTTGTACAGGGACACCATCCACTCCAGCCCCTGGATCTAGATAACACAGAGAAATAAAGACATGCCTAAAAATATGCTTGCAGAGAAAATATCATTCACTGTAATCACAAATTATCAAGGGAAATTACATGTTGCATGTCAAAGAGACTAAACGCTTTAAGTGGCAACCTTTACATTGTTTGAAAGGGTAGGCATGACAACCTGAATACTAAACAGTGGCTATTAGTGGCTCAGATGGCTAATATGCATAATATGTAACCAAAACATACTTGTTGCATGTCACGTCCTGTTCTTTCTTGTTAAATCTCTCCTGTCGCTTTCAGTTGTGATAGTCTTAAAGGCAAAATTGCTAGAAAATAGGGCTGCAACTAACAATTATTTCTGATTAATCTGCAGAGTATTTTCTCGATTAATTGTTTGTTCTATCGTCAGAAAATAATGAAAAATGCCCATTGTAGAAAACCTAATAAAAAGTAAAGAACAAAAAAAAAAACAAGAAGAAAAATGCCCGTAACCTGTTTTGTCCGACCAAAGATATTTCAATTCACTATCACAAGATGAAGAAAGTCAGCAAATCCTCACAACTGAGAAGCTGAAGAACATTTGGCCTTCTTGTTTGAAAAAATGACATTCGACTATTTGATCAATCAAGTAACTGTTTCAGCCCTTCTAGAAAATAATTAAAAAGTGGACTTTTAAATGTGTTTCTTCTGCCAGTCTACATGTAATAGTACAAACCTTTAAATGCGTCTAAAGAAGTGCATTTAATTCTTTTCACAGTGAGTTTTGCAAATGCACTTTGATCTCATTGCCATTTTGGCATTTTATATCCCAAGTGATTTAAGCTTGGAAGCAAAATATCAACTGTGTTACCAGCTGTGTAGCTCGCCTGTGGCCTGGGGAAAACAATCAGCAAAAGACAGTATGGTGAAACAGGAAAAGGGCACGAGGGCACTGGCAGCAGAAAAGGGGGCCGCCAACCAATTACCAACTGTATATTAGTTAACGAAATGCCTGACAGCAGAGCTAATTCCACAGAAAAAAGGCTGCTAGAGGGTAAAATTAATAAGAAATGCTGGAACTTGACCTATATGAATGTGTAGCTTCTGTAAATTGTTGTCAGTTTGTTACACAGATCTCTGTTGGCACAGCAGACAATTGATCCAATTATTGTACAGCTGAAATCTCCAATTTCCCCAAGGAGTTGCCACCATATCTCATTTAAAGCCTGGCACGCCATAAATCAGAGAACTGCTAGGACTGCAACCCGATTGGAAGAAAGAAAAATGTTAGCAGCATCCAATTGCCAGTTCCCTATCTCTTGTAATATACTATCTTTCGCTGCCATCCCCACTTACTACAGCAGAGATGAGATCAGTGTCACACTGGAAAACAATGTGGTAGCATCTTTACGAGCAGACAGCCGTCTTTAAACTTGACTAAGATGATGATTGAGCATTCAGTTGCCTAGCATCAGATATGTTTGATCACACCCTGTTTCCACAGCTCAGCATCAAGTGTGTGTAAATGGCCAGAAGAGTGGCAGAAGAATTTTTTTATGTGAACCTATCATTTAATTGATTATGAAAATAATCATTAGCTGCAGCCTAGTGCTGGATTATTAGATATGTCTTGAAACATAATGTTGTTTGGAATCTGCTGCCCCTTGAAGCCAAAGTAAAAAGAGATTCTCACTTAATTACAATATATCCTGACTATATACTGTAAATGACCAAGGAACATTCCTGTTGTGTAACTACACCCTCAAATTCAGCTAGAACCGTCTCTCTCCCAGCAAATTTAAAAAATGTAACGAGTGAGGG
The DNA here is from genome assembly GCA_008360985.2 of Macquaria ambigua. Classification (NCBI taxonomy): domain Eukaryota; kingdom Metazoa; phylum Chordata; class Actinopteri; order Centrarchiformes; family Percichthyidae; genus Macquaria; species Macquaria ambigua. Next base: position 73,947 of record VMKM01000340.1, read on the forward strand.
AACAACAACTGTAGGAGGCGTGGCCTTGTGGCTACTGTGCAAGTTCAAAAACAGAGCAAACAAAAATTTAAACTAACAAGGATATTCAAAAATAATCTGACTTGTCTAGTGGTGGCGGTGCTGGGCCAAAAGTCCCTAGTACTCAAAAATTTCCTGCTGCTGAGGTCGAACAAAGTGTAACTACAAGAACAACATCTTGGACTTTCCTACTGGTGAAAGAAACATTACCAAAACCCTTGAACACAGTTTGATATTGGGGCACAATGTAGCATATTGGTTCTGTATGTTGTCTCTCCTTCTCTAAGAAATACATGTATTTTACATTACTGCCAACTATTTCATGGATGGAAACTGGATTGTTTCCATTCATTTTAGTATTTCTATTAGAGTTACCTCTGTTTTTGTTTGTTAAATTACTGCCGTGTGTCAAATGCAGCTGCCATTTTTAAAAAAAACCCTCCTTGGTGATTAGTTCAATGACAATTCATTATCCAGGATTTGAGTGTGGTCCAAAATGCTTTTTTGCATTCATGAGTCATGTTTTTGGGAAAATCAAAGCCAGAAAAACAAAAAATTAGATTTACTTTGCTTCTTCTTCGTACTAAAAAAAAAGGTTGTTTGGCAGGAAGGTGATAAAAATTCAATCTGAAACTCATTTCAAACACATCATGGATAACAAATAATAAATCATCTAAAATAACAACAACCACTGTTCAAAAGTGAGCAATACAAATTACAAAAAGCTAAAGCAAAAGTCTACAAAGTAAGAGGCAATGCATGTGTGTTTATGTGTGTACCTGGTAATGTTTGAGCGTGCCGTTGACCAGCAGCGACGACTGCTTCTCCACCCTCTCGATGACAGCGTGGGCCACACCATAATAAGACTGGGAGCTGGTTTGTCCAGTTGGAACACTATACTCATCATCCACATCCTGCTTGGCTGACCTGGAAAAAGAGAGAGTATTTGAAACCCCTCTAACCTCGCCTGAACTGTGCCTCTTTAGAATTGATTTTAATAATCAGTTTCGAGGGTTAGCTGGGTCTGGCGCCGGGAGCTCAGCTGGAGGACAGCCAGAGCTCCTCGCTAAGAGCCCCTCTGTAAAAGTCTAGATTCAGTATAAGGTCTAACAGGGCTTTATTTGTCTATTTTATTTTTCCTTTAATCCAAGTGTCTAGAATTTTCAGGAGTTTCTTTCAAGCCAAAAAACACGTTTTTAACTTTTAATGTTATTATATTTTTAAACAATACCGCTTGGTAATACTCCAGCAAAGAACACTAAACTTTAAGTATGCCAAGAATTGGACCTTAAAATCACCATTTTATCTTTTATCTTTGTTTCTAACTGATGCAATTCCTGGAAAAGTGCCCTGCCAAGTTAATCTGAGATAGTGGGATAGTGGGAAGTAATACAGTACTCGATGATGTGCTTGGCAGCCGTCACAAACACTTCGACTCCATTGGGGTCGATTATCTTCTCCTCTGTTTCTGCCTTTGCCGCCTCCTCTTCCTCCTTAAAAGGCAGAGTTGATGACACATGACTGAGAGCATAGTTAATATAATGACAACAGACAGATCACAGAAGTAGCATTACTGAAGTGCATACAGCTACAGCCCCCTGGTGGATTGTGATGTGTGTATTTAGTGTGTGTATGTTGAGAAGGTCTGACTGAAGATGTGCACTGACTCCCATTTAACAACATTTGCATGATTTGAAGAATTGCAGGAGAGGGAGGCTGATCTAAAATCCTCCACTGTGGGAGTCACTCACCTCCTCCTCGAACTCTGAGCCGCTCTCCTCGCTGTCTGACCGCGGGGCCACTTCATACCTGGTTTTTAAAAGGAGGAACCGCCAGGAAGAGGAAAACAAGGGGAAGAGAAAGCGCAGTTACTAATTCTGTCACACATCAAAATAATTGCCAAGCAGCAGCCCCCAATACAGGCAGGGAAGGGGATTTGTTACTTTATTTGGGATGGTATTTGGTTGAATCCTCACTCAACCTTGACAAACTATAAAAAGCTATAAACTTTAAAAGCAGTATGTACAGCATGCCTGCAAAAACAATTGTTTATTTAAAAAAAAGGAGTGCATACAACACAAACACTAAAATAATAAAATAGATCAAATAAATAAAAACAGTTTGTTTGCTCTGTAACTTTGGTTCAGCATCACTTAAACAATGTCTACACAGGCTGCGAAGTGAAAGCAGCACGTTAGTAGAGCAACAGCAGCAGCTTCAGTCCTCCGTCTGTGTCTACATATAATGTCTTCCACAGTATTGAGTGCAGGTCACCCACGTTTTGGCAGCGCTCAGAGCCCAACACACAATCACTGTAGTTACACGAGTAAAATGTATGAAAATAGACTTACAGTGTAAACATATGCTTCAGGTCGCAGTTGCACGCGTATATCACGAGTGAAACACTAGCCTTTACGCCGCCTGTGTAGACAGCTGTATTAATTGAACCACAAGTGTATGTGTTCCATCAGACACACATGAGATAGTCGACTGAACAACACGGCTGAAACACCTTTAGTTTGTTTTTCTCAGTATCTATGGGCTGTAGCTCACCTGTTGCCAAGAAGTGCAGCGTTATCATCAGCCGTTCCCCTGGTCAAATGCTGTCTCGATAGTGTTTTCTCTGCTTATTAGAGGTGACACCAACTCCTCTAAACGACAGAACTGCTCAGGCAATAGACGGTAGAAACTGACAAAAGAGGGGAGATCTGCTGTCTCAAGTTCACGGCATAAATTTGCATAAGCCCCCTGGGTATTCCGTTGAAGCACCAATGGACGGCTCCAAATCCTCAACCCTCTCGTTTTTTGTTTTCGCCCTAATACTAAAAATGCAACTGTAGCAAGTAACTCACTCTCACTATCCTCATTCATATTTCAAGTTTAGTTGCATTGGTGTAAACTGGCAGGTATTAAGAACATAGCAGACCGGTGCGTTGCAAGTAGTTTCAAGTTTCAACTCGTCTCGTCACGAATCTTTGGTCTAAACTGGGCTTTAGAATACTTCTCCAAAGAGTCACCTTTCAGATGACGTCCTGGTCTCACGCCTATAATCAACAGTTCAAGAACAGTGACCAGTTTATTTGAAAAACTATGAAATGTCCCTGTGGCCTGGTTTATTTTGGACAAACTAAACGAGCTTTAAAGATTTGCATATCTGAACACAAAACTGCAAAACACGCACCAAACATGGATTAGGCTGTTGCTGAGACATTGAGTACAGGCTAACCATGGCTCTGCAGTGTCAATAAAGTTCTGGGGAACAGAAAAAATCTCACCCTCTCCTAGAGATGGTGACATAGTCAAGTCACTGCTCTGCAGAGAGGAATATTGGATTCACAATCTTAACACCGCGAGTCTTTTGGCCTAAAATGATGAACTGAATTTGTCATGTTTCCTCTAACTGATTACACTTGATGGCTGCAGTACTTTGAGATATGTGTGTGTTGTTTTGTTTCTGATGTGATTATAGTGCATTGGGTGTGGTGCTTGGACATTGGTTATGGCAACTCCCAACCTTGGATCCATTATCCAATAGATCTGAAATCCTGTTCAAACAATTATCCAATGACAATTATACACCTATTCTAGGCTGACTATATATGTGTTGGCCTCATGTTTTCATCCATTTTAACTCTAATTAGGACACAGTGGTGTCGAAATGTTGGTCTGTTTTCACTATTAAAGGCTGCAAATCAATCAGCGTGCTCCCTCGGAAGTGACCATTTTATTTTGGGTATGTCAGTTTTCGGCTCGTGCACAAAAGGGGCTACTTGTTAAGTGCTTGATTCAAGACTTTAAGGACAGGACTTTTCTAGGAAAGAAATCCTCTGGCAAGCAAGAGCATTTTGTTGGCATTGGTAAAAGTGGTTTAGCTAGTTAGCATAAGCAGTGATCGCCACCATGGCTGAACAGAAAAATGTGCCAAACTGCAGAATACTTTGTAAAAGATAAAAATAGCATCACTTTAATTTCAGAGGGAAGCCAGAGGTTGACAACAGTTCTGTGCAGAAATGTGCCTTCTTACCCAGGGTTCATCTCGAGCCAGGCCTCCAGCTGGCTGGATTTGGGAGCATCCGTTCCCTGCAAAACCTTCCCAGTTTCCGTCTGGATCACTTTGACTGGCAGCTCACTCATTTGGCTGCTCTCGTCCATGGGCTGTAGGACAAACAAACCACAAGGAGAAGCATGTGTGGATAGATACAAACGAATTCATGTTGGTCCAATTTAGACAAATGTTAAGTGTTTTTAGCAGAACAAAATCCTTGAATTTCCAAAATAGATGTGCTCTCATGCATGCAAGATCTCAGGCTGTGGCATCATTTGTTAAAAATCTATCTTATCATTCATGTCTAGATTCATATCTCCACAAATCTAGATGAATTCTTTAATCAGTAGCTGCTGATTTTTTGCTGTTTTCATGGCTGCATATGATTAAAAGGTCTATGGACATAAATTGATGTAGATATTAAGCTTGTGCCGATTGGCGACCACATCGACTATCGACGATATAAGAGACGCTCCCTACTGTGCATTTACAGGAGATGTTTTTTAGGTGGAGTGGCATGTCTGCGCATGCTGATGATGGTGATCTTTTGTTAATCAGCACAAGTGACTCTGCTGCTCATTATATAGTTGTTCTCATTTACATACTTTTCTGTTTCATCGGAAGTAGTGTTAAATTTGATCACGGCTCATGAATACTACCTTAACCAGCAGTCATTACCAAGCTGTTGCGCTGCAGATAAAGTCATTATTTTATGATCACTACATTGTCTGACAACATGTACAGAGATACAGGTAAATGGCAGCCGCTGTGCTGAGAGATCGGCTAAATATCGCCGCCAACAGACGATCTCTGGTAATGACAGTATGACAATACTAATAATATGAAAATACAGATGATTCCCCCAACCCTAGTAGATATTAAGCTGGCAGTGGAGAGTTTGAGAATGACCTCCTCTGAAAATGGATTCATTATGAAAATAAAATGGAAATTATCCAAACAGTGGCCTGTATTTCAGTGTGTATTCAGATTAAGATCCTTTCTTCACCGATGCATCATTTTAAAATGGTACTAGAAAATAAAGGAGGGATAATAAATCCCAGATCCAAACCCATCATTACGCCCCCTCATTAGAATCCAACATTTAAAGATAAACAACTGCTGGGACGGACATTAATGAGTGTTTCTTCCAAAATTGGCCATCAAGGCCTCAGCGTATCTATTTCTGACAGGCGACAGAGGAGGGAGAACGCAATCAAAAGCCAAGGGAAGCTGTGAGGGAGAACAAACACTGCAGATTTCTATTTGCTTTTTGTGGCATTATTTACAAGAGGTTCGATTGGCTTCGGTTGTACTACCACCAAGGGTGCAGTCTGCCTCTGAAAGGATAATTACTGTTTGATCTGATGGTTTTTTTATTTTTATTTCTACCAGAGCCCATTATGAAGACTGAGGTAAAGTGCAGGTTTGGTTTCACAGCAGCCGTAACACATGTATCAGGGAAAGCAGCAGAGCAATAAATATCACCATAACAAGATCAGCTTGATAGTTAAATATCCTCAAAGGATAAAAGACTAAATTACAGAAGATTAGAGATCCATCTGTAAATCAGGTAGGAATGTGAAATTTGAAATACCCTTACCTAAACCTGCAATAACTGATTTTTTTGGCCACTTTGGGGCAGCAGAAACAAGTTGTGAACACAACATTGACATATCATCACCTTTTAAGTTGATATGGCGAACATGTTAGCAAATAGTTGCTTATTTACACATCCAGCAGTTACAGAGCAACATTATCATTCGGAGTCGTGTTCATGTTTGGGTCCACCTGATGAATATGTCAAATATTTTCTCTCTTTTAGCTCTGTTTTTAGTCTCTAGCAACTCCTGAGGGAAATATCTGTCTCTTTAGCTGCTAAACGCTCCACTATGTTCACCAGCTGGTCTCTAACTGTGTCGGTCTGCTGTTTGCTGCTGAACAGGTAGTGTTCAGTTGGTTTTTAGAGATTTGAAATAAGCTGCCTGCTGCAGCTGAAAACGACTCTATGATAGCGGTGAGAGTGAACCAAAACAGAGAGCTAAACAATGAGCTGAAACTCACTATAAAGCTCCGTAAAGCCGGGGGCAGCTGCAGATTCAGGTGATAATTCTCTGTAGGTTCATCACTATGAGCGACCCCTTTCACATGGTCATAAAAATTGTGATTATGGCCACTTTAAAACAGACAGCTACACAACAGGTACACAATGTTAAATGACCAAAATGTGAAAAAAACTACGACAAAAAGGAAAATATAACAACATAAAGCACTGCAGCTTACCTCTCCATCAGGTCCAATGGCGCTGGTGCCTTCACCATCTCCATCCACCTTCTAGACACCAAACACATAAAGCCACTCAGCTGACATATCATTACAAAAGTTGTTATTCTATATAACAGCAGGTCTGCTTGAAGGGCAAAGTCACGCCCTTCAAGCACAGAAGTCACAAAGGAAGAGCTCTCCAACAGGATTATCAAGGGTCATTTAGGGTCCTTTGTGTTTACCTTCCATGTGGCTACTGAAATTGTTTTCTTTTAGGTGCTATTCCGAGGATCATCATCACACATGCTCAACTGAGGTGACACAGTATGTGGTTACAAAAAGAGCCTTTTCAAATGGCTAACATCAGTGTCAGGGATCTCAGACCTGGTGTCGTGAGCAGCTGAGAGTCTGCAGGTGTTCGTTCCAGTCAAAGACGACACCATGAGGTCATTGATTAGTTCTGCCTCTCTGACAGAAGGTGTGAAATTACGTGGGGTAGCGTGAGTACTCTTAGCCCACCATGTCGCTGAGTTTGAGACCCTTTTAATGCTTTAAATCACGAGGGGGCCGTGTGATCCTTGACAATAACCACATTGTCATTGTGGAAGATGCTTGAAATGAACTAAATAATGAACCGTGAGATTAAAGTGATTATAAGGTATAGTTCATGTCACAGTTAAACAGTGGTTGGTGCTCCTAGGGAGGGTTGGATTGACTTTATGTAAGGATATACACCCAGCAGCAACACTGAAACACCATGAGCACCAACCGCTTTATAATGTGTTTGCCTGTATTTTGACCACAAATCTTATGTGACAGGACAGTAGAGAGAGACAGGAAAGGCAGGGGAGAGAGAGAGGGGGGATGACATTCAGCAAAAGGCCCGGATTCGAACTCGAACTGCTGCAGTAAGGACCCAGCCTTGGCACATGGTACGCGCTCTACACGGTGAGCTACCTGGGCGCCCCAACAGCTTTGAAGTTGAGTGCCAAGGTAAAGAAGCCAGACAGTATTGAGAGAAGGACTAACATATTGTTGGATTTGCTCTTTTCATGTTTTTTTATTTTTTTTTGACTCAATAGGAAAAATACAAAATACCAGCAATATTAAAACCTTGGAGTAAAACCTTGCCTTTCAGAAACTACAATACAAATCTGGCATCCATGAGCATGAAGAAAGAACCACTTGACCATTTCTCTTCCTACCTTCTTTTTCTTCTTCCTCCTCTTCTTCTCCTTTGCAGCTTGGGCAGCTTTGTGTTCGTACACCAGGGTGGTGAGGTTGGCCACGTATTCATCCGTCTGCTGCAGCAGGTAGGCCAGACGCTTGTCTTTCTTTTGGTCAATTAGTTTTCGGTAGCCTTCCTCGTCTTCTGCCTGAACGGGGGGTGGGCGACAGGAAGTTAATGGTGGAAGAGGACCAGAGCTTCTATTATCTACAGCTTGATCATATTAATTCAAAGCCAGTAAGCGTTCTATTATTAGTGCCAATCTGGTGTGCTAACGCATCAATCCAATATACCAGATCAGTGTTGGTGCAAATACTAACCTTATTAAATGGATCAATTATCAGCCAGACACCTATACACATTAAATACTGTTTCCTGGTCACTGTCATGACTGACTAGTCACACTTACCTACAAAGCTCTAAAACTCTAAAACGTCTTATAGTCAGGTGCCTCGGATTATAAACTCTGACTGTGAAAGGACCAGTCCTGCACGCTGTTTCCTGTTTTGGTTCTCAGATCTTTATCAGGTCAAATTCATATGAACACACATATTAATTCTAGTTACTGTCATAAAATTGACTTAACACATTAAAGAATGATTGCAATCAATTCTATTTAATATATATATATACAAATTTTAGATTGAAAAATAATAAAATATATGTGGTTGGTATCAGCCAACGCCCTGAGTCGGTACTAGAAGAGAAAAAGTAGGATTGGTACATTCCTATAGGTGCTTACAGTATATTAGTTCAGTCACACATTTTGTTTTACTTTTACATCACTACACCGTTGGAAGAAAGGCCATTTATTAAGCAGTATGTGACGAAAGCAGTGATTTGGAACTCTAATATATTTATGCAACGTTTGTCAAAGTTTGCTGTGTGTGTGTGTGTGTGTGTCTTTCACTTGTACATACACTGCCATCAGCATGTCTGTATATGGGCAGTTAAGCTGGTGACAAAATGCAATGTTTATTTTGACCCCCTACAACTGTAAACTGATTCAAAACAAAAAGCCAAAATAAATCAATAGTTAAAACTGATTTCTGATGATAACAGTTTTGTTTGAAATCATTTTCAATAAGCAGAGACTGCCATACAAAATCACAGTTCTTAGGACTGTGAAATTTTTATTTCTGAAAGGTGTCATATAATATTTTTTGATTCTCAGGTCCTTACCATGAGTCTCCTCATCCTCTCCTTCTCAATCCTCTCGGTCTCCTTCTTCTGTTCCCGCTCTGTGTTGGTGTGCCAGGTGGCCACAGCTCTGGTGAGTTTCTGGATTTTACCGGACACTGAGCGGTGATACTCTTTGAAGTCCTTCGCATGCTGAAGGATACTGTTGAGATATTCCTGAAAAACAAGCCATAAAACTTGTTGAAGTATAAATACTATTTTGACAACATGGCACACTATAAAAAAAGCATCAAGCGCTGTGTTGCCAGACTCCACTTTCTTTGTCAGTTTTATATTGCATTTGCATTTCAACATGCAGGGCGTGTTTGATGCCTTCAGCTTTCTGACTTTGTGACATTTTGTTTTGACTGTGAATGTCCGCTGTCAAGAAACAGACTACTGATGTCTGTTTTAATGCTTTCTCTTCTTCATCTTAACGTGTTCAGCCGTAGCTTGCAGAAAACATTTGGTCAAAGTACTGAAGTTTTCTTCAATAAGCTCAAAGTGATAGTGATTCACAATTGTTTTTTGTTGTTGTTTGCTATACTTGTTTTCAGGGCATTCATGGCACACGCAGTGCAACAAATAGAACAGCAGATTTTGGACAACAGTGCTGCTGCTGTACTGGTTCAACACTAAGACAACACTGGACCATTGAATTTGATTCTAAACACCGGATCACCTGATGTTTCTGTCTGCGCTTCTTCTCCTGCTCGAGCTTCTGCTGTTTCTCCAGCTTCTCAGTCATGCGCGCCTCCCTCAGCGTCTGCCGCTTGCTGCGTCTGTAAGCCTTCGAGTTGAGGGCTGTCTCCAGGGTCGTGTCTCGCCTCATACATGCCACCACGTCCTGTCTCAGCTGGAGATATGCACCGGTTACACATCAAATTCAATTTCTAGCTACGTCTATACTGTCGAAACTGTACATGTTAACAGAAATTACATTTTGAACAGTAAGCAGAACTAAAAATTATACATAAATCTGCAGCTTATGAGACATAATTCAAATTTTAATGGTCTGAAACACCCAATTAAAACTTTATATTATGGCATTGAGGGGTTGCTAGTGAACCTCATAAGAAGATATTACAAATCTGGAGATGCTCTAAGGCAAATGCGATCCAACTGAAATTAAATTACTATTTTACATGATGTGCATTAAATTATTTCTATTATATTATATAATATATATATTTATTTATTTATTTATGACTAACAACTGCCACAACTCTTTTGTTTCAACAACTAAACTGTCACTTCACTATCACTAAAAATACAGAATGCAATTTGTGTAAACTGAATTACTATACAGAAAACTATGACTAATGTCATATCACTCTTTCAACCCTTTTGGCTCCTGAGGAACGTAGTCCATAAAGAGTAAACCCAGGGCAGAAAGCTAACACCTACCGTGTGGATTCAATGAGCATGAGTCAATGAGGAAATCATCTGTCAATGATTGAACTCCCACAAATGTGAGTCATTCTGGGTAAATTAATCTCCTGTGCTGTCACACTGAACATGAAACATAGCAACATGTACCTGCCGCTGGAAGTTGAGTAGACGCAGCGCCTTGAGCTCCACCGTGGCTTTAGTCCTCAGGTCAGGGGGCAGAGAGCCTGGCAAACTTTCTAGTTCCTGGATTCGATGTGCAATCCGAGCCTGCAATCTGAGGAACATTATGAAGATGGTGGGTCAAACTGTAACAAACTGGCCTAAACTACCCTGCACCATCCTCAGTCTGGACGGCAGCACTGCCTCCTCCCTCCCAGACACGACAAGAAGGTTAACGCATGTGTGCAAGCTGTCACACTGAATTATTTAAGCCTAACATTCTGACTACAAAGTGATGATGTAGTTGAATGATTAGAAGTAAAACAGTAAAAGTTTAGTCATGCACAGTTTCCTTACTTCTCCGAGTGTCAGTGAAACTATTAGGGCTGCAACTATTGATTTTTTGGGGGGAGGCATTTTTGTCTTTATTGAATAGGACAGTATAGAGGCAGACAGGAAACAAGGGGAGAGAGAAGGGTATGATGGTATGGAATCGAACTGGGGACGTTGTGGTTATGTGGCATTAACCATTCGGCTATCAGCACACCCCACTGTATCATTTATTATTTTATTGATTAATTGTGTAGTCAATAAGAAAATGTGAATAAAATGTCTGAGGTCTAGGAAACTGTGATGGACTTCAACAAAGTGGCAACAAAGAAAAACTCACATTTGAGAAAGTGGAACCATTTTTGGTTGATAAATGACAGAAACAATTCAAAATTGTTGATGATTAATTTAGTTGATTGACTGAATAACTGATTAATGCCACATATTACAGCAGTGGCATGACAGAATCAGGAGTGTTATGGAGGTTACCAGTATCTTAATAAGGATCTGAATTAGAGCTAAAGAGCTAAATTATATAATAAAAAAATAAAAATACTATCTGCAAATATATCATTAACACACCCAAATATAGGCACCTGCCTCAAAAATCCAGTTTCAGTCGGGCTAGAACCTGAATAATCAATTCTATATTAGAAAAATAAATCTGCGATATACTGGTGTAATCTTTTCTATTGATTACCCTGCCATACAAAACTTTGCCGAGAATTTACCGTATTATAGGGGAAATTCTACACAAAGACTTCATGAGGACTCTTTTTAGTACTGGTTATCAACTGTTCCTACTGTCACCTACTTGGCCTTCTACACAACAGGTGAAGTTACAGTTTGTGTACGACTCTAAGTGCTAGTACAATCACTTTTTAGAGGGTTAGAGTCATCAGAGGCAGATGAGTTTCTTTGTACAACTATAAAAACACAGCCCTGGCCTGCTCCTACGTTTCTGAAATCTATGGCAGGTACGCTGTGAGTTGTTCACTTTGTTTCACTCATAACAATTCAGCAATTCACTCATTACAATTCCATGCCATCAAAAAGCAGTTCAGGAAAGCAGAGAATCTGTACAGGAATACTAAACAGGACATATTTTGTAGTATTCTCATGTACCTTACCTCACCTCATACTAACCCAAGGGGAACACTGCATGATACTCTCTGGTGTTAATGTTTTGATTATACAACTGTCTGGGTGCATCAGATCTTTATCAATAAATTATTATAATATAGAGGTACTGTATGTTCAGATAGCCCTAACTGGACAGACAAGGTGAGGAGAGGTCAACTCTCTCTGGTCTCTGAGCCTTTCTTGACCAAGGCAGCTTGTCAAGTGGGATCTGAGAGCACAAAGAGGAGATCATCAAAACAAGAGCCTTGAAGTTGTATGCAGGAAAACAAGCCTTGGGGCCACAGCGAGATTAAGGCCTCTCCATCAGCCGTCTCTCTTTCCAGAAAATGATACAGCCTGTGGGCTAATATGACAGGGGCTAACAGTGAGTTGTATTTGTGTATGCACAGCACCTTTACCAAAGACCACGGGGGCTCCAACACAAAAGGTTCTTCACATTATTAAGTTCACAGGTAAGACATGTAAGTTGAGCCCTTCTCGGACATGTACGTCACTCTGCAAATGTGCTGGCATTCTTTCATGTCTTTAACATCAATCTGACTGGATAGGACCTCATGAAGTTTCTGTAACACTTCCTTCACAGCTCAAGTCCAAATTAAATCAATTTAAAAGGACAGGATATAGCAGCACACACAAAGTTAAACACCTATATATCGCGCTCTCTGTGCTCCTGCACCTCTAGTATGTGTGTGTCTGTGAGTGACCCACACATCTCCTGCTAGGTTCTTTAATCACATACCTACTTTGTGTCAAAACAAAACTTCAAATATTAAGACTCCACCATGCACAAGGCAGTCTGAAATCTCAATAAAATAACTGAGGTTTGAAAACATGCACTGTGGAAAATACACCAGACTGTATGTACACTCAGTGGCCACTTTATTAGGCACACCTGTAAAATCTAATGCAATCTAATAAAACAGCTCAGCTATAAATTCTACCTTAACAAAGATAATAATGTTCAGTTTTTATATAACTATACATGGTTGCACTTAGTGGTGGTGTTGTACTGGATTGCATTATATTGAAATGTGTTTCTAATATTCTTCCCCCTTATGTTTTTTAAATGGGGTGGCCTAAACATTAGAGACACCTCTCATTATAATGCAGTCCAGTTCAACACCTCTGCAAACTACAACCTCACTAATTAACATTAACACCTCTCTGACAGTGTCAATCAAAACCGAACATTATTATCTTTGTAAAGGTAGAATTTATGGCTGAGCTGTTGTATCTCTAACAGTAAGACGTGACAGATGGGCATTGGTTTCTATTTATGCTATTTATAAATTGGTCTTCGACTCACTCCAGAAGTTTTTGAGCTGCACACACTTTGAACACTTTACAACACACATTAAAACTTAACACAATTGTACCTATAGGTCAATGACTACAAACTACTCCACTCTTGAATGTAACTGTTTTTAAGTGTGTTTTGTTGTTGTCTGTTTGTTTGCTCGTTCATTTTAGTTTTTGTTTGTCTATTTATTCTGTATTTATTCTGTTTTAATTGTACTCTCGACATCATTGAAAATAATTTAAATAAAGGTTGAATGTATTGGATTTCATTAGATCTTACAGGTGTACCTAATAAAGTGTATCTGCAACATAGAGGTTGCTGTATCACTTCTGATCTCAACTTACATTATTTCAACACAGAGGGACATGGGGAAAGAACCGCCTTTATACTTTCACTTGTTCCAGAGCTCCAAAAACTGTGACTGAGTAAACTGAGTAAAAAAAGAGTGTTTTATGTCTGTTTGTGGTGTATGTAGGACCCAGAACATCTTTACAAAAAGGTGGAAGCTGACATTTTAAACTCTCATTCTCATTTTAAACTCTCACTCTAAAGTTTGTGACTGGTAGAAAAGGAGCATTTTAAGTTTGTTATACGTGTTAAAATTATATTCATTGAACATCCTTTAAAATGAATACATTCTGGACAAAATTAGAGACAAAAACACACATTCGATCTTCACCCATTTGTTTTGACAACATAACAGCCATTGTTAAAATTAGGAGCCAAGAAAAAGTCAATTAAAGTGTGATTAACGGCTAAAATACAGCTAGAAATACCATTGCTGCCAATTAATGGCTGATAAATCTTTCTTTTGCATTAGTGCTGTAAATGATGTGGTTAATTTAGAAATATAATAATAAAATTACATGATGGGTCTCAAATCTGAAGATGTCATTTTATGACTGGTTTAATGATATAATGTAATTGAAGGCAGCCCGGGAAGGCTGTCAACACAAGAACTGTTCATATGTGGAGTACTGGATGATGAGACCAGTGTTAAACGGGTGATAAAGATAAATACCTGTACTCTCTCTCTTGCAGGATCCCCACCGGGTCCAAGCCTTGGGGCTTCTGTATTGGCGTGATGCGGTTCTGTTTCTGCTGCATCTGGAGCATGGGGGACACCTGCTGCCCGGGAGGCTGAGGGGTCACTGAACTGCCTGGCATGGGCCCAGCTGGCACGGCAGAGGCCTGAGGTGGTGCAGGGGACGGGCGTCCGCTGGCAACAGGAGTGAGGTGCTTCTGAGCGTTGGCTTGATTTTCACCACCCTGACCTGGAGACCAAACACTTTGTCTGTTATTGGGTCAATTCTCAGTAGGGCAGGTCGATACAGACATGATCAAAATCACAAAATAATCATGAGAAGTTATTTTGACATTGATATACTGTGCATTTATACATCTGTGGACATATGTACAATTATAAAAAACAAAAGAGGAAGCGCTTCTTGGATCTGATAACAATGAAACACAAAGCAGGTGCTTCTGACCGGAGTACAAATTTTAAAAAGCCTTCAACCACACACCAGTCTTCATCTGGGTTTTTGATCCTGATGAAGATGGTCTTCTTTTTAATCTTGTAGTCATGATAATGAAGGCTTTTTAACTTGTGTACTTTGGCAAAGCAATGTGCCTTGAGTTTTGGGGGTGAGACTAAACCAATATTTCAGCTAAACACCATGTTTAGCTCGCAAGTCTATCACGGGGATACACATGGACAGATCTGTAGAGAAATTAACTTCACCAGGCACGTATTTATCAACCAGGGTTTTCTCAGTTCAGTGAAACAAGTACTTTTTATTCCATTTTCACTGCGCTCCAGACACTTACACATAATATTACGGGCCCCTCCCAGGCCTGGCTCCAGGGGGGCTTGCCCCGTTTCCCTGTCACTCCAAGGTCACTCCTTAATCTAGACCTAGACATCTCTGAATCGCTCTAATTTGGTCCCTCACCTGGGACCAATTTGCCATCAGAGAGAGCCTTCTAGGAGCTATTGCTGTTTTGACTACCTACATTTTTGTATTTATTCAGTTTTAAATTGACCTCAGTGGGAATTGAGATTTGTTCTTTTTGTATCTTGGGTTTTCTATTCATGTGTATTTGACTATTATTTCTCACATTTGTTGACATTTTTAACACTTCAAAACATGTTTGTATAATGCGCCGTTAACCTGTGCCTATATGATGGAAATGGTTAAAGACTTTAAATTATTAAGTTTAAATTATAGTTATGATTGAAAAGAATATCTACCTTAAGCCACTAGACAGAGAATGCATACATTTCGGTACATATATTGCGATTTAATATAATTTTTCCATTACCACATTATTATGAATCATTAAAGATAGCTGACCCATTTGTAAAGTACAAGATTTGCTAAGGATACCTAGATAATACCACTTGTGACTGACGCAGAGACCTGGGAAAAGCCTGGTTTTGCTGCCGGTGTGTGTGTGGTTGAACGCTGTGGTCGTATACTTTGAACGCTACAGACAACTGGGATGGTTCTCAACAAATACAATCCTTTAGAGGTGAATAAATCCTTTAAATTTTAATGACAGCTGTGATCCTTCCACCAGGCACCCCTGGCATAAGGTCTAATGTTTATAAAAAATATTTATAAAAAAAAAAAAAAAAAAACTTGCTTCAAAAGCTTGGAAATCAACGAATACATTTTTAATGCCACAAAGAGAAAAAAGAACTGGATAGAGTTGCTTCAATGACAAAGAACTGGAGACTTTTTAGACTTGCAGACTTTGATGTCTCATCATACTGGTAATTTATTTCACAATAACATTTATTAACCGTAATATTTTGGACAAATTTCCATAAAATTACTGTAGGTGTTGTCACTGGATTGTATGTCTCCCATTCGGATTTGTGTCTTGTTCATCAACAGCGCCTGGCTTCTCACTTGTTTCTGGCTTTGAGAGAAAACTATTGATGGGGCTGTCCAGATGACCGGTGACATATGCAAAGTGTGTTTCTGGGTAGATTTACCTCTTGGCAGCAGAAAATTATGCGGCATCTTCAAAGCCAGCACTGTTACGCTGTATTTTAAGTCAACCCTGGATTCCAGCATCTTTCCACACGATCCCATGCAGCTTCAAAGAATTCACTTTAGTCTCCTTTCAAAGAGAATGTGATGCAAGGCTACACATCAAACAGCTGGGTGTAGCCTGGTCAGTCTCAAACCTTTTCTCTTTCACTCCCACACTGGAGGATGATTGGGATGGAAAGGTGTATTGTAAGTCAAAGCAGCTCACTGTGGCTTTGGTCCACACATACAGTTAACTACAGCTCATTTGGTCTACCACATACACTTATATAGTACTTACTTACCATCAGACCAAGGCTTGGGTCCTGCTGTGCTTTGATTGTGTGCTTGCATGGCCGGGGTAGGGCAGGGACTTGACTGGGGACCACCCATAGGTGCCATTGGAATACCTTTCAACACAATAACAATTCATATTTTAATAATATATCTGTTGCAATCACAAATTGTAAGGCCATATTCTCTGAGCCTGTTTTGTGAACTAAACAGATAATGTGAGCCTGTGATGGGATGAATATGTCAACTGGGCCTCTACATCATTTTATAGGGTTAACGATTATTCAATTAACTGTAAAAAGAATCGGCAGATTAATCAATGGTGAAAATAGCCGTTAGTTGTAGCCCTAAAATACTGTATGTTGAAATGATGCATCTTATACCCAACAATCTGAACCAATATCCAGTTACTTTGCATTTGACCATTTTTAAGCCCCAACAACCCCCCCACATGTTTAGTGTTAACCTGACAACTTATTCTTATCAGGGTGGAAAAACCTCTGACACTTTTTAGATCATTTGCCACACAAGGCTTCCACAAAAACAGTGCAACCACAGCAATATAAACACCTACTGAGACAAAACTGATCTAATATGAGATTATAATCATTTTTGGATTTTTGATGCATCAGCCAACCCCTGTAATAAATATGTAATTCTACTATATAACTAAACAAACTACATAATTTCCATCATATCAAAGGTTTAGGACACTTATTGGCTGATATCACAGTTCTTAATATTAGCAGCAAACAGACATTTATAAAAAGTAGAAATCCCAAATATGTTGACTGTTTATTTGACACCAAAATTGTGATTTTCACCATGAAAAACATCTCTGAAAGCTGAATATGATTTGGATTTGAGAAGCTTGAATTTATCAAGTCTCTGGTCATGGTTACACCTGTCTTTCCAATGCAAGCTGACACACTGTTCATGCCAGGTTACATCAACTGCCAGAAGGGCACAAAATTAGCACCAGCCACTAGCCACCAGCCAAATGCTGGTAAAACACGCAAATGGCTGGTAGATATGCTTCACTCACCAGCCAAAAAAACAATGGTAATCTATTGAGTGGCTGGTAAAATTTGAACATTCACTAGCCATTTGGCTGGTGGACAAAAAAGTTAATTTTGCACCCTGACTGCCAGGTTACATTACAGGTGTGGATGCTCTCAGGTCAAAATCTTGGCCACACTGAGATATGAACCATCCATGTCTTGAGGTGGCCAGGCTCATATTTCATGGAGGACACGGAGCTTGTATTAAAGTGTCAAGTGTGTTCAGATCTGTTGCATCGGATCACAAAGTCACACAAAAAATACAATCCTAAATCAGATTCACTTGCTCATAACAAAGCAACACACAGTATCAAATTAACTCATTTGTATCACTGTGAAACCGTATCTTCTTACCTGCAGGCCTGTTGTAAGGACTAGCACTAGGTGCCTGCTGTTGCTGCTGCTGCTGCTGCAGCTGCTGTTGTTGTTGTTGTTGTTGCTGCTGCTGCTGCTGCTGCTGCTGCTGTTGCATTGTGGGTAGGCTCCTCTTGCCCTGAACAGCCAGTTGGAGGTTTTCAGGCAGGGGTTGCCCACGGCCCAGGATCTTATAGGCCAGGATCTGAGCTCTGAGCTGCTGGAGCTGGACTGGACTGAAAGCAGAAGGTCCCCGCCCCTGCTGGCCCATGTTGGACATGGCTCCCTGGGGTTCCATGGGCATCATAGGGCCTGACTGGGAGGGAGGCATGTGGGGCGGTGTGGGTCCCCCAGCACCTCCACCTCCTGACATGGGACTAGAAGCGTGCTCATGGACACCCATGGGGGATGGATGGGGGGACATGTACCCTACAGTAGACAGGAAGGAGTTTTAATGATTTGATAAAATCTAAGGGGTCGCAAAATTATTAACAAGACAGAAAAGCATGCATGTATATTTTTCTGACAGAAAATTGGGTTAAGACTTTCCTCTAATCTTTGCTTTTTTTCTTGTTAATGACTGGATTATTTTACCTCTTAACCTATATAACATATTAAAATAAAACTGATCTGAGAAGGAATAATCACCATTGGGTTGGCCTGGTTATAATCTGTAGACATATGCAACCTGTTAAGAGGGATTGTTTTAAGGGGACACAAGCCAAAAAGGTTGGTAACCTCGGCCTTAAAGTACTGATTAAGTTTCTGACACTACTGAGAAAAAAAGTTGCCTTACTACAAACTTTCATTAATAAAACAATCATAATTAATTTTGCCTGCTTAGAAAGCCCATGGCTTTTAGTTTTAAAAACAAAGCGATGAGATACCTTGGCTGTGCTGGTCCATGGGACTCTGTGGAGGCCCCATACCACTATGTAGAGATCTCATCCCCACACCTTTCATGTGACCAAAGTGTATTGCATCTGCCATGGTCTTGTCATTCATCCCCTCCATGGTCTGAAAATAGAAGGAAAAAAAAAGATTCAAGATTAAGATTCATTCATTTTATACACACACAGCGCCCCCCCTGTAATTTCTAACGCAACCCTGAAATCAACACCTACAAAACTGAAGACTGTGAGGAAAATAGTAAAACAGTCGATCAAACATCCCACATATTAAATATCAATACTGTTGATCTTCAAGGAATGGACTCCTCTTACCTTTTGTACATTTCTCTTTCTATAACTCTGTCAAAAGGTGATCAGTGGGCTAAAGAAATAGATTAATAACTGGCTGTGTAGCTATATTTCTTAGGTGCTACATGCCAAGACACTCCAGCTAAATGCATAGATAAATGTCGGCGACACGAGCAGAGATATACTGCCACTTGTAGATTTCCACACAGTGTCTGACTGTAAGGACTTGGATTTCTCCATTTTAATTGTCTTTCATGTATTTGGGTTTTTGTGCTGTCAACAGATGACAAGTGACAATGACAAGTATAGCCCAACTGATCATTTTTGTCACAAGCGCACAACATAAACAAATCGATCTTAAAATAAATATAAAAAGAAACTTATCCTTGCTTTCTGGTGGACAAACTATGTCACACAGACACTTTCTAAATCACCTTAAATATATTTTGGTATTTCTGTACTGGAATTTCTTGTTCATATGCACCGATGTAATGTATCTGCAATAAGCCAATAAAGGCGACATATCAGTCTGGCAGATCTATCGGTCGGGTTCTTGTAACAAGTATCTCATTAACAAGTATCTCTTTTTGCTGAGGAAACTTCCTAACAGACATTTTCACAGCTGTTTAGTCCCTCATTGAGTCAGTTCTCACTGTCAACATCACATCTTGGTACAAATCTCTCCCTGTTAAAAACAAATCAAAACTTTCTCGGATCAACCAAGTCAAATTACAGGCCCCACCCAGACTCCTCACTATCAGATCTCTACACCCAGGTAGTTAGACGTAAAACAACTCTCATCACACTGACAGGACCCTTCACCCCCCCACCCCCCAATAAAGTTTGGGGTTTTATTCCTGATTCTGACAGATATAAAATAACTACTACAACACTGTCCTTGTGCAGTAGTGACATCAAAAGACACTTAACAGCAGTAGGCACTCTGTACCTTTTGCATATGATACATGCCGTCCTGAGAGTAATCACTTTGTCCCTGGCCCTGCATGCCGTGAGGTGCGTTGGGTGTTCCAGGTCCAGGACTGGCTCCCATCATACTGTGAACAGAGCCTGGTGAGGGGTCCGGTCCAGGGCTGGGGCCCAAGATGGGCCCTGGGGATAAACCTGCCCCCGGAGAAGGGCCAGGATGGGACATACCACCTGATGTGTCCGAAGGGGTGGACATCTACCGAACTGCTGGGAGGACACCCGACAGCTTCAGGAAAAAAAAAACGAGGGACAGGATTTTAATGCCATGCTAACAATACAAGTCTAATACCACCATACAATTATATTTTAACTGCTGTTTAAATTGTCTGCTCTATTCTTTCCTGAGCTGCATTTTATATATATATATTTTATATCTAGTGTTTATGACATGTGCTATATACTGTAATTGCAACATCCATGAGGGGACCTTTGTTGCATGTCATTTCCCCTTTCTCTCCCTTCTCTACTGTCCACTGCCAATACAGGCAAAAATCCCCAAAGAATACTTAAATCATAGCCAGTGCTTCATATCAGCAGAGTGTGCATCTTAAGACCTGATACGTTTAAATTCATTTTCCTGTAAAAAGTAAATTAATCAACTTTCAAGCCTCACTATGAACCAGGAAGAGCCCTGAGGCCCTGAATAACAACAGCAACATGAACACTAAATCAACCATAACATAACATATACATTACAGACATAGAGCGCTGTACTTAATGTAAACAAATGCCTGTTTTCTGTGGTTATCACTGGTGACAGACTGTTTCATCACCGGACATCTAGTCTGTCTGACTGACCACTTTTCTTTGTCAAACTAGAATCTGTTCTATTACTCTCTACTGTCAAACCTCAGAGCCATAGCTCAGGATATCAGGTGATCCTATTTGTATCACACACTTTAAAGACGTATCTTTTTTTGTTTTAAGCATAACACAATAACTCATCTCTGATCTTCTATGGTAAGGCTGTCAGTGCCGTAATTACGACTACTACCAATGCTGTCATCTCATTTCAAGCTAAAGTAACGTTTGAAAAAAAGAGGCCGTATTTACAGCGTTCAGGTGTCTAAATAAATAAATTTCCAATGCAATGCAGAATAAACAGCGCGATAGAGATTATATAACTAAGCTAGCGTTCGCGTTATATCGTTGTTTTCTGACAATTCATGTACAGTTACAGCAACGTTAGCTTGGTTATCATCACTCTGCAGAACTAACGTTGACTCTGATTGGATCATGGCTTCCCCAAAACTGGTTGCCATCACGGATATGCAGGCAAAATCAAAGTTTAGATGAAAGTCAAGCTCCTGACATGACCTTGGCGACATTTATAGAGACGGAAATAAACTTTAATATTAAATCTGGAAGCACACGGTTTCGCAGAACAACCAGTTAGGGCGTTTTAGGCTTCCTGCATCGCTCGATCGTTGGGGAACTTAGCTGTTAGCTAGCTGACGTTAGCTAGCATAGCTACTAGCCTGCTAGCTAGTCCGGGTGGCGCTGGCTCTGGTTACAGAATCTCCCGCTAGCCAACTGTGTCCATGTCAGAAAGTTTGGACAGTTAGCAGTACGCTGCGTAGTTATTTGTCAATAATTATAAAAAATGAAGCGCTGTTAGTCAATTTACCTTTCGGCTGAACTGTAATTGCAGACAATTAGGTGAAAATATTATGTTTCTTCAAAATATGCCTGCTGTCCATAAGTTCACTCCCACTCGGTGTTGTTTTGCTGACATTTTAAAGTTTTTCTTCTGTTGCCATTACTGATTTGTCAATGTCACCGGAAATCCCGCCTACCTCCACAGTGATTAGCTGGATTACACGTCAATCATTTTATTTTGTTTCTTGGGCGTGTATCTGCCCTGTAACCATTGCTGTAACTTTCTGGCTGAGTGGCCTTGACTGAAAACAAGACGATACTCATTTAAAAGTTAACTACAAACTTGGAGATCTTCCGTCGACCTCAACCATAATGAAATTAAAGTAATATTGTATGAACTTATGTTTAATGCTGTGATAAGCACCACTGCAAATGGGAAAGGTTTTGATCTGTTATTAGTGCTAAACCCTCTTCCTGCTTTTAACAAGAAATTAAGTTATTCTTATTTATTCCGTTGCTTTTACAATAGCTATAGCTATTTAAGGTTAGTTACATAAATATAGCACTGGTGGAATGTAACAAAGTACTATTTTGAGGTACTTGTACTTTACTTCAGTGTTGTTACTTTAGTCTTCTACTCCATATATTTAAGAGAGAGGTATTGTACTTTCTGCTCAACTACAGTTATTTTACAGCTGTAGTTACCAGTTACTTTGCAGATTGCAATTTTGCATACAAAACCTACAACAAGCTTATAAAATATGATGTATTTTAATACATTATACTATTAAATTGTATATAAAGTTGCACTAATAATAATAATCCAATAATATAATACTGAGGGGGGCCTTTCTGTTGCACGGTGACCACTTTTACTTTTGATATATTAAGTACATGTTACTGATAATACTTCTGCAGTTTTACTTAAGTAGAATTATTAATGCAAGACTTGTACTTGTATTTTTACATTGTAGTATTGCTACTTTTACTTGAATAAAAGAGTACTACTTGCTTGTTAGACACATATGGCCATGCAAAAAAGCAACTCAGTTTATGCAATAGTTAAATATGAATAACAGGCAATAATCCTAAATCACAATGTTTTTTTTTTGTTTTAGTTTTAACAGGTCTTTCACAAAGGGAGGAATTTTACCTATAAGCAGACAAAGTCCACATTACCAAATTTAAATAAATAATTAATGTTAAAGATAGAATTTAATGTCATAAGTCAAATGATCAAATCAAATATGACTGTTTTACATACTGTTTTTATATTTCTGGGTGTCATCAGGGAGGTACCTCTATCATATCAACAATGGACACTCACAGGCCAATAACTTACATTAATAGAGTCTAATATTTGAATGTTTTCATATATATTGGTCATGCAAGTGTTAAAGGCATCTATCATGCTACCGTTTGAAGAAATAGTGAAGCCACAGGAAACATGTCACCCAATGTCAGCATCATATAAGCAACAATGAAGTGTACAAATACAAAACAAATATATGATAGTGTTTGGACAATATATTTTTCTAACTTTAAAGCTACTTAAAAGAACTATTTAGAGGGCAATCCAGAGGCCAAAATGTTCTAAAACATCTGTGCTATCCTTAAAAAGAACACAAGATGGCAGCAGTGACCAGCGGTTGCCTCAGTAAACTGGCCTCTGCGGCTCTGTGCTGTAACACTGAAGCACCTGGCAGGTAATGAATTATCACAGACATCTGAGCTCTAAACAAACATGCCAAGCCCAGAGTGACTTAGTGCTAGCTCTCATTTACATTCACCAACTTAGTTAGTCTGATGATAGCAGTGTGTTTTAAAGGCAAGCCATGCAAATAACGCACAAGTTTAGTCAAGCGCCATTTGCATCCTTATGATATCAGAAACTATGTTTTGTTTTCATTATGAAAAGATAAAGCTGTTTTTACTAGGGCATTTGTTTGTTTAAACTCAACTGAGCTATTTTTGTTTTCTGTCCTGTTTTTTTTCTACACAGTACAGTTCATAATTTGTCTGCATTTACATCAAGTGTATCCTATCCAAATGAATTAAAATAAATATTATAACTAGGTCCTGTTTAAGAAATGAAATGTGTCAGTATTCAAACTTTTGCTCTGCAGCCTGTCCTAGATCTAGCTTTTGTACAATCTGGTGCTTTTAGATTTTTAACACAAGGAAATAAATCTTTTAAATGTCTTGTTGGCTCCATCTTACACAGCCAAACTCCACTGGATGCTGTAGTGTGGAACAAGCAGTGGCAGACCTCAGAGAGGAAATATGCATGTGCTGGAGAAAATAATGTTTGTGCAGTTCATCTTTAACAATTCGTAGAAAAAATGAGGCATGCATTGAAATAATGACTATTTTAAGACCAATAAAAAAATATAATCGTACATGTTTATATTAAGCCAAGTATCAAGTTAAACATGTCTTTCTTTTTTATCTACCTATCTATCTATCTATCTATCTATCTATCTATCTATCTATCTATCTATCTATCTATCTATCTATCTATCTATCTGTAAGTGATGACAGTGAAGACATTCAAAGCGCTCCAGCCTGACAGCCCATCATTTGAATACCTCACATATCAATAAACAAAGCCGCACATTTAAACTTTGATCTTAACTTCCCCTCTTCAACAATTCTGCCCTTTCTTATATCTCTCCATAAAGGATGTGCACAGGGTTCCTGAATGTAAATTTCACCCAAATAAACAAACCTCATTAACTTTGCGGTTGAAGCCCCCCCTCAAATTCACCGAGCCAGGAAAGGGCTCGGCCGCAGTCATTTGGTAGTGAAAGGACTAGTGGTTGTGGCTTCCATTCACCTTGAAACCCTCCATAAAAGGCTTCGGTGAATCCCTGGCGTGACATTTTATTCAAAGTCTACGGGTCTTTAAATGGATGGGCTGAACAATAGAACACTCATTTACAGATGCAAAGAAGGTCCCTTGAATTCATCCTTCTTCCTTCTTTTTCTTTGATTAATCCCCTCATGCCTCATTGGTCTCTAGAAAGGAAACATAAAATGAATCTGATCTGAATCAAGATGCCCTCAAAATGTAATGCAAAGAAATAATACTGTAACACAATTCCCATCTCTCTTATGGGTCTTTTGTATTTTATTGTTATTTTACTTTTTAAATAGCAATTCATCCCAGTAAAGCAAAAAATAATTAGTCAGAGTATTCATTATTTTAGCAATAGAAAGTAATCTGATAGCTTTAAAAGTTACTCATATCAACTTTGAACTGAAGAAGACTGGTTTCCGTTATCGCGCACCTTACTACTGGAATGAGCTGCAACACAAGCTTTAGTTAGAGACTGTCATTCCTCTGAGAGACTTTAAACTTCTACTTGCAGGTATTTTTGATAATACTTGTTTTAATTTATGTGTGTGTGTGTGTGTGTGTGTGCGTGTTGACTGCTTTGTGTGACTGACTCTTCTTTTTGTTATCTTGCATATACTGTATGTAATTTATTCTCAGGTCACTCTTGCAAAATAAGTATTGATCTCAATGAGATTTCCTAATTAAATTAAGCTTAACTGACTTTCTAAACAATTTATTAGAACTGAGACAGTAATGCATAAGTAATTGTAATAAAATAATAATAAAAGTAATAAAAAGCAATCATTTTGATTATTTGCTGGTTACAGCATTACTATTGGTAATAAATAGTAATGTAATAGTAATAAAATGCATGTGTTGGTTTTTTTTTTTTGGCAGTGTGAATATCATTTTGGGCAATGTTTGATGGGCAATTGTCATTCTTTTTGACACTTTATGAACTGAATGATTAATCATTTTATTTATGGATTAATTTCATCATTAATTTTTTAAGTTCAAATGAATCATTAGTTGCAGTCCTGCATTTTATTTTTTATTTTATTCGTTTATTTGACAGGAACAGTAAAAAAAGAAAAGAAAGAAAAAAATCCATTGTCCCTGGCCAGTTGTTAAAAAGGCTGGCTAAAAATACAATAAAAAGAAATGTGTTATAAAATTCATATACACAACATAATAAATATGCACAAAATATAGTACAGTACACATCCTACCAATACATTATGTCACATTATAACACATGGCAGCTATAATCCATACAATAAAAACAAAATCACTCTTATCCCTGTATGAATAAAGTACCAAGGTAACACAGACATACTGTAAGTAAAACAGGTAGTGAGATAAGGTACCCTGCAGCTTTGTTTATGTAAATATCCTGTTGTCTTTTTCTGTAAGTGAAGAATTTAAATGAGAGACAAAGTGGATTTAAATAAACTACTAAACCCAAAAATGAATGCTTTGAAAATACCTAGAAACTATATCACAAAAAAATAAGTCAGTGCAAAATTGCTGTATCTTTTATGAAACAATAAAATTTGAAATGTATTATATCTCTAAAATATAGATATTTCTGGCACGAGTTCTTTAGCATCATTTATATTTAACAGTGATGTTGTAGCTTTAGTTTTAAGAGTTTGCCAACTATGAACAGCTCATATTGGAACAAAATTATTATGCATTATTGATTGATTATTGATGTGTTATATGATATTTGTATTGAATGATATTTAGGAGCTTTACGAAAGCTGAATGGATTCTGTCAGTCTGTTTTTTGGATTTAGTTTTACTGTCAAGCATCAGACACACACACACACACACACACACACAGACACACACACTTGTTCTCGTGCACATGCACTGTGTTGTTATCCACAGGTGTGTGCAAACACAGGGTGTGTTATAATTAGTTTTACATGAGCCACATTTGACAGCGAGCTGTTTGCTTTTTCTGTGTGTTATCTGAGAGTCCCATTTGCATAACCAATGCTTACATTGTGGTGCACTTATTTTATTTCTGAGTCAGATGATGGAGTGGATGTTTAAACAGAGAAGACAGCCGGCATCAAAATAACAAAGAAGCCATATTTACTATGTGTTGCAAATGTGCTTGTTTGGTATGTTACAGTTTACATTAGATTAGTCGCTACTTCTGTAGGATTTCTATTTTTCCACAGTCATAGTTCCACATAGTTTTTATTACAGTACACAGTACAACTTAGGATTGATATCAGCAGCTGAAAGAACTTTTACCTCTTTCTCTTCTGCCTCCCTCTTTTCTTTTCTTGTATTTTCTTCCCCTCCTTTTTGTCATCTTTATGTTCTTTCTCTTCATCCTTTTTCAGCTTCTTGCTCTAACTCTATTTAGAGGTCTAGTCACACCTGAGAGAGGCACAGCAAAATTCATCCTCACATTTTCACAAAATATGTGATTCTAAAGGTTTGGTAGCCAGTGAGCTAACCGCTAACACCATAGCCAGTCTCGCTAGCGCTAGTCAGTCAGTCACATTAGCTCTCCAAGCTTCTTTATTTTCTCTTTACTGGGTTGTTTACTCCCTCCTGGTATTTGTTCTCGGGATTGTACATCTTATTACTCAGTAAAGGCTTAGTGAAGAAGGAAAAAAGCCCTCAGAACCTGCTAACTGACAGTTAGCAACTGACTCCCAGCTACTGTAGCAGCAGCCGTTAGCAAGCTAGTTAGCTCCATCACAAACGGGACAATATGTTCACACAGTTTATTTAAAAGGCGTATTTGTACCATCGACTCTTGTCTCATAACTGTCTGCTCCTCTTATTAAAGTAAATTATGCTCTGACAGAGGAGGTTAAATAAAAGTTGATGGTGCAACACAGCTAATAAGCTGGCTTCCTCCATTTTGGACTCTCCAGCTCTGTTCCCTCAAAGGACAGCACTGTCAAGACTGCTATAGGCCTTTTTCACAGCAGACATTTTGACTTGTCATAACACAGGTGTTAGTAAAAGATTAATGGAATTCAGTCATCATTCATTTCATTATTTAAACCTGTGCTTTTCCATGTCAAAAACATCTCGCAAAATCGCATGTCAAATAAGTTCACCAAAGTCAAAAATGCTTGTGTGACCAGGTCTTTTCTCCTCTTCTTTTTCTTTCCTTTTTAAACTCTTTTACTTCACTATTTATAGGAATAGTGATAATAACAGTAGTGGGCTACTGTAAGTATAAGATAGTATAGTTCCTTCTATTATTCATTGACATTCTCAAGTTATTGATGTTTTAAATATCTGTTAGTCACCCGCAAAAGTTACCAGGTATAACACTACAAGAGCGATCCACATTGAGACAGCCTGTTGGAAAAAACAAGCGTTTAGTGTCTGCATCATGGTTGACTTTTGTCAAGTTTGGCCCCGGCTGTTGTGTCGTCTCAGTACAGGATTTCCTAAACATCGCTTTTGGCCTGGCTGCTCTCTCTCTGTCTGCTTTATCCCCCTGGCCCTCTGACCAGTGTTTGTTATTTCTCTCTTCAAGTGCTTCTTGTGAAAGGAAAACTTCTGCAAGATTTACGGGCAGGTGCACCGTGCCCTCCTCCATCACTCCACCCTCAATATCTGCCTGCCGGTGCTCAATTTGCGAGAGCTGCTTTTGAGCTCTCTCGAGGGACCGGCGTCTGGTCCAGAGTAACGGCACTGAGATCTTTTTCCAAGATGGTGCCGGGGTCATGTAGGAGGCTGAGAAGAGAGGAAATGCTGTCAGAAGAAGCCTCTTTGTAGTTGCTTTTGTTGCAGGTGTTCTGCCATTCACTGTTAAAGCTCGCTGTTTTATATTACAACCTGCCTGACATCTGGTGGCCCGGGCCGGACCAAAGCAGCAGCATGATGATCAGGGAAGACCTTGCCTGATAATATCTTCTGACAGATTACAAATAGGCACAGATGTTGATTATCAGCAGATGATGTATATAACCATTCTGCACATACTGTTCAGTATTCTGACAGAAAATCTGTAACAGTTTTGTGTAAATTTATAATGTCAACTTTGCTTTGTGCTATCATAGAATCAACAAGTCATCTAAATTAAACGATAAAATAAGTTGTTTGTCCGCCCTCCAGAACGACACGCGTTTTCCGATCTGAAGCCCCTATTGGCAGGACGACATAATCTGTTGGTGCCTTCCAAAATGTTAAAATAAAACTGTTTTCTTATGTGACACCACTATGGTTAAGGTTTGGTTGGGTTTAGGTACAGAAATTACTCAGTTAGGGTTTGAGTTGAAATAACTCCTTTGTTGAGGTTAGGGGATCTTTGTCGACATGGTTAACGTAATATCTACTTGCTTAAGGTTAGGGAAAAATCATGGTCATGGTTAAAAGAAACCTGACAATATGTTTAGATGAGACTTTATCGATTCACAAGCGGCCCAGCAGTATATAAAGTTATTAAAAGTAGCTCCACCTTTACCAGCTTCAACATTAACGTGATATTCACATTAATGCATCAATAATAATTATAATCCAATAATATATTATACATTATCCTGAAATGGGACATTCTGCATAATGAGTACTTTTACTTCTGGTAATTTAACTACATTTTGATGCTAATACTTTTGAGGCCTCCCTCAAAGAGAAGAGCCTATTCCTCCAACTATATAACCATTTGCTTTAAATGGTCAATACAGACCCTCAAACCTCATCAACCAAGGAAAAAGACATCGCAGTCCCGCCCAAAACTGTTTGATTGACAAGTGAAGTGCAGAAACAAACAAAAAAAAAGTAAGTGCTTTTGATACACGTCTGTTAATGACATCTGTAATTGAGCTGTGCGTCCTCTTCTTTCACCGTGGGTTTGGAATTGGATGAAACGGATGAAACAGGGCTGAATGGTTAGTTTGGCTCTTTTTACCCAAATGTGTTTCCAGCCCTTTCAACTTGTAGCAGAGGCTTGGCTGAAAGTGCAACGCCAGCATGTGTTTTGAACTTGTCACAGTGAATCGCTGCAGCTCGGGGGGGGGGGGATGAAGTCAACCCTGAATACCTGCCCACCATCAGCGCATGGTGAGCATCTGTGAGCTGTTAAGACCACTTCATCTTAACCACATGCACAGGAGTGGGGTTAGTGGTGTTAAGATGTAAAGAAGGGCACAATACGTCTATCTGTATTTGTAAAGGAATGTGTCTGATGGTGAATATCCAGTGTTAAAGGAGAAAATGTATGAATGTGTTTTGTCTTGTAGTTCCTCTGAATTGGTGCAGAAAGAAGATACAAGAAGCTCGGGGATGATATACGATGGTATGTGTGGCATGCTGGGACTAATTGCTTGTTTCCACTCACAAAATGTAGCGTGTAACGATTTAACGAAGGACAGTTTTTGCCTGTGGAAGAGTCATTTTCCATCCCTAAATCACGCAAAATGCCATTACAGAAGGAATTCATGATAAAAAAAAAAAATGTCATCAATGTTCAAATGGATACTTTTACAATTCAAATAGACAGCTGCTTCTGTTTTGTAAAAACAGAGTACTTGTGAGGTCAAAATGTGTTCCTGGTCTTTGACCTGCAGTGGTTTGGAAGTGAGGTGTCAAAAGCCAAAGATCAAAGTGGATCTGTAGTAGCCCGGCTCTGTCTGAAACGTACTTTTCAAGACATCTTTGGACTCGTCTTTATCACTACTTTTTCTACCTCCCATAACAT
Organism: Macquaria ambigua; assembly: GCA_008360985.2. Classification (NCBI taxonomy): domain Eukaryota; kingdom Metazoa; phylum Chordata; class Actinopteri; order Centrarchiformes; family Percichthyidae; genus Macquaria; species Macquaria ambigua. The sequence continues at coordinate 104,060 of VMKM01000340.1, forward strand.
TTCTCCAACCAGTCTACACTTTCTCCACAGCCTTACAAACATGTTAAAGGCCACCTGTATACAGTGTGTAATGGGCCCTCAAACCTTTGTTTTATCTAAACTGATCATTTGAATATTGAAAGGATGTGTCTTGAAGTCTTGCAGAAAGATCTACATCTCTTTTTATCATCAGGCCTTTCATTTACAGGATGGTAAAGATATGGACACTGTTTTATTCCTATTTTGGTCCTGAATCTCAAGTCAAGTTTCCATCCAAATTACTGCAAGTTTTAACCGAAGATCCAGAAAATCGGCAAAAGAAAATTTGAATTGATGCGCATTTCCATCCACTACTGTTATGTGAACATTAGGAGTTCGACACATCGAGATTAACAGCTGCAGTTCAGTGCCATTAAACCTTTGCAGAAGAAGAGGGCGCAACGAGATCACTTAATTAAAAGAGCACCAGTCAAACCTCAAATGATGGAAAACCATGTGCACAACGTGATGGAAATATGACATTTCTATTTGTTCATGTATTAATTTGAAGAAGGTTACAGTCTCCTCATCGCTCCACACAGATCTGATCTTTTCATCTTCCATCATCTTTTGTCTCTTCAGTGGACGTTTAAGTCACATGCTTTATGTTTCTATGATTTACTCGCTGAGTCTATTTCCATTACAATGTTATTTCAACATATTTAGAATTTTTGTCATTTTTACTCACATAAAATGAGCAATAAATTAAAATAAATGCGCATAAAAACTAGTGGATGGAAACGCATTTTCAGTCTTAGTTCTTAGGTAGCTGCTGGTCACGGCAAAGAAATAGTTCAGTTTTTGTACTGATTATACAAACAAGATACAACATGTTAATTAGTGAGCTTTAGACGTGGCAGTAGGTGGATGCAGAACCAGGCTAGCTGTTTCCCCCCGTTTCCAGTCTTTGTGCTAAGCTAAGCTAACCGGCTGCTGGCTCCAGATAATGTGTTCACCGCAGAGACACGAGAGTGACGTCAATCTTTTCACCTAACTCTTGGCAAGAAAGCAAATAAGCGTATTTCCCAAAATGTTGAACGATTCCTTTAAGGTATACTAATTCACACAGAGGTTTTTAACTTTTAACAAACTGAAAAACAGAAATGATATATTGTGGCGTTATGTAGTATATTTTCACATGGATTTTGACCTCTATGTAAACTCTGCTCCCTTTGTCTGTCTGTGTACTGAACAGGTTTGTTTGTCTTTGTTTGTTGTGTTTTTCTAATAACTTGTATTGACTTATTTTTCCTTAACTTCTCTTTTCCTACTTTAGAACCTCAAAATTTGTTAGATTTTTAAATTGCACTTTGATCTGTGCACATTTGGCATAAATCAGTCCCTTGGGGATTAATAAAGTATCTATCTGTCTATCTAAATACATTTATTTGTTGTCAGCTCGCAGTCGTGCTGCAACATCTGCAACATTTTTATAATTTCTGATTGTATCAGCTTTTTAAAGTTATTTTATGTCATTTTATTTGTATCTGTGCTTTATTTGCTCATTGTTGCAAACTGAATTTTCCATGTGGATTATAAAGTGAAATGAAAACAACAAAAAAAGTGTCACTTGGTGATTCTTAAACTTACACACTTGCATTGTATTGTGTGTTAGGTATTTATACAGGTTATCACTTGCTGTAATGCACACCATTCTTATCAGAGTTAACAGTGTGTAAGAAGATGATGTATGTTTTGTCAGCCCTGTGCTATTTGACAGGTTTCGAGGCTTAACCCATTACTGAGGTAACGACAGACGTGTTTTTGACAAACGGGATCAGGCGCTGCCTTCAGATACATCAGCTTTCATCTTTTGACTCGAGGCTCAGCACTCACTTCAAGAGAACAATACCTGAGGTAAGTATTTAGTTGTTGAATTCAAACCTGTGGTATTTCACCTGGAACTGCAGACGAAAGCCCATTGACAGCAACAGCAGCCGCCCTGCGCTGCAATTAATATGTGATTCCTCCTCTCACAAAGAGCTTGTCAAAGCGCCCCGCCTCTCTCCTCTCAGGCCTTTCACAATACAAATCCCCTCGTCATTCTCCAGGCTGCAGTTAAAGGCCTCCGCCGCGCATTCAAAAGGCATTTTGCCTCCTCTCTCTCTCTCTTGCAGCAGATGTGTATGTAACTTTTTCACCCTGCACAGGAATCTTGTGATGACTTGTTGTTACTCACAAACAGATTGACCTGTCATATTTGTCAGACTCAGGTTTTGTTGTGGCATTAAGCAGAGAGAACGTTCACAGGATCAGCGATTGGTTCACATCCAAACTTCTTCTACTTCTTCTCTGTAACCTGTCCAAGTGTGAGCTGATACATTTTGCTTTGACTGTCAAATGACTGTCTCTATTAGTATCTGTGTTATCGTCGACTCCTTTTTATTTTCATTCAAGGCAGTGTTGGGAACTAAGTACATTTACTCAAATACTGTACTTTACTTGAGTATTTCCATTTTATGCTACTTTAGGTTACATCCACACTAATATGTTGTTTTAAAACGCATAACTTTTGCTACGTGTACATGTGTTTTCTAACCACTAAAACGGAGACCTTTTAAAATGCAGCTGACCCCGTTTTAGTTTGAAAACTCCGGGATTGTGTTTTGGTGAGGACGGGCGGAAACGGAGACGTTTTAAAACAATGACGCCGACACCCATGTTCGCTTCCTGATTGGGTCTTATCAGCCACGACGTGTCCTTCCCTGATTCGTCACGCCCGTATCATGTGACCCTTTCCCAGAAGAAAACAAACGACATCAGCCTTGACTACCAGTAGTTAACTCAACATGGATAAAGAATTACAATACTTACTTTCAGTAACAGTTCCATCTCGTCGAAATCTCTGCTCTTACTTTTCTCCACTGCTGTTCTTCCTTCGTAGTATTTTCTGCAACTAACTGAGCGACCAACCGCAGAGTAGACGATCTGCTTCCTGTCATGTGATATGTGTTTCCAGCTCGTGTGGATGGAGATCGTTTTTGTTTTAAAACGCCGTTTTAAAATGAAAACGTATTAGTGTAGATGTAGCATTGTACTTCTACTCCACTACATTTCAGAGTGAAATACTACATTTATGTGACAGCTTTAGTTCGTAATAATCATCAGCTAACTCTGTGATTTGACCGACAGATGGTTAATTAAAGCTTTTTTTTCTTTTAGGTTTTTGCAGTTTATTGCTTAGTGTCTGTTTCTGGTCTTTTGTGAGTTGTGCCTTTTAGTCTGCTAAGTAAACATCCTGCCTCCTTTAGTAGATTTGGCAGCAGATTCTCACAGGAAATTTGTACTTATTTGTATGAAAACAAATTACATGTTTTTTTCTGATATGTGAGAATGGGAGCGGACCATTTGAACTCAGTCAGGGATTCTTTATAAATAAGAGTAGCGTGGAGTAACACTGCAATGTCTCTGAGGGGCAATTTGGCTTAAAAACAGCAGTCGATGATAATAAATACAAATAGAATACAACAATGAAGAAAAGAAAGTCAAACCAAAATGAATTTTCTGATATTTACTGCCCAAAATGGAAAAATTAAATCAAATAGATGTGGTATAAATAGATTTTGTTTTAATGGGATGAGAGCTTTATAAAAAAAATATGTTCATAGCTCTTTCTGGTGTGTGATACAATGATTTATCATTTTTGCAGAAAACAACTACTGGTAGCCAAAAATGCTTTGTCTCACAGCAGACTGAATCTGGCACACGAGATTGCCAGACTCATGATGAATGTCGTCCCAAGTATTCTCGTCTAACTGTCCTGAGGGCCGTAAACGTCTCAGCCAAATCTTCCCAACTTCACATCATCAGAACTTTGTAACTGTGTTTACATTCTTCCATTTTACTTTGTGATACGAGCGGTGGTGGGAAGGTCCACCTTGTTTCATTAGTGAATTTGGGACTACTCTGTGCAGTCGCTGTATTTACGTTGTTTCATTCACAGAGAGCAGAGAGCGGGGCTCGTGATGAGCACAAGGTTTGCAGTGAAAATGATGCTCCAACATGTCGTTGCTCCAACAATGAATCTTTAGCCAAATCATGCAGCCATATACGGGCCACTTACATTCAGCCAAGCGCTCCCACACTTCTAAACATCCTGGGATCAAACTCCACTCACGTACTCGTTGACGTTGGCTGCTGTTCACTGAGCATCTTCCTTTCTGTTCCCTGTGTGCAGTGTTTTCCCATACTGTCCTCTAAGTGGCTACAAAGTAAACCCATATCAGACTCCAGCAGGTCAGGACTTACGCTCAGTCTGATCATTTTTGCTGATGTGAAAAACCACAAATCCACTTTTCAGCCGTTGACTCTGTACAGATGTTTCTGTTCTTTAAACCTTTGGATATTGTGACGCCCCACTTTGTTCTGTGTCACTGTACGCCTCAGTTACTGTTTCCACTGTTCAGATCAGTTTGTGATGTTCAGTGCATTCCTTGTAATTTGGTTTAACAGTTTTTCTTCGGCTTTAAATTTCATATTTTTTCCCAGAAACTTGGCCTTTGGAAAACCTCCAGAGAAAGTGCCTGAAAGTGTTGCGTTCAATTACATGTGGTCATACAGGCATATAAATAAAGATAGTTTACGTTCAGACTTACGCATTATTCTTTCCTTAAAGGTATAGAGACAGAGTCATAATCTACAAACCACGCCCACCGGAGGGGGAAACAATCAGCGCCACAATCTGCAACCGAGGGCTGAAACGCTAACAAAATGCCTGCAGCTAGCTAAAAACATTAGATTTCAACATGTCAAGGGATTGTTTTAGCACCCTGTGTCGACCAGAGAGGACAAACTCATCTATCTCAGTGTCCCTTCTCAAGCTAAGTTACTGTAGTTAGCTAAGGCACCTGCAAACATAAGACTGCATAGCTCTCTGATTTAGCCACATTCCACCACACAAGTTGCATCCTGTCAAAATGCGTTAGCTTAACTTACAGCTGTATAGTTAGCCTAAAACTGACATTTGGATATTTGGGTGACCAGGGACAAAATGTTTGCTGTACACAAAGCAATACTGAGTGTCATCATCCCACAGTGTTCCCGTTCTTCCTGCTGATGCCTCACGTCTGGATCCACTTTTGTCTTCTTAAAGGTTCAGTTTTTGGGTTTCGACAGCTTATAAAAACTTAGTTCTGGGTTCTTCACCCTGTTGGTAGTGCATCCCACCACACAGCAGCTTTTAGGCGTGTTTCTGTTGTTTGCCAGCAGACCGAAGTGACAAGGAGGCACCTTCACGCAATACAAAGTCAATGGAGAGCGATGCATTGTTTTCCCCTCCGGTGTGAGCGGGACTTAAATGCACTCTGTCTCTATACAGTAAATATAATTTTAATGGTATGGTATTTATGATGTGATCTTCATTTGTCCAGATCTTTCTATGCAACACCAAAGGGTTAAACACTTTCCATCAGACATGTTTTTTTAAAAGCTTTGACTGCTTTATAAATATATATCCAGAGAGCCACAACATCAAACCCTCAAAAAAAAACCTTCAAAAGCAGAACTGTCTGTTCCATCTTATGGAAAAAGTTATTTGTGATAGTGTCATTTGTAATACATTCAAAGCCTGTATTACCCTGCTATTCATCTCCTGACAGCTTTCCGCTGAACTCAGTGAAAGTCTGAAAGGAAAAAGCTCACTCGTGAACTGAATGCCATCTCCGAGAGGTGTGCTGACATAAGTCTGTATGATTCTATTTTTATTCTGACTCAAATAACACAAGTTACAGGAAGGAACATCTCTGAAAATCCATCTGAAAAGCCAAACATGCCTGAAATTGTCACAGTGATGCATTTTCCAGAAGTTCAGCCGTACAGCTGGGATAAGTTTGTTCAGGCAAATTGCTGTGCGAGTCTATCAGTGAAATGTAGACAGGGCTGGCTCGGAGCCAGAGCATAGCAGGCCCACTGCAGTCATCGAGAGGAATTCGCGTTGCAGTCAAAGCAGAGAGGAGGCATTAATTATGTGACCAGTAGAAACCTGTTGATGAAAGAACGTTAAATGTGTGAACACTGTCAGTAAAACTCGGTGGCCTACTGGCAGTTATATAACAGCTGAAAAACAGTTTTATTCGTTAATGTAAATTTGTCTTTTACCCCTCAGGGTGCTGACACGATTGGCAGAAATGTTCAGAAATGTTTCATGCTGAATTCTGAGAAAATGTTGAAATAATACAATAGATGTTGGGTAGCCAGCACCTGTTCAGCACCCTAAACAAAAACACAACACCCTAAAATGACGATGTATAGCTTTTTCTTTGGTATCCTTCCTTTCATGGATCGTCTTTATTTTCTTACTTTAAGTATTGTGTTGCCTCTGTGTGTTCTTTGCACCTCTGACCAAATTATTAGATAGATTTGATTTGATTTAGAAGCTAGGTTGCCAGATATAGTTAGCTAAGTGGCCTAAATCTGGTCACTCTGGTCCAAAGTTGGCCTGAGCTGAATTTCAACTCAGATCGGCTCCCCCAAGTTCAAACCAAAACTGGCAGCCATGTACGACCAAAACCTCCTCACATTTGGTGCCAGAACAAAGCCAAAGCGAGGGTCGGCTATCTGGGAATCAACACACATTTGTTTGGTTGATATCAGCTGCAGCGAGTTGACAGAATAATGTAAACTCTGAAGTAAAGGAATTACAGGAACTAAGCCGTATAGCCGTAGGTATCATGATATTTCAATTTCAAACCACAGCCCTTTGACTGTGCAGGTTGGTTGAGTTTGGAATCTAACTCTTTACTGTTAACTGAATTTAAGGAACAGATCGTGCAAAAATAACTGAATTTATAGTAACAAACGATGCAGGAGAAGTTCATGACTCTGTGGGAGACATTTAAAGTAGTAATGGAGGATCATTCTGTATCTTGAATCAAAAAAAGTGTTTCTGAAGTTGAGGTTGGTTACAAATAGCAACATTTTCAGTGCAACGAGATACACAAAGTGAGCCCCAAAAGGCCAAATCTTCTGTTTCCAAACTGCAGGTGCTAAATTATTTAATAAGTCATGACGACAAAAGAGGAACCGCGGTCAACTGAAGCTAACCGACCGTCAGACATACAGTTTTAAGTTTGAAGCGATTTGAAAAAGAATGCTAACTGACATGCAAACTAACGAGACTCATGATTTACATAAAAATCTGTTTTTATGAGGTGTTGATATCGTGTCGTCAGCCCCCTGCAGATTGATTAACTACAGTCATAACGGCCTCTGACTGGTTTTGGCTCGTCGCGTCCAGATGTCAAGTTGAGTTATTTCATCTTAATGGAAGTTTGTTCCCTTCCGACACAAATGCATGAAAACTCTTTTGGCATTGTGAGCCGCAAATCACCTTCAAGTGAATTTAATATTTCAAAATAAAATATGATTCCAGTTCCTGTAGCTTTAGTTAAGCATGACGGACTTGTTGCTATAGTTTTGCTTCTCCGGTGTTCATACCAGGTAGGAAAAAAGAGTGCCAGACAGTTATTAGATGCTCAGTTCGTACTCCAAACTGACCACGTTGTCTTGCTCTTGGAAGAAGACAAACACATTTTTGAGGTATAGTTTGTCAGGCTGTACTGCAGGGAAGTGCTAACCAGATGCTCGATACAGGTCTAAGTGAGCGCGAATACAGTGTTTTTAGTTTTCATATTTTCTCCTTTCAGCCGCGTTGAAAGGTTTTCACTTACACCACCGTCAAAGCCCTGAAAATGCTTTCACGTTCAAACTTTTCATTGACTTTCTATGGAGCTGCTGTCTTCTATTATCAGATCTTCACATGCATGAATCACAAAGCTACAAATGTGTGGAAATTAGTTACAAAACATAACATGTCTTTTCCATTCTGTTAGTGGATGTAGGCTTGAATAGCATCCGTAATGTCTAAAGGAGGAGAAGCTTAATGTTTTCGTCTCTTTTTAATGAAACCTTTGACCAGAAACAATTGGAGCAGACTCGCTGACAGCACTGATTTTGCGTTTCTTCATGTTACTTTTAAAATATTCCGAGTGAACAGTAACATGGTGTGACTTAACGGGGAACAGGTGGACCTCCTTAAGCTGTAAGAAAATAGCAAAAGCATAACAAGGCCCCTGTGGTTTCCTAAGTGTGCCCTCATTTACCATATATACCCGCATATATCAGGGTTATAATCATTAACAACCAGTTCAGCAGGAGTTCAGTGTGCACACAGAGCCTGTGGAAGCCTGTTCTGAATGGGATATTTTGGTTTTCCCTGAAACCACACGAGAGAGACTGACCAAATGTTATGGTTTGCTTGTTTCATAGAGCTCAATGGGAACTATTTCCTTTCACTGCAGAGAGAAATCAAACGGGATTGAGTTGCAAATAATGGCTTAGTGCTGAAAATGTCCCTCAATTGCAAGCGATTTAACATGCATGGCACACATCTGAGTTTTAACGGAAAAAAGAAGAAGGAAGAAGGAAAAAAAAAAATAAAGGAACTCAATCTGACGGTACTCCTGCAGGCGCCATTGTCCCACTTTGCCCCCAAATAACGATTAAGGCTTCTATCAAATATCAGCGGGGATCTTAAGTGGCTCCGCGGCGTCATGTTGTCTTCTGCACGCCTCACCTCGGCGAAGAAATGTGATCGCGCCGCGCTAAGCGCTGCTGGGAATAAAAAAATTTAAGAAAAAGCACAAGCGTACATGCAACAATTGAACACTTTTAGAAGGTAACCATTAGACTTTTTAAAACATACAGTAACCTTTCCATGCGGCGTTTCTCTGATAGCAAAGCGAGATCACTCAAAACCTCAAAGGGCCACAAACTCAGGAATAGGCCAATCCTATTATACCTAAACAAACACTCTTAAAACGTTGAGTGCACTCGGCTTCAGACAGCCTTAAGAGTCCCCCCTCCCGTGCAACAATTACCCCTTTTAGGATTGGCTAATCCTGAAATATGGGCCTGTGACTAATGGCGGAATTTAGCAAGAAATCAGCTCCAGTTTCACCAGGCTTTATTGACTCTAATGCATGATGCAGATACCTTCGGCTATGATGAATGAGTGTGGGCATACTGTCAGCTTCACCCCTCCTCCTCCTCGTCTTTCACTGGTGCTTTTGTGCAGGTGATAATGAAAAGTGTCAGAGAAGCATGTAACAGGCCCTTTTTTTCGCTCGCTTGCCAAGAGAATAAGCTGTCGTGTCAACAACGGCATTGAATGGGCACATTTGAGCTGTTTTATTTCTTGTTGTTTTACAGGGCGAGGTGCCTCAGAGACGTTTTTATCTCTGTCCTTAATAAACTGCGATATTGTATCTTATTTTTGAGCGTGTGCCAGCCTGCTCTGACATTTTGCTACAGGGGGATTGAGCACAAAGCCACAAGAGCGGAGTTTAGTGTACTTTACTGCACAAACAAGGTATCAATCAGGCTCTGAATGTGGATCTGTGCGGCATCAGCAGTGTTATGGATATGTGAAGCTCTCTTTTGTTTGACAGTGACAGACATTGTGCTGATGAATTCGTGCAGATAAATCAACCTCTCAAATGTTTCAGACTTTCCGTACTCGTGGAAAACACAGTTTTACTTTGAAGGGACCAGAGTCAATATTTGCATGGTTGCACCTGTGGAGGGAAAAACGGGGATAATTACAGTGTCGCATAATAAAAGTTAAAAGTTAAGTTTGTTCAAATGTCATTTAATATTTTCAGATTTGAGATAAGATTAGTATTTATTGATTTCACTGGACCACAAAAGCAAAATAAACAATATAAAGTAATAACAAGAAAGCAACAATGTTAAATGCAAATTTAGCAAATGCAAACATATTTGCATTTCAGTACTGGCAATCAGGAACACATGCTACATACAGTATGTGTATTAATATGGGTGGAGAGTAATAGTACATGTTTTCAACTGTACATGTTCTCACTACAACTTCGAATTGGTGGTACTTTACTTGAGTATCTCCATTTTATTTCAAGTTCAAGTTTTTTACAGAAAAATATTATCCTTTTTACTCCACTACATTTATCTGACGGCTGTATTGTTGTTATTAATTACTTTGCAGATTATTCATTCTGGTCGATACTTTTGATGCTTGGGTACATTTTGCTGCTAATTCTGATACATTTTTAATGCAGGCCTTTTATTTGAAACAAAGCACTTCTCCGTTGTGCTTCTGAAATGTACATTTTTGTAATTTTTTAAAATCTTTTTTTTTAATCTATTTTTTTAATCATTTTAAATTTCTTTCTCTTTTTTCCCCTCTATATTACTTCTTCGTATTTGAAGCTTCTCTTTGTACAGAGAATGTTGTATTGCTGATTTTATTTCTAAATGAACAAATCGCTCTTTATAGAGTAAAACATTAGCCAGAAAAGTTTTATAACTAATTTAAGTTCTGTTTTTATTCAGTCCTTCTTCCGTGCTGTGGTCACGGAGCTCTGATCCTGCAGTAGACGTCTCTCGCCGAGCGGCAGCAGCAGCAGCAGCAGAGCCCATCATCACACATATTCCTGAAAAGCTTGAATACATATTTACATAATACACAGGCAGCGTTTGACCGCAGCAGCCACCTCTGCCACTTGTTTGATGTCAAATAGGAATTTCTGATGAAAGAAACGGTACCCTTTATAAAAATGCTGTTGTATAAATACAAGGGAAACCTGCGCTCTGTGGATTTTATTTTATGAATAAACAAGTGTATATATTATTTCAACACAAAAAAAAGAAGAAGAAAAAACACAAGGAAATATTGAGGCAACAGTGAGTTGGGTGAAACTTGCCAAGAATTTGAAATAGTTGACTGCAGATAGACTTTATTTATTTTAAAATATGTTGGGGTTTGATGCAGGAGCTGATGATAAACTCATTAAACTAATGCTCAATCTATGCAGCCCTGCCAAACAGCATACTTTGAGTTCTCTGCTGAATATCTTTTCTTGCTTTGTGTTGAGAGAGAGAGAGATTACATCTTTGGCAGTTGCAAAAACCCAACCGACTGTTGACGAGACATATAACAACAGCCAAGAGACAACAGCAGTAAGTCACGCTCATGAACCCAGAAGGCAAATATGATCAGGTGTTATTTTTAAAGCGATGCAAATCGAGCGAAAGTGATACAGTTGAAGCTGAAAGGCTGAAACTTTCTGGAAGGAGCGACGTTTCTTTGCTTTGATCAGCGGGAGACAAGATCAACCTCTCCTCCTGCATATCTTCATGTTTTTCATGTGTTAATCTTCTATAAGACGTAAAATAAACTAAAGTCTAAAATATGATTACAGCATGAAGGGTGTGTATCTGCCAAAGTGTGTGTGTGTGTGTGTGTGTGTGTGTGTGTGTGTGTGTGTATCCTGGTTTAACCCCCTCCGTCAGCAGCCTCCTCTGCTCAGAAACAGTTAGGAATCAGCAGTGCCCTTTAATGACACTGGATCCCCCCTTTATTGGTAATGTTAAGTACCAATATGAAGTCAGGAGCCCAGTAATGACCCCCTGGGGAGGGAGGCACTTTGGTGAATGGGGGGAGATCATAAACTCCAGAGTATTAAAGTGCTCCAGCAGCTGCAGCGCTCTCTTGACAAATGCTCCTCTGATGCTTTCCGAGCAGCCAGTCTTCATTATGTTTTTAAAGTTATAATTAAATCAAAAAAGTTATAATATTAAACATGTGCAGCAAGAGCAAAACTTAATTTTGATATCTGAATCATTAATCCCCCATTTTCACCCCTCCATTCACATAAAACATAGTATAGTGGAGCAGTTTCCTTTCATTACAGGAAAAGTTTGTTCTTTTCAGGATATTCGCGCTTATTTGCTTTTTTTTTTTTTTTTACAAACAGCAAGCACCAAAAAAGCATTGCTGCATTTTCATATTTGCAATATCTTATATATTAACTGTGTTTTCTAAAGTACGGAAGCCGAGAACGGCTGCTTGGAAATATTTTTTTAATGTTGTTATCTCGACATCACAACTTAATTATTTCGTGATCTCGAGATAACAAAGCTCGTTTTTCTCGTGATAACGGGTTAATTTATCTCGCAGTCTTCTCCTTAAATGACGAGGACTGATCTGAATGTTATCTCTAACACAAAGACACAGTGCAACTTCTGCCAGTGTTACTTAGACCTTGACTGAAGTAGTCTGATGCCATGATCAATAATAGGTACTCCTTGATCTGACATTTTCAGCTTAAATCAGTTGCTACAGTTGTCAAGACACCATCAATGCATCTCTGATAAACATCATAAATAAGCTAATAAGAGGAAACAACCTTTTATTTTCTCGTGATAACGGGTTGATTATCTCGTTTTCTCGAGATAACGACATTAAAAAAAATAAATGCAAGCACGGCCATTCTCGGCTTCCATACTAAAGAGCAAAAATAAACTATAATTTTTTTTTTTTTTTTTGGCTAATCACTCAGTTTCCACAATTTCCACTCATTAAATGGTTTCTATCAGTCAAATCAAGAGACACTTTCACAATAACTGGCGTGACATTAAATGCATCAGTTCACTCTCTCACTGTAAATGTTGAAATAAAGGCTTCTAATGTTTGTTAAAGCAACAATACTGTGTGGTCTTCAATAGATGCTTCTCATCTCTAAAATTACTCTTCATTCTTCAGTTTCAGAGACTCGCGACGACCTTGATGTATTATCAGTTAAACACATCTCATTCACAGATTCCTCACTTCTCTCCAACTAAAGTTATATTTTCCCAACACGGACTGCGTCTCTCCTGGGCGCTGTTTTTTCCCACAGGTTCGTTGGTCATTTATTTTGCAGGCAGACCTTGGCAGTCTATCATCAGCTCGTGTTGACAGACAGCCAATGGAGCGTGGCCAAACAACATGGACGCAGGTGTTGGTGCCGTACATCTGAGATCTGAGGAGCCATCTTGCTGAGGTCGTGATCAAAGCGAAGACCCTGACTGGGGGAATTTTCCCATCTGCAAATCAACGAGCCGGTTTATCGTTCATGCTAAAATTGATAGGATGATGGCATTTGGATAGTTTGCAAGTCAGATAAAGATCGCGGTCGTCCATCAAAATGTTAACACAGTTCTACTCACGTAAGCGTGTAAAAAAAGAGTATTGTATCTCACCCCCCCCCCCAAAAAATGGCTGCTATCTCCTCTATCAGAGCGGGGTTTTTTTATTTGTTTGGGGTCGTTATCAGCACTGGCCACAGGCAACCATTCTTCTTGTCACCTCACTCATATCTGCCTTGGCGTGGTTTATGACGATCGTTTATCATTATATAATCCAAATACCTGCATGCCCGCCGAGTGGAGAGTACAGTAGCACAAAGATGACTCAACTGTGTGGCTGCTTTAGTTAGTTCAGCAGGTCCACGGAGACAAAGATTATTTGTGGATAAAACTTTACCTGAGCATGTTTGAACCTCAAACAAAGATGTCATCTTTAAACAGTTCCTGGAGAAACAAAAGAAGGTATATAATGGTTATTAAAGGCCAGACGTTTAGGGCTTTGTTTGAACGTCAATCTACTGAAGTACAATTAATTTATGATATCAGATTAACTGGGAATATATACACCCAGTAAACATGGGTGTAAGGCTGGCGATATTCTATTTTATTTCTTTGTCGACAAATCTCATGAAAACATCAAAACCAATAATGAATTGATACTAACAAGCACTGTGTGTGTATCAAAGCCTAATATATCTGATTCCTCCACTGTTGTCCAAAAACACATTAATGAGCCACACTGTTTGCCTGAGTGACATGCTCCCTAATTACCATAAACACACACACTGTAATTTATTTTGTTTCAGTCCCACATACACACCGTCCTGCTGCAGGAAACACTCGCCAGAGCACCAAATGTGGATTAATTAAGCTGAAAATAGTCCCCAACAAATACACTATTTATTCCTGTTTAAGTAACATCTGCCAAAACCTACAGTGGCCAGCTGTTTTAGGGAATTACTGAGCCTCTTTCAAATATCAAAGAATACATTTGTGACTTAAGGAATTACGTCTTGAATGGGTTTGGAGCTGAGCGCCACAGACACTGAAACATCAACGTTATATTGTGTCTGCCGTCTGCAGGAAGGATGTGGAAGTGCTGTGTAGTTATGAAGCCTCAGCAAGCATTCATTTTCATAATTTGCCAGCTCATGATGACCAACCAAAATTGTATTGCTATCACACGAAATACATATTTCAATAAAAATCTGAAACATATGAAACTGCAAAAGTGGAATTCTCTTCTTTTGCAGCCTGAAAACGCACGCAGAGAGTCTGGTTTTAGACAAAGCATGAGGATTTCTTGGACACCTGATGACAGCAGAGCCCATGTAAGCTGGTTTTGGTGATTTGCAGGTGAAAAGACATCAAGGCCTCTAATAAAACTGGGCTAAATTAAAAAGTTTTAACTTTTAAGTTTAGGTTTTTTAGGCATCTAGATAAGATAACACTTGAATTAGATGTTACAGCAGCACAAGAAACAGACCAGGTAAAGACAAAAAAAGGATAAAAACAGATCAGTGTACAAGTACAATGAATAAATAAACTTAGGAGAGCTACAAAAACATTGAAATTAAATTAAACGGTAAAAAAAAAAAACACCACTATAAATAAATGTGTTTTATGTGCATTAATGTAGTATATGTGCAAAAAACAACTTTATCTAATAGTGCATCTTCATTACATATAACCTTTGTTCAACTGCATTTTGATGCCTATATTTTAACACATACAGTAGTAGGTTCTGCAAAATCTCCTGGACATATTTCTTCGCAAAAGCTGTAAAAATAAATTGCTAGAAAGTCAAATATTGCAGCGTTATTGCATGGGTTTACAAGCAAGATGCTACCACAGTGATAGAGGTTAGTTTACTTCAGCCTACTACCCAAAACTTTCACTTTTCAACCAATTTAGACATATTTTTACCTTGACATCTACACATTTTTTGACCAACAAATCACTGCTCACTGGGCAGGCCCGAGTCAGAACAGCAGCCGAGTTAAAAAGAGGACTTTTTGAATGATAAAATACAAAGGAGTCGGTTAAATATGATTTATAGTCTGCACAAAAACTGCACTTCCAATCAGGGGGCGTGAAACAGAGAAAGGTGGCATACATTTTGAACACACATGTTCAGAGATGATGTGAGATCAAGTGTAGAAGAGTCCTCGGACTCGGCCCTGCCGCCTGCTGTGTGACTGATAGTTTGGTATTTCTACATGTGAAAGACGTGCACTTTATTGATGTGCTGAGCCTGTTTCGCTCTCTCCTCTGGCGGTGGGAGACGGTGCCATGTGTAGATTTGCTCACGCCTCGCTCTCCATATATGGCCACCCAAATGGAGCTTCTTTTTTTTTTTTTTTGTACCTTCTTCAAATGCCAAACTCATTCTGCAGTGTGGAGTTAAGGGAGGTCAATGAAAGATTAAACAAAGTACTTTCACTCAAGTGCTGCACTTACAGTTTTTGCCGATTGCTTACACACTGAAAGTGAATGCTTAGACAAAAGCATCAAAACCTTTAACTTTTGTAACCATGCCTTAAACAAAAACCACCAAAAATAAAATACAACACATTTTCTGCTTTGCACTTTGTTTGTTTGTTTTTTTTACATTAGACACTTTGTTCAAAAATGAAATCTCTTGCAATCACTGGGAAAACACTTCTGTTCAACATGCAAAACACACACACACACACACACACACACACACACAAACACTAATACACTAAATGAGCACCAATCAGATCAGTCTGAGCCTTATCACCACAAATGGACCTCAGGTGAGCCCACCTCTTCTGTGAGAACTCTGCAAACATGCAGGCAGTGAAAGCGAGAGGAAGAGGAAGAGAGGGAGAGGAGAAGGAGGAGGAGGAGGAGGAGGAGGAGGAGGAGGAGGACGAGAACAAAGAAGGGGACCAGGCAATAGACAGAGACATATTTCCGATATTGTATTGATTACTGTCCTGTAATTCTACTTTTCATGTTGTTTTCTTGTTGTAAAAACCTGCAATGGCAAAGTTGAATATATTTTAATATATTTTTTTCTGAAGCCTTTCTATTTTTGTGTTCATTGAAGTGTGAAAAGATGTTCAGTGCTGGAACAATGTTTCACAGAAGCCTGTATGAGAAAATGAAAAAGGTATACAAAGTATTAAAGTGTTTTGTATAAAGCGCATCAGTGTGTTGTTGCTGCTTTGAAAGAGTAATTCACACAGCTGCATGTGTGCATCATTTTGTTTAAAAAAACACTGTTTTGATAAAGGATTGTTAGGTTTTGATTACAGAGTTTCATTTAGACATAGAAGTGAGATGTTTGTCTCCAGGTGTTGTGTCTTATTTGGCTTGTGTGCAGAGTTTTGACACGATGAGCCAAATTCCACAACAAGTGTGTGAGCAAAAACTGTACAATTTTGAGACTTACTTTATACTTCTACTCCACTACATTTCAAAGGGAAATATTGTACTTTTTATGTTCATGTTTATTTTATTTAAGAAGGGACAATGCACATTAATCAACATGACCACTTACTGTAGGTCCATCATGTAAATTTAGCCGTACAGGCAAATTTTCATTTGCAGTCACTGGAAGGGTGATGGCATATAAAAAACATTAAAAGACAACATACAAAAGTAAATAAGTACGGACAAAATCACATAAACACAGACAAATAGTAGGACACTGCATTTATTTGACAGCTGTAGTTACTTGTTTTTCAAATTAAGACTTTACATAAAATAAAACCCATATGATCAGATTATAAAACATGATTAGTTAAAGATTAAACCAGTGGCTGGTTTAGTTTGGCCTCGTTGTCATGTCTCTGATGTCTGTGAGTCGATGGTTTCATCTCAATAACTGTTCGAATCCCAAAGAGATCAAATGATCCCATAGGCTATTTCACTAAAAATGAAAGATTAGAGAAAAGTCCCAAAAATAAATAGAAATGTGTGTAGCAGAACATCTTCTGTCATACCTCATCAATCACCTCACAACCCCTCAGATTTATTTTGTGACCCGTTGTTGGGAACCACTGGATTAAACTACCGAACGTCACTGAATAAGGTTAAAACTAGCTCCACTCACCTGACTAATAATCTAATAATGTAAAATATAATAATATATAATTGCCAGAACAAGTACTTTTACGTTTGATACTTACTACTACCTGATAAGTACATTTTGATCATAATACTTTTGTACTTTTTCTTTTATTTTTACACAAGTAAAAGATCAGAGTGCTTCTTCCACCTGTCACAAACTGTCACAACAGGACAAAGTGAACATCATCAGTCGCCGTTCAGATGAATAGCGCTTCCTTTGTTTTTACATAAAGGCCCAGTGTGTGTGTGGGGGTGTGTGTGTGGGTGTGTATTGCACCGGTGCTACTGGTCATTAAGTGGATAACTGACTGAAGGTCAAAGGCCAAGCAAAGGATCACTTAGAACAAGCCTGAGGGGCATTTCTACTGTTTACTTTTTGCATAAAAGGATCACTGCAGGAGGAGACGAACAGGCACCGCAGTTTTCCCTAACTCCAAACAATTTGCATAAATGCTTTCATCTGTTTTCTCTCCGGTCACTGAGGATGATGATAGATGATAAACGTCTTTTTGTTGTTGCTGGAAATGTTGACGCAAACTGGCATTTTCAAGAATGTAAACTTAACTGTTTCTCTTGTTTTGCACTGCTGCCATCTCTTTCTATGAATAAACTTAAATCAGTCTGAGACAGAATACTGTTTTTGTCTCTGTTTCATTGGAGTTATAACTGTAATTTAACTATTTTTCCAGATATTGCATAACTATTATTTACATTGCACTGGACCAGGATGTGTACATTACGACCATGAAAGTAAAAATGGTTTGGAAGCATATTGTAAATTTAAGGTTTAATTCAAAACTTTTCATCCCGTTGTCTCAATTCAAGCTTAAATCTAAAATTGATCATATGTAGCCTATTAATTAGTCCAGAGTGAAATAACAACTGCTGGATGAGCTGCTGCAGATATTCATGGTTTCACAAGGATTTCTTGACTTTCAGATGACAGAATACGTCTAAAGCTAATGACTGAATTCCCCTCTGCCACAGCTGTACCTTCTTATTACAGTAATGCTAACATGCTATTTGCAAGCATTTTAAATTGGCATGCTAACTACACGCACTTGAATATGCTAACATGCTAAACATTACATATTAAATGCTAGAAAGTAACCATGCTAACGTTAGCATGATAGCATGCTAAATGTTGCATAGGATGTTGACATGCTAACATGCTAAATGCCATTATTATTATTTTTATTAACATTCAGTAGTGTTTACCTGCTTACTGTAGGTTAGCATGCCAACATTAGCATTCACGTGAAAGCATGGCTACAACTGAATATTAGAATAACTTATGATTATCATTCAATTCATAAATTAGCAAGTCCCCAAAAAGTACATTTACGTACTTATACTTTACTTGAGTATTTCCATTTTATGCTACTTTATACTTCTACTCCACTACATTTTGGAGGAAAATATCTTTTATTTTTGGCACTTTAAGTATATTTTGATCGCAAAATTGCAATTGCAGAGATGTTCGTGTGAGGGTTAAAAATAGCCAGCTGCTTTAACAATATACCACTATATCCATTCAATTTGGGTTTAATTACATTGAACGACAAACTCTGGCTGCTTTCTCTGGCACTTCCATATTATTGAGCTCCAAGGTAGATAATGTCAAGTTTCCCAGTCACAGTTATGACTAAGGATGTTGATGTGAACGCTATTTAGGCTACAAGTCTGCCCTCATGATGCCCTGGGACCAGCAAAGATATTTTACTTCTAAAAAAAACAGCCATAAAACCAAGAAGATTCAAAAATGATTCTTTAAAAATTCATCATTTTAACCCTTAAGTCCAATATATACTTAACAACAAAACCATCAGTGTTGGAAGAAGTACTCGTACTAGATCTTCTACTAAAGTGAAAGCAGCAATACCACAGTGTAGAAATACTACAAGTAAAAGCTCTGCATTCAAAACCTCATTTAAGTAAAAGTACATAAGTATTAGCATTAAAATGTACTTAAAGCACCAAAAGTAAAAGTGCTCATTATGTGGTTTTTTCTTTTTTTTCAGAACTATGGGAGAAAAGCTTTACTAATTTTCATGTTGCATCTTAAATGCTTTTCCATTTGATTTCATTCATTTCCATATTGTTATTTTACAGTCAAATGCAAAGCTGTAGTGTGTACACATTGTACTACTTTAAGTACTGCCGGCTGGCTTAATCCATTAAAGCACATCATCATTTATTAGTTGACTATGTTTTGCATTAATAATCTGACTCTGCAAATGAATTAAAGCTGTCAAAATAAATGTAGTGGAGTGAAAAGTATAATATTTGCTTCAAACGTAGTGGATTAGAAGTATAAAGTAACATAAAATGGAAAGAACCTCAAAATTGTACTCAAGTACAGTACTTGAGTTAATGTACATAGTTACATCCCACCACTGAAAACCATACCATATACATCAAGCACTAACTGTATGCCATTATTTTCATCCATCTACAGTCGTTTCAGAGACTGAGCTTCCCACGTTTATAAGACGAATGCTAACAGTGACACTGATCGGAGTCCTAATTATCTCCTCCAGAGAAGAGAAAACATGTGGGCGCAATAAACCTCCTGATTGTTCCAGGACTTCCCATCACTGTGTGGTAACCTGGTGGTGTTAAGCTGCGTCACTAAGCTCTGTGCTGTTTCACTGGTGTGAAAGGTTAAAGCGGGAGAAGAGGGAGGCTCTCACACCTGAATGCATGAAGTGCTTCCTCTGGTTTAAAGGATAGAGAGGTGATGGTTTAAGGCTGGTGGCTCATCCTCAAGTGTGTATGTGTCCGTCTCAGGGCCGCATTGAGTTACACAACCTGGTGATGAGGGGAGGAGAGGGGCGTAGAAGGGGGAGAAAACACCTGCCTCACCCCTCTGTCCAACAAAGAGGTTATGTTCCAGTGAAAAGCCACCATAAACCTGGACACGGGCACGCAGGCCCTAATCGACCTGATCCCGAGGTGTCCCGTCCTCTCTGAAGTTGCTGCCAAAAAAACTCCACCTCCCCTCCACCCCCTCTATATACCCCACTCCCCCACTGAGCTCAGGCCTGCTGGTGTCTCGGCCCATCATCTTCAGGGTCCGGGAAAATAAAGTGCGCACAAAAAAACAGTGTGTCTGTGTACGTGCTGCCGGATTTTGCGGCTCATGCGTGTTTTGCAGATAACATGAGATTCCTCCGGACGACGTCTCCTCTTACCAGAAATATCTCTGAAATTGAAATGACATGATGGGAGGCTGTCAAGTGCGCACCAGCAGGCGTCTCGTGTTGGTGGAAAAAAAATAAAAAGAAAAGACAAAAGAAAAAAAAAGGGATTGTAGCTTCTAGGATGGAAAGAAGAGCAACGCTCTCCAGGGAGCGATCCGTCTTGTACTGGAGCTCTTGTGAAGTGCTTTTTAGTATCAGGTGCATCATCTTGAGAACACATCTGACATTCCAGGCTGAATTAGTCTGAAATTCCCACATAAAAATAAAAAAACCAGCAGAGCCAGGTGGCTGACCATTATGTGCGCATGCTGTGTAGAACTAAAACGTTTTGCATGTCTCTGTAGGAGGAATGTTTGGGCAATTTTAAAGCAAGGTCATTTTTTACTCCCTGCCACAGATACTTTTAACTGGAGCTGTCAGCGGCGGCGCAATTTTTCACCGACCTGCTCGCTGTCACACAGGACTAATTCTTTATCTTCATATCAGCAACATGAGAACCATTTTTTTTCCCCCACAACATTTTGAGGCAACATTCAAGCTAACATCACTTTTAGCAGTTTAAAGACAGATTTTGTGAACTTATGTTCCTTTAACAGGGGAAATGCTGCATGTAGCATTAATGATACTGGATATTCACCATTTTGGCTTTGTTCAGATTGCAGTAACAATATATAAGACTAACATATGGGAAGTATTAACGTAAGCAATGCGCATTTGGTTTAGGCTCGAATCTGCATAATTCTCATTTGACAAATTAGTCAGGCTGTGAGTTTACACCTGTATTTTATGTATCTGTATTGTAGAAAAGTTGACATCATCTGCTCTTTGATCTCATGTAACTTATATTTCACAAACAGACAGAACTGAACTCATATAAATCAATCCAATATCTACTTGAGAAAAGCTTCAACAGTCCCCTTTTGGCATCTTTTTCTCCCAGTAATAAATAAAAGGTCATAAAGCATGGCAGGTTGCAACTAGGAAAGTTTGGAAGAGTTTAGAAAGTTTCCAGTAATGTTATCTGTTTTGTTTTTTTTACAACCTGTTACCTAATTAGAGCAGAAATGTTGGCACGTATTGATTTGACAAAACAAACAAAACAGCGACCTCACAGTAATGCCAGTTACACAGCAATATCTATCTAGAGTTTGCTAGCGTTAGCCACGTTTAGCTACCACCAGACCAAGTAAGGCTGTAGCAGAGAAGCCCCCTCAAGTGAGAAAGGGTGTTTTATTGCTTTTGAATTCATCATTTTTAATTGTTTGAGGACGAATGTGTCATTTCTGTCTTTCAAAAGTTACACATGGTCTTTAAAGACTTGTTCTTGTCATGTTTTATCTGCGTAATGTGTTCGACTTTATTTCATGTTTATTTGTAGATAGCGTTTAGCATTTATTGATTGAGCTTAAAAAATCGACTCATGGTAGACAACAAAATGTGTGAAAAAAAAAATTCTGAATGTCCAAATACATTTTCTTTCCCGTTATACTCCTTTGTGTTAACTCTTGTTGGCCCTGTTTTTTGGAATATGTATTACTAATGCATTTGGAAGATAAAAATATACATTAACATGTTAATCATAAGGTGGTAATCACTGATGAAGTTAATGTTATGATATTTCTAATGATGCTGCAAAACATATGATGGTAATAACGTGTTCCTTGGCTGAAGATGACTGAAGCCAGTCATACTTTGTTCACCTCTACAGAACATTATTTCAAATTCTAGAGGAGATCTCAACATTACCGAAGATACAAAATGTGTATAAAATGATGGACAAGACATCTTGAATATTTCCATTTAATGAAATGGTGCAGCCTTGAAAATAACACCAAAGCTGTGTCTCCATTCGCATTCTTCCGTACTAACACTCGCTATTTTAAGTGCGTTCACACTGACAAGTATGGCAAGATGCAGTGCACTATGAGTACCTGGATGATGTACTCATAACAGTCAGAAAGTTGAGTGTGGAACGCTGCACACTTCTCTCCCTCAACGGTCGCCATCTTGGCTACGTAGCGGAAGGTGAGGAACCTGCAACGTATGAAAATGGCGGCCGCGGTTGCGATTATTACGGTGAACAACGCACTAAAAGTAAAAGCGTGTTCATTTTTATTCATTTTTAATCAAATTGAATTGAAGTCAAGTGAGCTAACAAGACGGCAGATATTTTGGCGGGCGACAATCGCGGTCAAATGTTGGCGATAATGCTCCGCCCGGCTGCAATTCGCCATTAAAAAGAAGAAGAAGAAGAAGGAAAAGTGGTCAAATGTTGCGATCATCATTTCCGGTAAGTGCACGCCAGCCATGTTCGATCTGAGACAACACCACCCTGTCGAAATTCACGCACTACGCAAGGAAGTACATAGTGTACTACGTGAAAGTGTACTAACAGAAGTATCCGAATTGAGACACAGGGTTTGAATATTTCCCTCAGTGTAAACACGAGAGAACTTCAATGAAGAGGTGGAACAAGCTAATACAGTAACAGTATATGTGGTACAGTCAAACAATTCGGAATAAGATGATTTTAACAACTTTAAAGCTACTTAACGTTGAATAAAATGGGAAAACTAACTAATAATGAGTCTTTGCTCCTGTTACTCCAATAGAGTAAAAAGCTGATATCTCTCTGTTAGCTGCCGGTCTGGTCTTTGTTTTCCACCTCTAGAACAGTAATTGTCCACATGTTGTTGTTCTCGGAGGTATTTCAATATGACTTATGGCTCGATCCTGAGATGGGACGCCTCTGTTGGGGTCGTGCACCCACGCCCCCCACCTTCAGCCCATATGGTTTGACTTGGTTACAGCGTGAGTGTGGTAAGATACTTGTTAAAATGTGGTATGTGGCGGCTGCACTTGCTGAGACTCTTCTTGAGCCGCCTGATGTTTTGTTCTTCACTTCAGGGGGATACGATACCCTCCTCATGGAGGGTTTCGCTACAATGAGGTCATAACATTTTGAAAAATGAGCATTAAGTCAGAAAATGATCATTTAATGTGAACACAAATTATGTGGAAATTGCATTCCTCCACTTAAACTTATATTAAGTTACAATATAAGGGGTTTGGGCACAACCTTTTCACCAAGAAAAAGAAGAGAATTAACTGAAAAATAAAATGTACATTTTCATTTTCAGAGGGAAAGTTTTTGGCAGGAGGATAAATGCAAACTCCAAAGTATCCAAGACAGGTGTTAAACACAACAAAAACACATCAGTTTTCTTCAGTGTAACAAAACTTCATAACATAAAAATGTGTTGGCAAGAAATGACACAGGACAGCCAGGTTGATGTTTCGAAAGTGGGAAATTGGCTCCAATTCCTTTTTCTCCTAGTGAATAAATCTGCCAATTTATAAGAAGTGTCCAATGTTATTTAAAGAGTTCAAGAATAAGCTTGTTTAAAGAGAGATTTTTTTGTGATACTGTTGTGTAAAGGTCATTTAAGTAGTTTGACCACAAACAAATCTCAACCTAACCTGCTCTTACTAGCTTTTTAGCTTTTGTCTCTGCTCATAGATGCTCTTTGTCGTAGAAAAAAACGTGAAATTTGAATTGAATCTCTGGAAAAAGCTAGCAAGTTGACTTTGAATTACTTTTTTAGTTTAGTTTAGTTTTTATTTTTGGTGAAACTACAGTCTCTAATGTCAGCAATGAACTTCCATAGTCATTTAAATAGTTTTGTAAGAAAAACATGCATGTAATTTGTGATAAGCTGCATGGAAATAACCACATTATATTTCAAATTAGCAGCAATTTTACTTAAATTAAACCTGTGACCACTTAGAACAACAAGCTGTGAACACAACAGTGACATACTGTCACCTTGTAAAGTTGATATATAGTTAATGTTTTAGCAAACTATTCCCTGTTTACACATCCAGCAGACAAAGAGTAACATTAGCATTGATTTACAGTCGTGTTTGTACTGTAAGTCCAATATTCGCTCTCCTTTTAGCTCCATTTTTGTCTCCACCAACTCCTGAGAAAAATATCAGTGTCTTTAGCTGCTAAATGCTCCAGTATGTTCGCCAGCTAGTCGCTAACTTTGTCTGCTCGGCTGTTTTGGTGCTGAGCGGGTAGCGTACGGTGAACCAAAACAAGCTAAATTGCGCATCAGAAAACCAAAACAAAGAGCTGAAAGACGCTAAAACGCTGGTGATTATTCACTATGAGTGACCCCTTTCTCATTACACACAGTCGTTTGACCTATCGTAAAATATTGATTAGTGCAGCTTTAAGTTTAGCGGATATATACTCCTTCTAGAGCTTTCAGCCGCATCTCACGGCCTTCATCAGTGGATGACGTTTGCTCAGTTTTCACGTCTCTAACGCAACAATCTCCACCTCACAGATGGCCAAAGCTCTATACTTTGGTCGTCTGTGAGGTGGAGATTGTTCTTAGACGGTCTTTGGAAAAAGACAGTAAGTGGACCTTGAATTATTTTTTTTTTTGTTTTGTTTTGTGTTATAAGAAAAAAATACATGTGATTCTTAATAAGATGCATGGAAACAATGTGGAACAATGTCAAACTATTATAGATAAAATATCAGCACTATATTACATTTATTTATCTTTACTCAAGTGTTTTATTTCATCAGTAATTTTGAATAAAAATGTGATTTTAGCAAAGAAACAGCATCACTGAAGTTGGATATTTCTGCACTGGTTTTACAGTTTCTCGAGGGGGGGTTGGCTCTCTGGGATCGACTTGTTCTCCCTCTTTAAGTTTGCGGTGAATCATCTAATCACTTTCCTGTTAGATACCATTAGATACTGAGGAGACATGAGGGACTTCTTTTTACAGACTTATAGCTCTTCCCAGACAGAGTAGATGCGTACGCATTTGAACCACATCCACAAATGAGTCAATCGGACTTGACATTTGGTCCGAGAGAACATCTGAGTTTCTCATTTCTGCAGGGCTTTGGCACGATGCAGCCTATTGGTCTGTAGAGGCTAATTGTTTCTGCCTAACTGTCCTCCTCCTTCTCACTTTTAACATCATCTGGAGCACAAACAGCCTGAGGAAACCTACTGGCTCTGCTCGCTCCGATCAGTTAAGAAGGGCTGACACCCAGATCAAATCGCATCGTTCCATAAAAAGCGTAATTTATGATCCATTACCAATGTTTTCTTTTTTTTCTCCCCCCTTCCTCTCTCTCTCTTCCCCTCTCTTACTTCACATCAGCTCATAATATCCTAACAAAGTCATTCTTTGATGGCGGCATTTCTCATGACTCCCGTAAAAAATGGCTCTGCAGCGAGGGAGAGGAAGAAACCGTGAAGGCCAAATGCGAGGAGGCTGAGATGGAAACTGAAGAACTCATCAAGCTCATTCATCTTGTCGGATGTGAAGGCCCGAGAACGCCGAGCAGAGACAATTTCACACTCACTCATCTTTCCCAACGCACTCAATGAATCATATCAGATAACAGGTTGCATTTGGAAGCCACTGAGAATTTAAACAGATTCTTGATAATTACACCCCCTCTTCCTTTTACTCTTTAGGGGGATGGGGTTGTTTAAGCCTCATTACGAGCTACGCTGAGATCCAGCCCCCACCAGTTCCCCTCCTCGGCTTGGCCTGTGGCGTGCGGATGCCTCTGGCCCAACTACCAAACAGGTAGTTCAGGAGATTTATGTCTCTTTGTCGCCCTCGTCGCACTGCAAACAGGAGAGTGAAAGGCGATACCTCGCTGAAGACAATATCTTGCAGAAAGCTTGCCAAAACATGCCAAGCTTGTCTGGATGCCCAGCGAAGTCAGCGAGTGGCCCAAAAGTGCTTCTGCTGTTCGGTATGAGGCTGCAGGCAACACATGAAAGACAAGCGTGTTCACTGAGAACACTTAACAACTGACAGGAGATGGATGAGGTCGGGATGTGAATGTGTTGATTTAACTTAATCGTTTCTTTTGATGAACTTAAATATATTTTTTTGTAACTTTTTAACTATTTCCACCCAGACAAGACTTACACATTTTGTAATCAATAAGATTTTTGTTTCCAGAAAACACTTGTCAATCAAACTGTGTAGGGATGGGGGTACATTATGAAATGAAAAGTGTGTACAAACACTGTGATGTCGTTTTGTTTTATTGTAAATGATTCTTTGCATTTTATACATGAATTGTGTGATAGAAGTAAAGTTTACTTAGTTTCTTCTTTTCTGTCTCTCTTGGATACTGGTATATTGTTATTAATCTACCACATGTCCATTTCTTCTGTCATTATGAATGAATGAATGATTTTATTTTCATGTCTGGTCATTAATTTACCCAGCCCTAATTGGTCTGTTCAGACACCAAACATACCTATATGTTCACCCAGCAGCATCTAACAGCACAATATACAGCCAACAGTATCCTCCCATTCCAAGCTTAAGAAATGCTAATAATAATTATTAGTAATATTCAGAAAATGCAAAACATTGTCAAAAAAGTATTCAATTAAAGTCCCATCCTTAAATCTGCATCCTTAAATCTTTTTTAAACAAAGTTTGTCGCAAATCGGAAAAAGGACAGCAGAGTAGAATAAAAACTAAATTAATTTCGTTTTTCACCTCATTAAGCTCCCGATACTCACAGATCCTCTCTGCTTCATCTTTATAGGGGTGTTAACAAACATATTTTATATTTTATGAATTGGTTACAAATTTTTTTAATCTCATGTAAACATTTTCTGTAGGTGGCGCTGTTTTCTTCGCCTGATCAGCTGTGGGAGCTCATGTTACTTTCCCTCTCTTTGTTCTTTACAAACAAACTGCTGCTCTCTGTTTATTTTTTTATCTGTTCAGATAATGATATATATCCACCAATGACTGATGAGTATCTGAGTCCGAATATGTTGGAAATATAATGTGGTCACGTGATATTTTCCAAATTGACACTTTTACGAGGAGCATCTGAACGCTCCATTAAACAACTGACCAGCGCACGGTGGGTTGCTGAGTGCTGCAAAAGATTTTGTTTCCTCAACATTTGGGCAGGAAAAAGCTGCATTTCCTGTCCTTGTGAAGTGGGACAGGCCTTGTTGACCTCCTAAAATCTTATGTTCTTACAGCAAGTCAACATATCTGGAGATAATCTTACCTGTCCGGCAGAAATCAGCTTGTTTGAAGAATATTTGAGACTCATGACTGTGCCCACCTGCCTTTCTCTGTCCTGTCTTAAACACTGGAAACGGCACAGGTGGAATAATCTCAAACCACTGGCAGAAATAATTCTTGTTTTATCAAAAATAAATCTTGTAGTGTGAGTTAGAGGCTTGTCTACTGTGTTTTAGGGTTTTTTTTGCAATGCAACAGGCCTTGTTGACTCCTTATGGCGTATTTGAAATGCAGATTTCAAAAGATGATTTTTAAACCTTTTGTAAGATCCTTTTTTGTTTAACCAGAAACAGAAAGTCTCGCTCAAGGAGAAGTCTCACTCTGAAATCTCGCGAGAGGTTGAGTTGTAGGAAAACGACAATGGAAATGTGAGTCAGAGTTGGAGAGAAGAGTTTGTCTGTGTCTGTAGGGATCCTTTCCATAATGTTGTCAGACACTTAGAATAACAGTCTGAACCAGAGTCAGTGGCAAAAACAAGCAATTTTAGTGGACGCACTTTTCACAGGTGCAGTTGCCCCAAAGGATTAAGTTGCAGCCATTGCAGCCCGTTCGCAGATGCCGGAGGAGGCGATCTACTGGACCAGTTCCAAAACTTGTTGTGCCTATTAGTCATTTCAACCCCAAAATTTGTTTATAAAAATAAAAATAAAAAATAAAATTTGGGCCCAGGTTTAAAAATACCAGAGTTACCCTTTAAGTTTGGGATGCATGAAATTTTTTGGAACTAAAAGCTTTTAAGACGTAGTTATAAGATGAAGGATCGCTGTGTTATGTCAGTGGGTAATGCAGGGAAATGTCACTGAATTAAGGAGCCAAGACGTTCTGCAAAACCCTTTAGAAAAAAGGCAACATATAACATATAAAGTAGTCTAAATGCAACGTAAGTGGTGTGCACTGTGGTCCTCTACCCCTGTTATCTCCTGGGGCTCGTAGTAGCAGTCCATCTCTTTCATGGATAAGCAAATCAATCCGCTGCTGTCATTTTGAGGATTCCACAGCAGAAGGGCCGGACGGTGTGAAACGACACCTTGAGCTGAGGGGAAAAACACTGTAGCTCGGCCTCTGATGTGTTTCACCTCCCTCACAGCAGTTGTTCAGAGGTTTCAACACACACACACACACACACACACACACAGGCCTGCTGTCCCCCCTCCCATGACCACATCATGACCTCATTCCAGTCACCTGCTGCTGAGACCGTGGCTAACCTGCCCTCCTCACCGGAAAATCAGCCGCCTTTTTTTTTTTTACAAACGCTCAGGTCAGCGTGCTGCTTGGACAGATACATACATTAAACTTTCTGACATGTTTGTGCACCAAAACAGCGGGGCGGAAATTGTCTTGTCTTGAAAAAAAAACAGTAAAAGAAAGACGCTGTTGTTTGCATGCAAATATGAGCTGAGACTGTTAAGAGAGTGAGCTGTTGGTTTGTTGGAGCTTGAGATTGAATGAAAACCAGCTTGCAAAGTTACATCCTGCACAAGGAACAAAGACGGATACCGAACGAGCCCCACAGGGAAACCCTGGCCACTCTTAAACATTTGGAACATTTATGCTGCTTTAAATTTCTTTTCTTTTTTAACATCTTCCCCTTGATATTTGGCCCATCGAATGAATTTTGTTTGCCAGAACAATTCCGCTCTCTATTGTGAATACCTTTTAAGTGCATATGGGGGTTTTGTGGTTGCAGTATTACGTTTCTAGATGCAATTTATTACAGACTCTAAGAGGACGCATGAAATAGGTCACTTCAGCGTAGGGATGACTTGTGCTCACGCTGTTAAATCTTTTTAAAAGGAGTGCAGTGTAAATGTTATGTTTCCATGTGCTGTTTATGTGTGCCGAGGAGTGAACGAGGAGTTACGGCTTCAGTGTGATGATGAAAACTTTAAATCCCAGCGCGCCTCTAAGCCACAAACACTTCCAAACACCACAGCATGAAGGGCTTTTGTCTGCGTTTCAACACCCCTCCACCATCAAAATTATCTTTGTGTAACCATAAGAGGAAACAGGCTAATTCTCCAAGTGCTCACTGGCTATTTTAACTGCTAATAGCAGCGCCGGGCAGCTCAGGCCATAGTGGCAATTCCCATGAAATCTCCCGATATTTCTTTCATTTGTTCTCCGTCCACAATTAGTCGTGGTCAGGCTGATCAAAGGCGGCGGTCGGGCGGGTTGCATGTGAACCGGCGTCCACTTGCAATGACATCCACAAACCAGAATGAAATATGAAATATCAAGTTTCCACGGATGTATGGACTTGTAAAAAAGAATCTGAGGAATAGGAGGGTTTTCACACTGGGTAATGTGAAACATTTGGTGCGGATTGTAGGCCTCAGCAGAGGCAAGACAAGAGCCAAAATCTGTCTGGCAGTAAAACCAGAAGCAGGCAGAAGTTAAAACAACTGCAGTCGCTGAGTCCTGTTGATTTAGACGTCATTACGCTTCTTGGTGCACAACATAATCTGCTGCTGTTTTAAAAAAAAGATGTTACTCACAATGAAGCCTGGAAACAAAACATATTTCTGACATTTGTTCTCAGTGCAACTGCTGATGCATCTCAAAAGAGCAAAATGTATTAATGAGCTCACTGTGTAACATTTCACTAATGAGAAAAATACGTTGTTTTTTTTGTCACATATCTTTTTGGTCACATCTCAAAACCAACAGATGTTTAGTCTTTCACTCAAATAATCTTTTATTTCATGCAAATTTTTATTAGTATAAATTTAGTATTAGTATTTTTCCAGTTTCCAGCAAAAAAAGCAAAAGTAACCAGGAAAAGAATAAGGAATAATAAAAGGGATAAAAATAAGTAAATGACATCAAATAAAATTAAATAAATAAACAAAGATATATTTTCTATATATATATCTTTATATTTCCAATTTTAATTTTATAGATGTATTCTTTTTTTATGGCACTCCTATGACTCCATAAAAATGAGCTTGCTTCAAGAATATTTTACAATTATGACTGTTATCTACTTTTCTCTGTCTTGTTTCAAGGTACATTAATGAACAGAAACACAGACAACAGCACTCGGAACAGCTGGAAGTATTTCACCCGAAAGGTGAACGCTGAATAAAAGGCAACATTTTTGCAACGTCATGTTTACACACATCGGCCTCCACCCCGATACACCCACTGACGTAGAATCTCCCGCCCCCCAAAAAAAGAACAAAACAAACAAAAAAGGTTGCCAGACTAGCAAATAACTGTCCGTGCACGCCCAGATGCTGTATCTCCAGTGTCCATTGTTGCTGTGGCACAAATGTCTGTACACAGTGTCGCAGTCCAGAGACGTACAGTGGGTGTGATTTAAAAGGCATTTCAAATAAACTGCATATTTAGCTGCGCTCAAGAAGAACACATAAAACAGTGTAAGTCAGATGACCCTAATACCTAATCTCCTCCAAATAAAGACAGGAAACCACATCATTGAAGAGAGGTTTGATTTCCATTCTCTCAAAAATGTTTTCAGTGTAGCGTTTTAATATGAAGATTAGCAGTTTAGGTGCTAACCTGCAACAAGTCACAGACAAAAGAAACTTGCTCGCTCATTCATAAACTTGGCCACAACAGTCCTATCTGATCTGCATCAAAGGTTTATGTTTTATTTTTCATATTTCCATGTTTTTTTCTTGGAAGATTATTCACTGATTTCCAGAGGATATCACCTCTAAAGTAGTAATGTTTGCAGTTAATCTACCTTTAACTAATTATTGCAGTGTGGTTCAGAACACCTTATATCTGTATCTGTAGTATCTGTTTTAAATGTTTAAATATTCTAATCTATTTCATATTTTAGTATTGCTTTGTCTGTTTGAGAGACTAAAGGAGTCCAGTATACTCTGTCAGAACTGCTTGTCGGATGGTCTAATAGCTATTGTGCTGTTGTCTCCCATCCAAAAGATTTCTCTGACCTCAATGAGACCGAACTAAAATCACTAACTCTACTTTTTGGATCGTTACAGGTGGTCTTTGCTGATAAATAGCATCATATGTGTCGCCATGAGGGGAGGACGTCCCGCTGACTGCTGTACATGATGGATCTGCAGGCCACGCAGAACAAAAGCCCGCCTCGGACAAATAGTGTATCTGAACCAAATGGGCCACTTCATCATTCCACAGCAATTGGCAGTAAATGTGGTGTTGGGTTCCCATGTGTCTACCCACCTCATCTCACCATAAATACTGCACAAAAGCAGACAGGTTGTGTGTGTGTGTGTGTGTGTGTGTGAATGCAGCAGAAGAAGAAAGTGCAGCGGGTAAAATAATTGTGTCCCTGTTGTCCCCAAACAAAGAAGCAGACTTTGTTCCAATTACTGTTGACTGAGACAGGTGTTGTGTGGTTATTGACCTTTAGAGGCTGACTGGGCCACTGGAAAGCTGTGTAAGCAAATAAATAGCCATCCGTTAAGGAGGGTCACTGGGTGGGGTTTGGGGTGGGGGTGGAGGGGTGTCTGTGTAACTGAAACTGAAGAAAGAGAAGCTTTATCTGTTTAGCAGGCGTCCTCCTGCTCCTGAAGTGTCGGGAGCGTCAGGGCGAGAAGCCACTTTGCGACGAACGACCTTAAAGCTTTTAATTGCTTCCCATGTTTTTTCCATCTGCAGGGGGGGAAAGTATACGCTTTCTCTTTCTTATACATCTACCAAAAGGCTCACATGTCTATAAATACCATAGTCACACACACACACATCACCGTTTAATTTTCAAACTTTAAAGTGGAAATCCTCATTTTGTATTTTGTCTCAGTGCTCATCGCTGAGGTGGGGTTTTTTTGTTTGATTGTTTGTTTGTTTTTTGCACTGCACTTCTCAGAGATCACCTGTCAATCACAGATTGTGGGCAGCACTGTGATGTCCTTCTTCTTCCCTGGGTTTTGCTTGTTTCTGCAGGTGGTGCTCTTTTCTTCTTCTGTTCAGCCCAAGAAGCAGCCACAACATGAGCCTTAAACTGTAGTGCTTCAATTTAAAACTCCTTCCAGTTTTCTCTTGCAATAAAAAGGCAAGACGTTTGTTTTTCACAATAAGTTGGGGTCTCAGTGTTTCCTTTCTTCTCATTTATTTGGTTTATTGTATGAGTTTGAAAATCATTGTTCCATTAAGGCGATTAAACTGTAGTTCCTGTAATGGCCACTAGATGATGGCTCCAATTAAACTCTTGTCTTTCTTCTTGAAATACAAAATCAATACTTTTTTTCACTGAGGTTACAGCCTCAGTGGCTTCACTGACAATTATTTCTCCCAAAAGACTCCACTTATAATACTTTTGTTTTTAACCCCATCTCAGGGCCTTCCTTAGAAATTGGCGCATGTTTAAATGACATGGATCATGAATCATTATTTGTCAAATATTGAAGAAATAAGAAAAGTAATAAAGATTTTTTAACTGGAGGAAGATTATATGTTGCAAGTCCTTTGGGAGATTTAATTCACAGAATCAGCACTGAGACATAATGGACGTGCATGATTTTTCACACAGGATTTTTGCTGCCAATTAGGAAAATCACTGTTAGACAAGTACTGAAAGTTTGGGGTTTCTTCAGCATCTGTTCGCTTGTAGCAACAGCCACAAGAGAAATACCACCAAATCTGCATCTCTGTGGAGCCTTTTAGCCTCTTTTAGCTCATTGTTTTGTTTTTATGGCACATTTACTGCAGACAAACAAAGTTAGCAACTAGCTGCTCAACACAGTGGAGCATTTAGCAGTTAAAGAGCCAGATATTTTTCTCAGGAGTTGGTGGAGACCAAAAACAGAGCTAAAAAAGAGTGAATAATGGAGTTACATTCACTGTTTGGACACAAACACAACTCCAGTGGGATGATAATGTTGCTCTGAAACAATTGCTTGTTAACACAACGTTATAAGGTGATTATATGTCCGGGCTGTGCATCTGTCAGCTTGTTTTCGGAGTTTATCTGCTTTATTGGTGGCTAAAAAATGACTTTCATCGACAGGTATTTCAGCCAATCAAAGTTAGTCTCGCCTTATCCCCAAATCAGGCTTCTTCTCCTTTCGCTTTTAGGCTCCAGTAACTGACAAAGATGGCGTCCAGAGAAATGCGTAAACCCAAATCGTGGCTCCAAAACATTATATTGTCAGAAACCCGTGGGAGACATAACAGACATCACATCCATCTCTTTCTTCAGTCAGTGGTTCAGTCATGGTTTTTCAATCCACACCCCTTTAGTAGCATTTCAAACAAAATGGTGGTTCTGAGAAATAAAGGATATACACAGTATATACAGTCCCTTCTTGTGTAATGATTATATGAAGCACTTAAAACACCACCATGGTAACATTTTACAGCCTTGTGAAGCTTATAAAATTGATCCAGTTGACTGCTAGAGTCTATATCTGGAGTGGTAAATGCTGGTAAAAAACTTCAAATCTTCATATTATATAATGAACCTCATTGGAACCACTCAGGGATTCTTTACATGCTACGACTGTGGATAAAAAGATTTGTGCAAATCTCATGTTTTATCCCCAATGTAAAAAGCCTTTGCCAATTTGCGGTACTAGTTTCTGCAAAATGACATCAGTAGTCATAAAAGGTGTCTTCATATTGAGTTAATCTGTTACTATGGTTTCACCACTTAGGAAGTCATTAAATGCTATTGGCTCATAAAAGTGTAATTTTTGCAGAATAGGGGCTCATGTTCCAATTTCACATCCCCTTTTTAAGGCACTTTGCGAATCTTTACCAATCTGAATAGTTTACTGGGGGGATTTGGTAATAGAGAGAGCAGCTTTTTTAGATCAAAGAGAGCTTAAGGTTTTCATTATTCCATCTTTAGAGCGGATCCAGGAAGCAAAGTTTCATAGTTGCCTTTGGAGACTCGAATCCATCTCCAAAATCATTACTCAAGTCTGCAGGAACACATTCACTGTGTGAGTTCAGAGTTGTGAAATTTTAAGTAGAATAAAAAAAAAGTGCAAGAGTGTGAAAACCAAGAGAGAATCAGACGTCCTTTTAAACCTGGGAGGTAGGGAGGGAATCAAACGTTAGCCTGTATGTTTTTACCAAGTTATGACTTGTGTGTCAGATCCTGAAGGGAAATAGGCTCCAACATCAGTGACCATAATGGGTGGCAAGCTGTCAAGGCCCTTTGACTTTTCTATGTCTTCTAATTCGTAAGGATCAATATCATTACTTATAACTTAAATTTTGTAATATATCGCTCCTTTGCCTCTGTCGAGAGCTTCTCTTTATATGGGCATTTGTCTTTTGCGTGTACTTTATACATTTCGAATGATGGACCATTGACAGATGACAGATAATGACAGCTACCGTACACTATCCTCCAAAAATAATAATATCTTTATTTATATAGCACTTATCAAAACAAAGTTACAATGTGCTTCACGTAGCAAAAAGAACACATAAATCATAACATAAAAACACAGCAATAAAGGAATAAAAGGACTAAACGAACCACATAAAAAATGGCAGAAACCATAAACAGAATAAAACTAGAATCAGATGATATCAGGGAAAGTGGTGCGATAAAAGTACATTTTAAGCTCGCGGCGTCGCCCCAGAATGCTCCGCGTTAAGCTAGTTAGCCTGGTATTTGGATGCTAGCTAGCTTACTGTAGAAAACCATACTTGGGCAAGCAACAGAGTTTACTTTGCTTTATTGTTCATAACTGAAAACAGCGTGTGTCACTTTTACAAAAAGGGCTCTGAAAGATTAGGACTAACCATTAACGCTATCGTGGGTAACGAATTTGGCTGCGGTTGCTGTAGCCTTAGGACACAGTCGCTAACGTTAGCTTGAAGTCTGATATAACTTCCATCCAGTGGAGAAATACAATACAGTGGATGTTCCAGTCCTGAACCAGGCTTTTACTAATATAACTGGTAACCCCCAAATAATGTGGTTAGCTAATGATATGCTCCTTGGCTTAGGAAGTAACATTAAGTTAGCTTAAGGCTGTAGGTAGTAGGCTAGTTAGCCTGGTATGCTAACAATTGTGGCTACTGTTGAAGTAGATAAACACTTTTAAATTCATAGCTTACACTTTTGCTCTTGTGTTTCTGGTTTTGGAAAGGCTTTAAAAAAACATGACAGTTGCAGTCATGGCTGACTGATGTACTGTAACTTTGCACTGAACGATTATTAAGAGGATCTTGTTGATTCCCGTCCAAACAAAGAAACCGTTTTATTCAGAGATTCAGTTCACTTGTTTCAGTTTTAACAACACCATTAACAGTGCTCTTTCAGGTCCATCTCCGCCTGGGAAAACCATGTGAAAACATTGAAATAAAGATTCAAGAGGCACATTTCCAACAATGATTTCATCTGTTTCAAGAGTTCAAGTATCAAATAAAACAACAGTGTCAGCGTGTACTCATGTGTCAGCTGATGCCTCACTGAACAGTCACTGTAATTCATTCTCACATAAATTGAATAGTTGAGTTACAGTATTGACGTTTTAATTTCTAGAAAATGTAAGGTTTTTAAACAGTATTATAAGTTTCAGTTAGTTTGACATTTCCCCCATTAGAGCCCCCATATATGCAAGTACTGGACAAAATAACAAGAACACCTGACAATAAAATGCAAGTCAGGTGCTCGTGTTATTTTTTGTTATGGTCTGTACATTATATTGTAAAGGCATTCATGATATTTTGTCCCAGCAGGAGATGAAAACAATACCAAAAACACCTTGCCACAGAGCTGAATCAACACCTGTCTGACAGGAAATTCAAATTATAAGTTTCAAAACAGTACAACTCATTGAAGAAGGGTCGCCGGTTCGATTCCCCAGACTGGGAGGATAAAATCAGGTAGGAAAAGTAAAAAAAGCACCCTCAGTGTGTTGCTGTTATTTACCCCACCTGTATATGCAAATGACATGGAAATCAGATCCTGTAATCTGAGGACAAGACAGCAATAGTGATATAAAGAGATAAGACAGAGAGTATAAAAATGGATGTGGACAATTTTAAAGGAATAATCAACAAAACACCGACATTTGAAAAAAACACAGGTTTGTGTTCTTATCCTTTCAAATCGACTGACAGGTCATTTAATACACTGAACAACAACTAAAATTAAATTACTATTCTTTACTGATGATGTTAAAGGTTTGTTTACAGGAAAAACAGACTTAAATATTTCCATTATGATCAACAAAAATGCTTATTTTAGATTTTAGATATTTAAAACTACAGCAAATAGTATGTAAATATACTTTTTACATGGTCATAAAATGACTTATTAAGCCTTTAAGTTTAAAAACGTTAGTCCACTAGTACTAGCAAATCTTTATCAGAGCATTTTATGTCATTACCTGCAAATGACTGAAAAACCCCCACAAAGATTTATTCATTACATTTGTTTTTCTGTTGCATCTAAATGATCTGATGCACAAGAACTGATGCAGTTTTTCATTTCCAGAAAATGAAACAGTTTGTCACAGCACACACTTCACTGTTTGATCTCTGAGCAGAATCACTGCAGCAACACCAAACTTAGCACCAAAAAAAAAAAAACGAGGACTTTTGCAGGTTAAATCCTGAACCTGCTGCATGTGAAACAGATTTTGCAGCGCTGCTCTCAGAGTCAGAGCTCCTCTGTGTTTCCAGCTGGTCGCTGCCGCCGCGGGACACTTATCGACCCTGACACCACTTTTGAAAGAGTACGCACACATGTACACATGCACGCACACACACACACACACACACACACACACACACACTCCCCAGTTACTGCTTATTTCCTCACATCATTTAACACCTCTGTTGCACCTGGGGTTACCAGACATGGCCTTCTCAGTTACACTTGACCAGGTTGGGTCACTCCTCTCTACCAAGTGCTCTCAAACCACAGAGCGGTTTTATTTCCTCCTGCTCAGGATTAAGTTATATGAGGACTGTCAGCGTCTCTTTGATTCAGCTCTCAGACGCAGTGGAAGTCAACACGAACGATTTCAGCATGTGTTGAAGTGTCCAATCGTTTACTGCAAGAAAAGTTGTTTGAATTGTGAATCAGCTTTTCTGATACTGAGCTTTGGTGCAAAATACCCAGTTAAACTGCTATCAAAGATCCAGTTTCTCTGGCTAAAGCTGGATTTATACGTCTGCGTTAGGGGTTAAAATGTAGAAATGGAGCCTTCTTAGCAACAGCTGTAGGCTACGTGAGCGCTGATGTACATTTTCTCTAAAAATGTAACTACGACCGCGTGAACTGTGATTGGTCAGCTTGGGCTGCTTGTGTTTTCTCTTACAAGTTTCCAACGTCAGTGAAAATGTGTTGAGAGTGAAAACAACATCAAGGAAGCCGCGGAAAGTTTAAAGACTCAGTGAAAACTTCTAATCCTATGCCATGTTAATTGTTCACGTTATATAAAAATAATTTTTGAGCATTTTTTATAGCAAAATCGCTCTCTTTTCTCTTCCTGTAAGACGTTTCTGATGATTTGTGGTTGAGGAGAAGCTCTGAGAAAATCTGGCAAGTTCTGGCCCCTTGTTAAAGAATAAATTACATCAAATCTAAATCAAAGTTTTTCTTATTTTCTTTCTCTTCCAACCCATCTTCCTCTCTCGTTCTTCTTCCCTCTGTACGGGCGGATCTCTGGCCTCGACTGATTCGTTCTGGGTGTGAACTGACTCCATAGAGGGGAAAAGCTCAGAATAATAAAGTTGTTTTCTGTACCGAGCAGCACTTTACTGACCAATAAAGAGTCCGACCGCCCAGAAAGACGAAGAAGTGGAGAGCACACCATCGTTATTTAACAAACTTACAATGCTGACCCATTCAGTTTAATAAAGTTTTATTGATTGGGGTTTTTGTGCAAGCTTCAGGATTGTACATACATGACTTTTACTTCCAAATACCATAAAGGAAGCAATCTAATCTTATTTTAAGGCTTTTCATATTTCTTTCAGAGCATAATGCGGCTTCACAAAATAATAAAACCATGATGTCTTTCGGTCTTTCATCTCTGGCAGCTGCTTTTCACATCAAATTTGCAAGAGTGAAAATATATTTTTTTCTGCTCAGAACAATTCAGATTAAATCCAAGCAGAAAAGATGCTGTATGATCACACTATACTGTATGTTATACCCACATAAAATATATAAATACAAGTGTCAAATTAATTTCCTGCTTGTTAATTTACTTTTTATTTCTGTTTTGTTCATTTTCCTACATCTGGTAGGGTTTATATGTGCAGATAAAGTCTACCTTATATAATATGAATGAATTATTATACTGTTTGTTTTTTTTATTTACCTTCCTCTCTCTAGCCCTGCAGGTAAAGGTGCTTTGGAAATAAACTTCACAGTCAAGCTGCAACCAGCTACACGTTCAGCACAGTGGCCTCGTCTAATATGACACATGCTGTTTGAAATACAAACACAGCTTGTCAATTTTTCCACTGTAACAAGAAATGCTTGTCTCATGGAAACAAGTCTGAAAGTAGCCAATGGAAAGTCCCCACAGGCCGCCTCTGCTCCGGCTGGTCGGTACCCACCATCACCATCACCACCCAAAACACGAAGGACGTCAGCTGCAAAAACAAAACAAAAAAAGTGCATGGAGGCGACTTCTTCGCTCTCGCGAGAAGAGTCCGATCGCTTCATCTTAATAAAGTCAGAGCTGAAGTCTTACCCTGGGAGCTGTACGCTGAGGTATTAACCAATCACAGCTAAACTTCACTCCCTGCAGCCAGAAGAGAAGCTGGACTCACATTAGAAGGTCTGCTGGGGTCAGAAACATGAGAAGCGCTTGGCTTTTTGTCTTCTGAGCGTTGAGTAACACAAGCCGGTGGGAGAGTACAGAAGTATTTGCGTGTGAAGTATTAAAATTAATATGCGTTTCCTGCTTCCATTAGCCCTCCATATTTTGTGTGCGACCTCCTTTCTTTCTTCTTCTACTCTCTTCTTCGCCTCCTGCGGCGCCGTTATCTTGTTATTTCGACTCATCTCTCCAGCGGACGGATCACACCGAGCGACCGTTTCACATGTCAACAAAACGCTGAGAGCCTCAGTTTTCTGTTCCAGTTTGAAGTTAAAACACCACCTTGTTAGTCAGGATTTCCTCTATTATTGTTGACATCAAAGTTCAGAAGTGTGTCAAAGTTCACTTCATCTTTAGCAAAGCCAGAGCGACATTTCACTTTGGCTTGATGTCTTTAATAATATCAAATTACAAGCAGTAAAAGCTGCTGTTTGCTGCTGGATTTCTGTCCTGTTGACTGAAAACTGCTGAAGATGAGCAACAAGTAACGCAGTCAACTCTCAGGCACGAGTGTTTCAGGCTGAGATGTGATGATAAAAAATCAAATTTGCTTTCTAGCAATCTGGTGTTTTTATAGATGACAGTTAAAGTATCCGGTGCACGCTGCTGTGACCGTGGAAATAACTTCCATTAAAGTTCAGTTTAGATATCAGTGCTTAAGTTTGGACACAAAAAAAGATTTTGATCTGCATTAAAAGTTCAACAAAAGACTAAATAGAATTTGCCGGAGAGGTTTATGCCAAAGGTCTGAGAAAAAAAGAAACACTTTTGTGAATATCAGAAACCAAAATCAACGTTCAAAGTTCCAACTCTGTGTGTGACACTGAAGTTAAAAGCACAAACTCTGACCCCGTGTTTACAGCCTGTTAGTTAATGAGAACGACTGTATCGGCTGTACAATCAGAAAGTAGCTTTTACAACTGCAGCTGCAGAATCTAACCGATCTGTTTATTGATCCACTTTGCTGATGTCAGAGGTAAAACTGGCAGCTCCACTGACACCGAACAGATAATGACAATGAAACCGCATGTTGCTTATTGTTTCAACTGTTGCACCCGTGTTTTAACCCTGCAAGATCAATCTAAGGGATCACAAGATGATTAACCAGTGGTGGAAGAAGTATTCAGATCCTTTACTTAAGTAAAAGTATGTAAGTATCAGCAAAATGTATCATAATGTAACATATCAAAAGTAAAAGTACTTACTGTTATATCTGATGTTTCTGGATTAATATTCCTGCTGCATTAATGTGCATGTTACATTTTACTGCTGCAGATGTTTCAGGTTGAGCTCATTTGAACTCCTTTATATCCTGTTGGGTAGTTTAATCTACAGCAATGCATCATGGTCTATAAGATCATCATATGTTTGCAGTGCCGCTGTCCTGTGAGAACCACGTATCTCTAAAAAGTCAAAAGAAAAACAGCCGTTTTCAGCTTTGTGACGATGCATTTTGCAGCTAAAAGTTTATTGAGCTTAAGAAGGAGGAGGATTTATAAATAAAGGAACACTTCATCCTTCAGTTTATCAGAAAAACTCACCAAATTTGGAGATACATGGTTTTTACTGGACAGGAAGGGTATGAATAATTGTAATCTGCAAAGTAACTGAAGCTGTCAGACGAATGTAGTGCAGTAAAAGGTACAATATTTGCCTCTGAGATGTAGTAGAGTAAAAGTTGCAAAAGTTGCAGTAAAGCTGCATAAAATAAATACTCAAGTAAAGTACAAGTACATTGAATTTGTACGTACTAGAGTACTAGAGTAAATGTACTTAGTTACAGTCCGACTGATTAACAAAATATAACGGAAGAAAAAAAAAACATATTTCTGCTACATTAAATCACTTTTCTGTATATTGTATAGTTTTATATCTCTAGGCCTACAAATGAAACCATGTGAGAAGGTAAAATCACTCTTTTATTGTTTTTTTATTTTGTTTCATTGGTTTTATTATTATACTTTCATCATTATTTATTTCTCTTTTTGCATTAGTCTGAAAACTGTCTTATTATCAGCTGGTCAGTCATCTTTGATTTGCACTAACTTGTATGAAAAGTGCTTTACAAATAAAGTTAGAAACTGGTGAATCTTGCGTCGGACTAAATGTGTGTTTTCTAAACCCTTTTTGTCATTGTTGAGTTCCCATTTGATCCCCTGAAGCTGTTCTAGTTCCCTTTAATTTGACGTACAGTAGAACACTTTAGCTCAGGATCCACAAGAAAACCTGTTTTCCACCCGGCAGAATGTAACTTACTTAAGGTTTTGGAGAAGAGCATTAAAGATTCATAGAGCAGTGAGAGATCTCTTTATGTAGAAGCGATGCTGGAAGCACAAAGCATATTTATCTGGCAGGGCTGGCAGGGAGTCAGACTGACCCTCAGGTTTCCACTGAGCATCTGAGATCAGGCCAAACTCTGATCCAGCTCCCTTTGAGCTCCGTGATTTACTGACACAAATCATGACTCTTTACTACGCCGATTCCTCTGCTTGGATCCTCGTCGGGCTGCCGTGGCAAAGGTGAGATGACTTCCTCTGCCATCTTTTACTTGAAAAATTATGCACCATCCTCTTATTTTTTTTTTTCTTACAACCTGCATTTATTTTGTAGATTTGGCCATTTTCCTTATCAGTTATGATCAGATTCATTCAGAAAACAAAGGCAAATATCCATCAGATTCTGCAGAGAGACTTCCTGGTTTAATTTTGACCTTCTGGACTTTTGCAGAGCAGTGGAAAATCATAACAGACATTTCTGGTTTCACCTCCAAACAAGTGGTTTAGATAATACGGTCAAACCGTGGGTTTGTTTACAACCTGTTTTATAATCGTCTGACTGCTGGTGTTTGTTGCCCTCATGGAATCAGCTCATGAAGTCACCGTGTCCCCACAGCTCGGCAACATGTTGTCATAACAGACGTGTGTGATGGCCAGAACCATAAAAAATAAGACCCAGGTTGTAACAAAACACGGCTTTCTTTTAAAGCTGCTTTAAGATTTCCAGGAACAATTACACAAACTTTTTCAAGTTAAATTAGAAAGTGGTGCAGCAGCAGCCAAAACGGTCAGTTTTCCACCCGCAGGAGGTGGCAAAGTTTGAGTGTGACCTCCAAACTGTTGTCCTTCACTGAGAGTTGGAAAAAACAACATTAAGTCTTTTTTTTTTTTTTTTTTTTTTTTTTGTATAAAGCAAAACAGAAATGCCGATTTGGTCGACATTTCTTGGTATTCCAGCTCAAGTTGTTCAAACACTTAACTCTCAGCCATTTAAAGCGCCCGACTCGCAAATCTGCACAGTGCTTGGATGAAGGTGCAGTAATAATTAGAGCTGAAATGATTAATTGATTAGTTGTTTAAGTCATTTTTCAAGCAAAAATGCCAAACAAAATTGAGA
The DNA here is from genome assembly GCA_008360985.2 of Macquaria ambigua. Classification (NCBI taxonomy): domain Eukaryota; kingdom Metazoa; phylum Chordata; class Actinopteri; order Centrarchiformes; family Percichthyidae; genus Macquaria; species Macquaria ambigua. Next base: position 146,589 of record VMKM01000340.1, read on the forward strand.
GGATTTGACGCTTTTTCGTTTGTTTTATGAAGTGAATCTCTTTTGTGTTTTGGACATTTGAAAATGTCACTTCAGGCTCTTTTTATTGACAAAATTATGAACTGATTACTTGAGAGAATAATCTCTAGATAAGTCAATGATGAAAACAATCCTTAGTTGCAGCTCTAGTAATAATACAACACTACATTAGCAGCACAAAGTGCACAAAAAAAAAGATGAACTGAAGCAGATGGCTTTTCTTTATTTGTTATATATTAGGTGCAAGGACCAAAATGTGTTAAAGTCACAGTGAAGCAGCATTTTGAGAACATGTGGTCCCCTTAATTTGGTGTATTTCCTGTCGAAACAGGATGTTTGGGTGGGACATTCAAAATTGAGATAAAATAATGGGATGTCTGTTAGAAAAGCAGTTTATTTGAAGGAGGAGCCAAAATCTGTGATAGTTTATAATGCCTGAAATTTGTACGCTCACCGTGAAATCACTACTAAATATTTTCCATTTCCAGGGGGGAAAAAAAGGTCCAGAAGAACTATTTAATGTACATTCGGGAATAATTTCTAAAATACAAGTTCTGTATGATTGTACGACTAAGCTCAAGATTGATTTTTCACTTCAGTGTGACTTAAATAAAATAATGAAAACCCTCCGTCACTCGTATAGTTCGGATACTGCAGAGCCATATGAAAGAAATCAACACAGAGGATACAGTACGCTTAATATTGAAGACACATGTTGCACCAGATCACAGCCACAGGTATCAGCAAACCAAAGCAAAAAAAACTGGGCAAACTCCATTCGCTGAGGAAGACCATGAGATGCATTTGAAAGATCCAAAAACACCAAATAAGTGGACATTGAGTTAAGATTTTTATCTCAAACTACTGTTTCCAAGGCTAAGAATAAACTTTTATTTATGCTCAAACAGTTTGCCGATGCGGTTCACTTTCCTGCAATTCCACTGAATGACAGTTGGCGGCAGTAACGAACAAAAGAAGAAGCACAGCTCTGCGCCAAAAAGGCAGTGAAGAAGAAGACTGCACGCGAGTAAACACGGGTGAAAACGATGCAGGATTGAGAATTGCTTCTGCAAAATGTTTTACGAGGAAGGAAATTAATTTAACATGTTTGTTAGACCTCAAGAATACACACATGTACACTGCACTGAACGTAAACAGAACTGTTGTTTGTTTACAGGGAAACTCCACAGAGCCCCTTTAAACCTGCCAACACTGACATGTCATCCATCACCTTTTAAGTTGAAACAAACAGTTGCTTATTTACACGACAGGGTTCGTACAGCTTTTTAAGAGTAAAATTCAAGCACTTTTCAAGCACTTTCAAGGTACCTAAACCAAAATTTTCCAGACTCTCAACGCCTTTATCACCACATCTAAATTGTTACTATAAGTGCGAAAAAATAAAGTTTACAGAATTCTTTTATACCCACATCAATCAATCAGTGTATATTGTCACTTTGTTTATTTTACACATTAACTTTGATTGGATGTATTGATCCTGATTATTTAAAGCTTCCTAATTTCCAGAGTAAGGGATCAACAGAGGACTTATCTAGCGATGAATGTCTTTTCCTTTTAGATTATGTTGAAAATCAAGCATTTTTCAAGTATACAATCGAATTTAAGCATATTCTTAACCTTGAAAACATAATGGTTAAAATTAAGCATTTTCCAAACTTTCAAGACTTTGTACGAACCCTGACACATCCAGCGGTTACAGAGCAGCAACATTAGGAGTCGTGTTTGTGTCCATCTAATGAATGTAAGTCGAATATTTTCTCTCTTTTGGCTCTGTTTTTGGTCTCCACCAACTCTTTAGCTGCTAAACGCTCCACTTTGTTCAGCAGCTAATCGTTAACTGTGTCTGTCTGCTGTTTGCTGCAGAGCAGGTAGTGTTCAGTGGGCCTGCTGCAGCTGAAAATGACACTATGAGAGCGGTGAAAGTGCAGCCGGAGAGCTAAACAACGAGCTGAAACTCGCTATAAAGCTGCAGATTGGGTTGATAATTCTCTGTAGGTTCATCACTACGAGGCGAGCGACCCCTTTCACATTCTCACATTGTCATTTGATACACTGCACATTGATTATAGCCGCTTTAACTTGTTGCTGTGAACATTTGGGCTTGTTTTCAGGGGGGGTTAGGGGGGGCAAGTCCTGCTCAGGGCCCCAAAAAAAGCTTGGACCGGCCCTGCGTTGCACAGTAATTATTTTCTCTTAAATGACATATTGTTTATCCATATCTCAGTGGTGCCTTGTAACTGATCAATTTGTCTTTATAACATCACAGCCAGCTGAAGCTCCTGAGGTTAAGGACACACTCTTATCTCTCTCTTATCGTGTTTATCTGTTACAGTGACACATGGCAATAAGATGTTCGCTTGTTTGAAGTTTATATTTTTTCCTCTCTCCCTCCATGTCTTTAACTTAGATTACAGCTTCTGGAGCTGGAAGCCGCAGCACATCTGTAAGCCAGCGGAAATACCGAAATCTTGCATGCCTCTTTGATTGTTACATTCAAGATATCATGTGCGCTACCAGCTCCGCTGCTGCAAACCATTAGGCTCAGTAACTGGTGGCTTGTAAAATACGTTTAGAAATCCTGGAGACAAGGCAAAGGGGATGAGATGGGGATTCCACATGGTTATCCAAGGAGATGATAAACAAAAGGGAGAAGGTGATACAGTCTAAGTGATATATTGGGCACATGTGGGATCTTGGAATAAAAAGAGAGGAGGGGAAAAAAAAAAAGGAGTTTCGAGGGAGGGGAGGGCAGAGGGGAGTCTCTTCTGATTTATTCTGAGCTCCAGGGTTTGTGTATCCGAGAACAAGATCAGTTCAGTAGATCACATCACCCGACATCCTTTATAGATTTTCATCCCGGCCCGTCCTGCCTCACCGGGACCCCAAGTACATTTACTCAAGTACTGTATTTAAGTACAATTTGGAGTTACTTGTACTTGAGTTTTTTTTTTTTCGTTTTCATTTTCTTTATACTTCTAATCCACAACAATTCGGGGGGAAATATTGTGATTTTTACTCGACTACATTTATTTTACAGCTTTAGTTACTAGTTATTTTTTATATTTACATTTTACATAAAACACATACGATAAGGTAATTAAATATGGAGCCAAATCCGGGCCAATAGGTTTGATCATTTGAAAAAAAAGAAATTGTAATTGAAAACTAAAATTTGAAACTGAAAGTTAAATTTTGAATACACTGAACAATGTATTCAAAATAAAAATAAGTGTAGGAAAGGTTTTTTCAGTTTAAATATAATTTTGATTCAATTCTGGAATTATTTTGAATAAATAAATATATAATCATATATTTTTTGATATTTAAGGTAATTTTTTTTTTTATAGTTTCAAATCTTATTTTTTCAGTTTCAGACTTTTGGCCTTGATCATGCGTGGTGGGCGTGGCATAATAAAATACAATGCATTGTTAAAGATTAAACCAGTAGTTGCCAACATTTTTGGCTTGTGACCTCTCAAAAAAAAAAAAAAAGTGTCCAGTTTGGGGTCACGTTTCAGATTTCTGTAGCCAAGTTTCCATCCAAATGTAGCGCAAATTTTAACCAAATTTCCAGAAAATGAGCAAAAAGAAAATACGAATTAATGCGCGTTTTCACTAGGAGTTCATCGAGGTAAACAGTTGGTGGCGCTGTTTCTCCAGTTGAGTGCCATTAAAGCGGAAGAAGAGGACGCAACAAGATGACGTAAATAATTAACCAGTCAAACGAATGAAAACGATGTGGAAAACATGATGGAAATATGACATTTGTGTTTGCTTCACGTGTTAGTGTGAGGAAGGCTGCAGTGTCCTCGTCGCTCCACACAGATCTGATGTTTTCGTCTCTGCAGTCGACGTGCTTCACGTGTTTCATGATTTATTCACTACGTCTGTTTCTGTCGCATTTTGTGTTTATCGATATACCAACTTTTCTACATCAGCCAAACGTAAAAACCTTTTTTGCAATATTTCTTTGCGATTCTCTCTTTTTGAATTTCCAGCGTTTCCACTCTGATTTTTTTCATGCACAAATTAACAAAAGCAGGCGGATGGAAACACACTTGGTGTTTAGTTGGGTCTCTTGTCACATTTCTGATGATTTATCTGACAGCTACATTTAACAGTTACTTTACAGATTAAGATTTTACATTAAAAAACATACAACAAGCTTACAATATAATGTTAAAGATTACACCGGTGATCCCAACCACTATGGCTTGTGGCCCTTATGTCAAAGCAGTGTCCCCTCAAATTTCCCCTCAAATCTTCTCCGATGGCTCCGTTTAAATAAATGTTCCCAGGCCCAAAAAAGTCAAATGATTCAATATTTCACTAAAAAGCAACATTTAGAAAAAATTCCCAGAAATTACTACAGAGTTTTGCAGCAGAACTTTGTTTTATTCTTCTTTCCTCTCCCATTAATCATCTCACGACCCCTCAGATTTATCTTCTGAGCCTTTGCAGGCAGCCACTGCACCAGAGTACCAAACTGTATATAAAGTAGTTAAAACCAGCTCCACCTCGTCCAGCTACAACGATAAAATGCTGCTTATACATTGATGCATCAGTATGAACAATATAATATTTAATAATATACCAGTCAAGGGCCAGTTTTCTGTAGAACAAGTACTTTCACTTTTGATACGTTGCGTATATTTTGCTGCTGGTACTTTTACCTAGATAAGAGTTTAACTTTTCCTTGCAGTGGAGTGTTTTTACATTGTTGTATTGGTGCTTTTACTTGAGTAAAGGATCTGAGTACTTCTTCCACCACTGGCCTCGACTCCTCCTCCTAATGTACACTTAACCCAAAGAGCCAATGAGAGGAGGCGAGGGGTCGAGGCAGCTCGTTAAACCTCGAGCTGGACAGATTGCCGGCCATCGCTCTGCGGGGAAAAAAAAAGAAAAAGACTTCCAGCGCACAAAAGGAAAACCTCCAGCAGAGATTAATGCGCTGCTTTATATGTTCCAATCTAGATTCCAGATCCCGGTTTCTTTTTTTTTTTATGGCTTTGCGAGCATTCCTGTTCCTATTGTAACCTGCTTGCACGGAAATAGCTGCGTCATACTTGCCGAGGCTGATGATTTGAAGTAGTCGCAGGAGCAGCTGGTCTGTGCCAGAAGGGCCAGATCTGGGCAGGTCATCAGCGAGCCCACATCAAGGAGCTGAAGCACTTCAAATCCTCTGTGTTAACTTTTATGGCAAGTGTTTATGCAAGGTCATGCACATTGACTTACACCTTTCTTTTATGTAGGGTTGAAGGGACACATGTGTCAGATGGAAATGTATCTTGTTTGGTCACCTCCGGTCTGTTTTCGCTGCTGCTCGGCTCTTGGCACGATTATTTTAACAATCGCCGTTTTATTTTTCAGTTTTTACTCGGCTCTCTGGCTATTGCCACTGCGGTTAGCGAACTCAGGACTGTTTCATCCTACCACTCTTTTGCAGCTGCAGCCAGCTTTCTCCGCTTAGCTCTGCTGCTGTTCCGCAGACCTCAGATGTGGTACTGGATCTACCCAGAGAAGAGACAGCATTAAAATCTGGACAGCTGACATACACCACTCTGTCTGTTTCCATACCTGACCACTGTCAGTCATGCTCTGCAAAATCTGATCTGTTCCACCTCAGTCGCGATTCTGAGACTGAATCATCTCAAGCAAAGGTTTAGTCTGAGTTCATCTCTATTGATAAAACTAATCAATGAAGTTCAGGTCAGCTCTCGGGTCGTTGAACATGTAATTCATATTTTATGTTCTTTGATAAGAGATTTCAACCTAGTAATCCTCAGAGGCTTGTCATCAGGCCACTTGTCAAATCTACACTCAGTTGCCAGTTTATTAGGTACACTGAGCTAAAACTAATGTAGTCTAATGCAACCAGAGGTGGAAGAAGTACTCAGATCTTGTACTTGTAAAAGTGCTAATACCACAGTGCAGAAATACTGTTACAAGTAAAAGTCCTGCAAGTATTAGCATCAATATATATTTAAAGTACCAAAAGTAAAAGTACTCACTATTCAAAATGGCCCATTATAGAATAATGTATATTATATTATTGGATTATAATTATTGATGCATTAATGTGTACATTTTAATAACTTTATATACTGCTGGATAGCTTGTGAATTTATTTTTTACTTTATTTATCTGTCCTAGTGCTGCTGCAACACCTCTGGGGATCAATAAAGACTTATCTTAAAGAAATGCTTATTGGGTGCTTAGAGTAAACAGCTGCAAGTGTAAACGATGGTATGTTTTCCTCTCTATGAATGCATTCTTTTTCTTAACCTCCTTAACCTCTGCAAAAGGAGTCAAAGCACCAGCCCTCTGCACTGATCTGTGGTCAGTTTCCCACCGGGCTGCGGTGACCTGCCGGGACTGTATGTGTCTGGTCAGCCGTTGTTTACCCAGCAGCTCGTGGAGTAACAGATCAGCAGGAAGTGTTTCTGGCTGAGACACGGAGGAAGTCTTCCCCTCTCCGACAGAGCTGAAGACAACCAGCTGCACAGCAGGGAAGCACACACACACACACACACACACACACACATACACACACACACACACACACACACACACACACAGGCTCAGAGGGTGAGCGATACACAACACCAGTGAAGCAGAGGATGGTGGGTAAAAGAAAACTGCCAGGCCAAAGGATTACACCAGGACAGGGTTACTTAAATCTTACAGTTTCACTCACTTCATGTGTCTGATTTCCATTTTAGTTTGTTCTAAAGTAGTTTTACCTCAGTTGTACTTCAATCACAAGTTTCTTTTATTAAAAAAAAGTACAAATGAGCAAAGCAGTTGATTATTTACACAACGGAGCAACATTAACATTCATTATCTGGCAGGCTGTTGGTATAGCAATGTCACTTCTGCGCAACATACAACAACAGCTACTGTTGGTCCATTTGTCCATTTGTCTTCCATTTTTTAAGGCTGCCGTCACGAGCTGTTTTTTTTACACGGGTAACGTTTGACACGGGCTTTAAAAAATGGCGGTTGCTGCGGCTCATGTGTTTGCACTTACGTCGCTCAAGGTTCCTCTTGTGCTGCTACTCTGAAGAAGGAGCTAAAAAAAGTCCCTCACAACAGCGCTCTGAGAACTACGATCATTCCCAGTTCTTGCAGTGCGGACACAACAAAAAGTTCTTCTGAAAACGCCTCATGAGAGCGCTAAGAGTGAACCAAAACAGTAAAGTTGCGGCCGGACGGATAAACAATGAGCTGAAACTCACTATGAAGCTCCAAACTGCATGTTCAGCTGATAATTCTCTGCAGGTTGATCGCTACGATCGGCCCCTTTCACATTGGTACGTTTGATACATTGTTATTGTCAAAATGGTGATTATAGCCACTTAAAGATTTGAAACCAAGTCTTTAGGGGCTTTAAGCCTTTAAGAGATCAGACTCTTTACGACTCCTAGGCATCACTAATTATCAATGTCTCCCCAAAGCAAAAAAGATTGTTTCCTTTTGGTTTTCTCCTCATGTTGGCACAACTTTCTTTCCTCTATCTTCATAATAATAATATTAATATTAATATGTATCATCCTGTACTGCCAGCACACGGTGGATTCACTCTTCTGTACTTTAAAGCGTTCAGAATGTTTCTGCCTCTCCAGCTTATTTTTACCACCCAGAAACTGACGTGAACATGATTTCCCCCTGAAGGCTGTAATGTTATTTACAACTGCTCCAAAATGAACACAGTATTAGTAATGGCAACATGACCAAGGTGATTTGCTGCTTTCAGCCCAGTGCACGCTGGGATAGACTCTGGGCAACCACATTCCCCCCCAAAGGAATAAACAAGTGAAGGAAATAACCTTGAATAGAGGCTTGAATCTCAACATCTTTGCGTACGTTGCTGTTTTACCTTACAATGCACGCCTCTGACTGTTCCCTGATTGGCCCACATATCTCTGCTACTACAGTATTGAGTAACACACAGCCCAGAGGTTTGATAATCCCCACAGTTTAGTTTGTTCATGTTTGCGTCGTCCGTGTCGAGTCCTCTCCATTTCAGGCCCTCTCACGTCGTCTCCTGGTGGATTACCTCGCTCGGCCTGCGCAGACTTAAGAAACGTGTAAGGCTAGACGGCAAAAACGTTTGAGGAGGTTTAAGGACATCAGCGCTCAGCGGACGACCTCGGGTTTCCAACGTGGAAAGATTTCCCGTGGGACAACGGTCCCGGCAGGTCACCAAACCTGTAGAGGGAACAGCAGCGCGAGTGCTGTTTGTGTGTCAGTCAGGTGTTTAGAGACACACAGTAACAGTAAGTCGAACACACGAGTATCACAGTACATGCAGAAATATTGTCAGTAACTAATATAATTAAGTTATGATACTTAGTGTTTGTCTGTATTAATATAGAAATATAATATCGAACATAACAGTATTACATATTAACATAATATAGTATAGGATATAGGATATAGTATAAGGTGAAATGTAGTAATATAGTATAACACAATATATAGTATAGTACAGCAATACAGCATAGAATATCAAATATAATATAGTATAGTTTAAGTATAGTATAATATGAAATAAATAATAAATATAGTATAATATATAACAAAATATATATAAATCAGCCATTAACGTAGGCAAAAGTCCAAAAACAAGGAACAGTAGCGAGGCCGCCTTCCGATCGGCGCCCGGAAGTAAAACAGTTAAGTATCTCATCTGAGATAAAGTACTAGATAATGAGTTGCAGTATATACTGTGTGGTAGTTTAATTTATAACAAAACATTATATTTTATAAGCTCCTTCTAGGTTTTGTATGTAAAATCTTAATTTGTAAAGTAACTATTAACAAAAGCTGTCAGACAAACGTAGTAGTGAAGTAAAAAGTTCAATAGTTCCCCTCTGAAGTGTAGTACATAGTGTACAGTGGCATGAAAAGAAAAAAACTCAAGTACAAGTATCTCAAATTTGTACTGAAGTACAATACTTGAGTAAATGTACTGCTTAAAACAAACCTTTTTCACTGACACTAAAGCTCCTCCAGATAAACTCCCTTTTATTTGAACTGCACTGAAAATACCAACGAAGAAGAAAGAACATTGTTTGAGTGACGGGTGAAGTCTGAAACAACAGAAACAGCAGATCGACAGGACTGAGCATCAAAGTAAAGCCTCTTTCACACAGTTTCCCGGTAAATTACTCGGGATAACCATGCAGCTACATTCAGGAACATTTCCCGTCTTGCGCCTTTTCACGCATGCCATGGCAATGCTGGCAAGGGACAGTCCAGCAGATGGCGGTAACGCACAACAAGATGGGGCAAGGCTGGATGTACGTCTATACGATAGAAGACGTCTCTTATTATTTTCAGGAACGTGGCGGGCGAGGAGCTGTTTTTGTCCGGTGTCAATGTTCTTGTAATGTATTTAATTATTATTATTATCGGTTATCAAATCACCTGCAAAGGCACTAGCGAGGCAACAGTGGAGTCTTGTGATTGGTTCGCTCGCTCCACGTGAAAGCGTCTTTCATCAGACAGACGTAACTCTTCACGTGCTCGTCCCTGCAATGTTACTGCTTTCATTCACAACACAGCCGTACCGGCATTTTCCCTGAAATGTTACCAGGTCTTGAGGCGGGAAACTGGCCGTACAGATTTCCCTGAATATTGATCCCTGCAATCATTCACACATGACCCCATGCAGGAAATGTTCCTGAACATTTCAGGGTTAGACTGCATGTGTGAAAGGGGCTTAGGAGACAAAAGATGAACCTCTTTAAGAGCTGTGAATGTAGAACGAGGTGGAGGGAGATAGATGGTTGGATTGAGACAGAAAGACTGAAGGATGAGCAGAAGTGAGAGAGAAACTGAGGTCTGGTTACCATTAGCCCAAACTGGTCAAACCTGTGTGTGTGTCAGGAACCCTGCTGGGCACCACAGGGTGTCACACTGGAAAGTATGTGAGTGTGAGAGAAGGGAGGAGAGAGGAAGAGTGAATATCTGAGAGCTGTGGTTTTCATATCACAAGTCCAGAAAGGAGGCGCAGTATTAAACCTCTTGCTGCTCCACTCGAACTCTTAAGTGTCCAGCAGCAGAGGCCTTGTTCAGACTGCCAGCCCAAATCCGTTTTTTGGCATATCTAGATTGATTTTAGAAAGTCTGGACAGCAAAAAACACATTTGGATGTGGTTTAAAATACGACTCCAATCAGATTTCTACAGATGCGTCTCAGTCCGGACGCTCAAATCGGATTTCAAAGTGTCTTTTTCATCACTCGCACGCGACACACAACAACAATGTCAAATCCAGAGTGACGGAGGTGCATTAGAGCGGCTGTGTACCAGCCTCCTCCATCGCTGAGTTTGTCTGGTGGCGTCTGACAGCGCCATTGTTTTCAAGATGATGGATCTCAATTTCTCGTGCTTCCACATTGGAAAGCAGCGTCACCAGCGTACATAGTTACTGATGCCTACGTCGTTATCACAGCAGATAGGTTGGTGACGTCTGGACACACAAATCTGATCTGTCTTAAAGATCTGATTTTCCTGTAGTCTGAACAAAGCTCCCCAGGTGTGAACTCCCTTTTAGGGAAACTGACAACTTGTTGCTTAGAAAGTGTTTTCTGTGTAGCTTCTTCTTTCTGGTGCTTTCTCAAGACACCCATTCTTTAAATGAGAAGCACAAGAAACTGGTTTAGCTCTGCCAGTTTGCCACCAATTTTGGGCAACATTTCTATCACAGGAGTCACGTGTGAGCACCTGAGTGAATGTGAGGCAAGACAGCGCTGTAAACGTGAATATTCACTCTCTTGACCTTCTATGCAAATAAATGTTAACACAATGGGTTTTTTGGGAGTTGGAGCTCCAGCTGGGTGGGTCATCAAGCTGTAAGAGCTGGGCCCCCACCAGACCCGGAGAGGGCGGCGCACAGATGGGGAGGTCCTCGTCTTTACAAGGACTCGGCCCCTCCAGAGACCACCCTGCCGCTGCACCATCAAGTCATCTCACTAACACACTTTACAGGAGGTGAAGCTCGTCGTCTGCCTCATTTAACAGGTTACACCCCTGTGGGAACGAGTGAAAGAGGGAAATGAGGAGCAAGACGAAGGAGACTAAAGGCGGGCATGGAGGAATCTTATTTCCAAATACTTAATAAGATGCACCCTGTTATTAGACCGCACACTCGTATGGTTATGTGAAATGAGAATAAAGACTTTTGGTACAGTATTAATGCAAGCTCATGAAGCCGAGCATTGAGATAACACAAAGACCTCAAATTAGAAGTTGCACTTGAACGTCCTGCAGAGACCACAGCGGACAACCAGCTATTTGTAATCCTGCCATTTTCACGCCTTTGTAAAATTGTCATCTGCTGCTCAGAATACAAATGGAAAATATTTCTGATTAAAGAAAAAAATGTATACAGGAGGTGCAAGTTTTGCTTTGCTCTGCACTAGCTTTGTCCCTTGCTTGTGGAAGAAGAAAAGGCAACAGAGAAACTTAATGAAAAGAGTAAAATCACTGATAATCCAGTCGGACAGCTCTCTCACCAGTAGCTTCTGACGCAGTTCAACAGGCCAAACTGCCAGAACGGTCACTGATAAAAGACACTCAGGCCTGGTCCAAATGATATTCAATCAATATGTCTAATACCTGAGTGGATCCAAGAGGACTCACTCTCACTTCTTGTCACATGGTGCGTCATAACCATCACGGGGAAAAATTAGTTTTTCGAGGCAAACAGACAGTATGAAGTATGAAGTGCAGGCAAAATGACGATTATATGAATTGCTGCTCCTTTTTCGACCGGCAGCTCGTTTATTGGTGGCGCGTCGTGGTGCTTCCAGTATTGGTGCCGTCTCTCTATTAGAGTATGTTTGGTTCGTTAGCATTTTGGATCAGATCTAATGATCTTCGGCTGTGCCAGACCTGATCTGTCCTCAAGTCTCTGTTGGATCAGGTCTCAGAATTCAGGTTCAGGTAGTTTTTCACTGGTCTGTTTTGGATCAGATCCTAAATTTTAAAACAATTTATACTTAATATTCAGTATTTCACATGTTTTTGTCCAGTTACCTAAATGTTATGCCAGGGCAACTCAAACAATATGGTTCAAGTAAGAAAAAAAGTTTGGGTTCTGCTTTGTGCACAACAGAAAAGTGATTTGAATAATTTGGGAAATGATCCCTAAGTAGAAGTTGCTGCTGACAGTTTCTAGGCATGTCCCCTTCATGTGATCCTGTCCTGGTGGGAAATTTATCTCTCCCACTTTCCGTCAACAAAAAGAAGTTAAAAACATCTGAAAATAATGTTGTAATGTGTGTTTTTGCACATCACTCATCCAGCACAACTGGCCCTCTAACGGAGGCAGGTGTTCAGTGTCTTTCTCGAAAGCACTTTGACGTGTATTTACAGTTTTAGGGATCTAGCCTGTGTCACAGTACACGGATGAGTGTTTTACACACTGAACAGTCTGCAGCCAACTGAAACTGAAGCACATTAAGGGGTCGTCTGTACTCCCAGAACCTCCCTTTCATCTGAGATTTTACACAGCCCGTGACATTTTCTCAACAAGGAATAGCGAAACAGTAAACTGAAGCGATAAACGTTATTAGGCCGTTATTGGACGAACTTTGTGGATCTTGATGAAAGCGGCGATGACCGGGATGAAGAGCGAACGGGAGCCTTCCATCCACTTGCGTCACCAATACCTCCGGAGATTCCCCCCGACTTTTTGTTACAAGCTCCCCGAGTGAAGCGTGACGGGGACTAGAAGCGCTTAACCATCCCCTTTAAACATATGGGGCCTTTTAGGCGGTCCAAGCCGTTACACGCGCTTTGCTTTTCTCATCAGCCGGGTCAATTTGTAGGAAGTGACTGGCTTTGTCATTCTCCCCGGCCCAGTATTATTCTTTGCCTTTTTCCAAACAATACCACAACATGTCCTGATGTAATGTAAAAATGGCTCAAATTGGGCCATTAAAATGCTCTCTAACCTTGGCTCAAACCCTCTGTCACTGAAGGTAAAGCTCGAGGCGGATACTTAGCAGTAATGGTGAAAGAATGTGGATAGGCCCACTTTAAATGGAGCCATCAGCATGGCACGGCAAGAGGGGAAAAGGAAAGGGCCTTTTTATGATTTCCTTTGAAAAATTGATTCCAATTTATAAGGGGTCCTGCAAGGGTGTCGTATACAGTTCCTCCTCTTAATACTAAATCTTTCAGGCAGAAGCTTTTAAAACTTCAAATGCAGCTAGATCTGCTTACACATGTCATGCTATAGCCTATATAGCCCCCTTTCCTGTTCGGGCCGGGCAGCTCAAACGTGTGTTTCATGGATGTGAGGGTTTTTTTTTTTTTTCCAGCGAGAAAACAGAAGAGCAGCCCCACAGTAAAACACTGCACATGCTGTCTGGCTTTCCCATCAATCCTGTGGACAGGCCGGGGCGCGGCTCAGGTGGCTCCAAGTCCGTCCAGCCCTCAACACCGCAATCACCACAATCACTTCAAGACAGCGGCAGAAGAAGTACTCAGAGCTTCAGTAAAAGTAGCAACACCACAGTGTAGAAATACTCTGTTACTAAAAATACAAAAGTATTAGTGTTCATCACTTTAATGTTGCAGCTGGTAAAGGTGCAGCTAATTTCAATTACTTTATATACTTTATCTGTCGGGTAGCTTGTGCATTTACCTCTGAGGATCAATAAAGTTTTATCTTAACTGATAATAATACATCATCTTCATAACTCAGTCCGTACAGACTTACGTACGGAGTGTGGACTGGTAGCTGGAGAGGTGCCAGTTCACCTCTTGGGCACCGCTGAGGTGCCCTTGAGCAAGGCATCGCTGTGTGGCAGCCCCAAACGTCTCTCCCCACAACTGACCCTTTTCCCGGCAGACATTTTGACTTGTCAAAGCAGGAAGTGCACATGTAAGTAATAACATTAACGATGGCGTCATTCCATTAAGTGTCCCAGTAAGCCATGTCAGTGAGTGAGTACACACAATACCAGAGCCCTGGCTGGAACTGGCTCTCCTAAATGGAATGCAGCCATCGTCAATGTTATTAAGTCTGCTGTGAAAGGGGTCTGTTGCATGTGTATGGGTCCTGTGTGTGCAAACAGAATGGAGTGAAAGAATTTAATTCTTCTTCTTCTTCTTTATTAGTTGATTATATTTTGTATTATTAATCTGAATCTGCAAAGTAGCTAAAGGTATCAAAATAAATGTAGTGGAGTGAAAAAGTACAATATTTAGCTACAGTTACTTTACAGATTCAGATTTTACATAAATAAACATATATAAGATATACTTATACAAGACATGATAACACCAGTGCTTCCCAAGCTTTTTGTTTCGTGACCTCTTATATAAACGCGGTGTCCTGTTGGGGCTCCTCGTCACATGTTTCAGATGTTTACGAGCTGTTAGCAGTTCCACCAGAGAGACATTTCCCCTCTAAATGTCTGACATGTTTTCATTTAAATAACTAGCAAATGTTAGAGAAAAGTCTGAAAAAATGAAAAGATACATCCTATTAGTCATCTCAGGACCTCTCAGATTTATCTTGTGACCCTTTGGAGGAAGGGAAACCTGTGGACTAAACTGCCTAACTGTATATAAAGTAGTTAAAACGAGCGCCATATATATAATAATATATCAGTCACACGGGACATTTTTACTGCAGAGCAAGTACTTTTACTTTTGATACTTTGAGGACAAAGTAGGATTTTGACTGGAGGATTTTTGTGTTTTTACATTTTGGTATTAGTACTTTTACTCAGGTGAAGGCTCGGAATACTTCGTCCACTGCTGCTTTTGTTTGTGTGCATTTCTTTCCACAAAGCAGCCATTGGTTAGCACATGAAAAGATTATTTCTGCCTCTAAAGCAGCTTTTATTCAGAGACTTTTTGGCAAAACTAAAACTCCATTCTGTGGTAAATAACATGAGAAGATCCTGCAGTGTTGCACTGGTTAGAATAAAGTCATCCAGGACAAAGCATCATTTGTTAAGCATATGTCCTATGACTTTTTCACAAACGTTTAATGGCCATATGAAAGCAAATGTCTTACACTTGTACACTGTGCTGTGAACACAGTGCAGCATGTGCTACTGTAGACTAATATTAATACCATTACAGCTCATTCCTAATCCAGATAAATCTTTGTGGTTCCACATTGTGAGTCTTTATTGCACTGATGGGGATTTTGCTGATGGTGGTCAGATCGGATTATTTCCCTTTTCATATCAAGTGTTCGTACACGAAACCTGCAGCTGTCGTGAGTGTGCAGGAGAAGCAGGACGTGGCTGCAGAGCCGAGCTCAGCTCACCTGTGCTTCAGCAGGGAGAATAGGGGCAGTAAGGTAATTATAGAGGTTACAGAGGAGCAAAATCTGAAAGTGGAAATCAGAGCTCCTGCCTGCTCAGCCTCTCAACCTCAAACTGGTCCAACGGAGCCACGTTGCTAAATTATATTAAACATTTCCAGTCTCATATAGCATGGAAACATGGAACGTTTTAATAAACGGAACAGGTGCACACGGACAAAGATAAGAAACCAGCCGAGGCTGAAAATATAACTCGAGTAATTCAAGTAGTAAAAATCTTCAATTCTAATTCTCTGCCTCGAGGCCTCGTTCATTATGGACCTCTTATACAGCAGACTAGTGCTCACACAATAATCTGCTGCAACAGGAGCTGACTCTGTCATGGATGTATTCATATATTTATATATCTCTCAACCACGGTACTGCAACAAAACAAAAAATCTCCTGCACGACCAAAAAAGCATTTTCCCCAAAGATAAAACAGGGACGGATTATGAGACAATGGGTCCCTGAGCACTGACACGTGAAAGGCCCCCCCACCCCTACTATATCGGACCAAGACACCCAAACTGAAAGATGCTGTTAGTAGTCGTTTTGCGTCACTTTTTGGTCATGTTTGGGTGTCTCTGTGGTCATTTCTTGTCTTTTTGTGGTTACTTTACATCTCTGTAATTATTTTGTGTTTATTTCAGTAACATTTTGCAGGTGAAGCCCAGGGGCCCGAGGGGTCAGGCCCATTCAGTAATCCATTCATGATTATAAAAGTAAAGTTAGTAAAATGTGCCATTCTGCATAAGTAGTACTTCTACTTTTCTTACTTTCAGTATATTTTGATGATAATACTTTTGTACTTTTGCTTAAGTAAGAGTTTGAAGGCATGCCTACTTTTACTTGTATTTTTACACTGTAGTATTACTACTTAAGTAAAAGATCTGAATACTTCTTACACCACTGGTTTTATCACGTTCCCTCCCCGGATCGGCACATCCAGCTCCTGCATCCTGACCTCTTCGTGTGTGCTAAGGGTTTCGACTGATGTGAGGTATGTTGCACTTTGTGCTTATCTGATTACTTGATTAATCATCAGAAAAAAACCCTAGAATTCTTAAAATAATCAATAGTTGCAGCCCTTTAGACTGAAAGCTGGCCTTTTACATATACATACATTTTATTTTTGCTGTTTCAGATTCAGAGGCTTGTCTTCATTTTTATTCAGGACCTTTCTGAACCAATCTAAATGACGATGAGTTATTAAGCGTATCAACACGCGGTCACCTGGAAATTCTAATAGCATTTTTTAAACAGACGTATTTTACCTCGAGGACCTAAAAGCATTGAAACCGTCTGTGCACATGGAGGCTGGGAGCTGCAGCGGGCGGAGGCTTCAGCTGTCGACGCTTCCCTCTCGGGCCCAAAGGAAGTGGATATTTTTCCTGCCTGGGTTCGTTCGACCACTTGGGTCATTCTTTACGCACATTACTTATGACGGAGGACAAGCAGAGCGGAGCTACGTTCCACCACCACCGCAGCAGCAGCAGGTTTCCGAGAGACGCTACCTGAGAAGTTTAGGACTTTGGGAAGTTGTTCCACATGCAAACCACAAGAGTCATTAGCCTCACAGATATATACTGTTACATCACTGAATATAATACACTCCCTTGGATCGGAGCAATAATCACCCCGTAGGAAATGTGGCTTGGATGTTGATGGGTTTCTTTTTTTTTTTTGGAGCAGGGGCGTAAATCTTGCCTTCCATTATTGTAACGTGTGCAGGTTTTCTTTTGAACAGGAGAGCCGGGCTATAAGGCAAGCAGCTGAGTAGCACATGTTAAAAGACCTCCTGCCGTCTTCCAAAGACCCCCTTGATAAATTTCCTACAGGTGGAGCAGTTTACCGTGCGCTCACATGCACAAACGTACACTGTATGGCATTTTAGAGAGCCGACATAAACTTAATGTTTACCCCGACCTCTGTTCGTGTTCGACCCCGGCAAATAATGCTTGTATGTCCTTTTCTTTTTCCTTGTTAGGTTGTTTCTTTCATGTCTGTACATCCGGCTCAAGTCTCTTGTGCTGCAGGAAAAATGACTCCGGTCGAAGTTGCCACAAAGTGCCGGGACCTTTTCTCCTGCAGGTGAGAATATTTTAAGCCTCATTGGTTCTTAATAATGAGTTCTGCAGTATGAATCCTATCGGAGGCCACATCAAACCCCCCATTAAACGTCCTGCTGGACAGGAAACTGAAGATCCTGTTTCAGTGTTAATATTCTGCACTGTGTGGTGAGATGGTGCGTCTGTGCTGTGTGAGGAGGTTAAAGTCAGAAACAGGCAGCGGAGAGCATGTGGGCTTTTATTTTTTAGGTGTTTTTGCTTGAGTCTCTTCCATAGAAAGTGAAATGAAATATTTATAATGTACATTTTCAGTTACACAGCACACAACTTTAACTTAAACACCTGTTCAATAACTTACACAGATCTAAAAAGATGACTACTACATTTACTCAAGTATTGTACTTAAGTACAGTTTTCAGGCACTTGTATTTTACTTGAGTATTTCCATTTTATTCTGCTTTATACTTTTACTCCACTACATTTTAGAACTTTTTACGTGCACAACATTTCTCTCACGGCTGTTAGCTACTAGCTACTTTGCACATTAAGATTTTAATTACAAAACATGTTGTTAGCTTACAAAATATGATGCCCTGTTAGTAGTAAAAACTACAGACAAGTTAGTCAGCTCCACTTTGATCAGCTACAACATTAAAATGCTGAACAATAATAATAATAATACAATAATATTATACTCTGACAAAGGCTAATCTGCACAATGGGTACTTTAATGTAATAGTTTAAGTATATTTTGCTGATAATACTGATGTTGAGTAACATTTTGAATGCAGGACTTTTACTTAACAGAGTATTATTACTTTGTGGTATTGGTGCTTTTACTTAAGTAAAGGATTTGACGACTTGTTCCACCGTTTAGCAAATGTTTTAAGCACAAAAGCAGACGAAATTCGACTCTTAAAGCCGACTTTTAGTAAGTGTGATACAAAACACCGACAGTGTTTGACTCCTAAATACTTAATTATGAGCATTTCTGAAGATGCATATTTTTCCAAGCAGCAAACAAGGTTGAAGAATTATCAAACAGACTGAAAGTATTTTGAGTTTTCTGATGGTCTGAAAACAAACTTTCACCAATTTTCACATTTTGTTTTAATATACATACATATATATATAATTGCATCTAAGTCTAAAAGTCATGTGGATGTTGCTCTAAGTCAGGGTTTTCCGAGTCTGAGATTGTGGGCCTCCCCTCAGACAAAAGTTGGGAAAAGTTTACTTACTTAGTTTCCTGGATGCCTGTGTGATCATGATTATGTTATTTGATCCCACAGACACTCAACAATTGATCCAAGAAGCCTAATATTGCTGTTTGACACAACTTCAGACACCAAATACATAAAAAAGATCTGTCCTGAGGCTTTTATTAGTTTCTGTCTCGGGGGGGGGGGAAACAGCTAAATTCCTCCAAAACTATTGAATCTCTTTAACCAAATCACACACCTTCAGGCTGTTCTATGTGATCTCCTTTGATAACTACTGTAATATGTTTTCACTTCCATTCACTGAGCCTCTCCTGAAACAGTTTGGAGCTCCTCCCTGGGGAGGCCCGCCTCCCACTTTGAAAACCTCTGCTCAGGCTACATCCACACTAATACGTTTTTGTTTTAAAACGCACAACTTTTGTTACGTTTACACCTAGCGTCCACACTGCTCCGGGGTTTTATAACCCCTAAAACAAAGACCTTTTAAAACACTGCTGTCCCCGTTTTAGTTTGAAAACTCCGGGACTGCGTTTTAGTGAGGACGGTCGAAAACTGACGTTTTTAAAACGATGACGCAGACACCCACGTTCACTTCCTGATTGGGCCTTATCAGCCACGACGTGTCCTTACCTGATTCGTCACGCTCCTATCACGTGACCCTTTCCCAGACGAAAACAAACGACATCAGCCTTGACTACCAGCGGTTAATTACGAGGATAATGAGTGATGAAGCCATAGAAAAATTTTCCTCATTGTGGACAACAAACCTCCTAACTAAAGCCTCCGTTTAACATCCTGTGTTACATTTAAAACCTTCACAATCCATCAAAGTCGTCAATGACCTAAAGATTAACAGCACTTTAAATGTGTAAACTATAACAGAAAGTTAACCATCTGTTCTGTTTGTGTACAGTGAGGCCATGCTTCGGCTAGCATGTGACATATGTGATTTGTATTGTACAGTACTGCAGTGAGGAAGTATAACCCACACCCCCCATCCCTCCCGAAACTGAAGGCACTGACAACTCTGCAATCGCCCTGATCAAAGGCAGGGCGTCTGTCTTTCCCAAAGATAGACTTACAGGTGATGTATTGGATGAGTCGAGCGTCCAAACTCTACTTCAGAGGTGGTATCCCCCTGTGTCACGCAGGTTCCCCATAAAACACTTTCATGTAGCTCAGTAAAAAAAAAAAAAAAGTCCTGTAAAAATTAAAAGGTGGAGTCAAATACCTGGGGTTTTATTTTTCATCTCTTGGCTTTAGATTTCATTTCTGACCCCGAGTCCGACTTGCTCGGTTTCTCCTACTGGGACCAACTCGAGGACAGGTATCACTGGCAGGAATTTCCTAACGTAAGCTATGTAATAATTCATTCCCACGACCAGTAACACACGCTGTCTTCAGCCTGGCTGGATCACACTTCAGCTTCCCTTTTGTGTTTTTTCTCATTTCGTACGAGCACTTTTAACAGTTTGATGTATGTGGAGGAGCAGGTGAAGCAGCCTGTCTGGAGCAACACGTCCTGGTTAAAGCTTAACTAATCACTCACTATTTTCTGATCAATGACTACATGTAATGTGAAAGGTTTTGTGGCGTCAAACCCAGTACAAAAACTCTGCAACTCTATGTGGCTTTTTAGCCTCTTGTAGCTCATTGTTTTGGTTTAACAGCACATTTCCAGCCAGTGTTGCCAGATTGGGCAGAAAACTGTTGCCAGATTGAGTCTGATTTTACATTTCTTCTTATCATACTTATAAATACTAGGACTAACTAGCTCTGGGACATGTAGCTTTAGCCTCAGTCTTGTAGCTTGTAGCTATGTAGCGCATATTTAAGACCCCTTTCACTGGGGTCTCTTTTTAAAATGCTTAAACTGGAAATATCAAAATCTCAGCCGGAGACGGCGTTTTCAACCAACTCACTGAGCTACCGTTAGCTTAATTGGCTAGCTAGCTACAGTCGATGAACTCTGCCAGTCGTTGTCATTTCAGCTGAAAAAACTCGCCAATTAGAAATGAGCAGCCGAAAAACAAATAATCGTACAACAAAACTCCAGCATTATCGGATTTCAAGGGAAACTATCGTACATTCAAAATCCAGACTGCAGAGCACCCAAAATTGAGTTTTTAACGTATATGAACAAGTCAACTGCAATGGGCTCAGACGACTACTAACTATAATGACTGACTATAATCACGCTGGTTCCAAATCAGCTCTAAACCATTTCACTCTTAGAGAAGAAACGATGAAACTATGACATCAAAATTATCGTACATTTAGGGGCTGTTACAATTATTGATTGTACATCGTACAAAGGGCTAAATTATCCATAGGTGTCATTTAGACTCAGGACGCTGGGGACATGTCCCCCATCACTTTTTAAAATCATGATTTGTTAAAAATGTTCTGAAAAGAAGCTCGCACCAAGAAATGTTAACCAACAAATGAGACCGCTTTGAGAAAGGGTTATTTGCACAATAAGAAAACATGCAATGCAAAGTAAATATAGAAGAAACAAATGCACGTTGTCCAACGATGCATATGGATGACTGTTATTTGTGCGGTCGACGTTGTTGTGCGTTTTATGTTGAGTATTTTCGTATTGTCGACTCTGTAGTAACCTAAGGTTTTTGCACTTTTGATGTGCCGTTATGCAATTTTTTTCCCCGACCCACCGTAATTATCTACTCGATCAGTATGAGGATCAGTATCACATATGTTGAAGACAGTTTAAAGCCCCTATGTCCCCACCACTTTTCAACACAAAGTGTTGAAATTATTGTACAAATACAATAATTATCGTACAGATGGCAACACTGGAAATGAGAAGCCTGCAGTTGTCCACCTCTGTCTGAAATCAAGGACCCATTGTTTCCAAGATAATTATTTTGAGTGGTAGATCTGCCTCCGTGCCGTGCGAAGACTTTGCAGGTTATCGAACAAAAAACATGTTTCTTCTTCATATGAAAAAAAAAAGTTCACTTTGGCTTATTAATTTCCCAGAAACAGGCAAAAATAGGCAGCAAGAGAGCAAAGTATATTTTTAGGCACATAGTCCTTTATCATTAGTGCACCACCAGGGTGCCCAAACAGCAAGTAAATCTGAATAAAAATGTTTTATTAATATAAAGTTCAGTTTATGATTTGTTACAAAATCGGAACCATGCAGAGACATTTTCTTTATAGTAAATAATAAAGATATTTATCACCCCTGATCTTTGGAACTTCTTATAAAAGGTCATGTTTATGTGTGAGATCATAGATCACAAAAAGAAACACCCTTAACTCTTTCCTCGTCTTAACACGCTTACGTTTTGGGGGCAGATTCTGTCTTATTCAGGTGTCAGATGATCGAAAGCACAACAGCAAAATGACAAATAGATTCATCAGATAAGAGCGTTCCAGCACTAAAAGGATGACTGTCGCAGCAAAAGACGCCGGTCCGCGCACAATCCACGCTGTCAACAGCCTCTTCGAACGCCCGCACAGATAAGAAATGGAAACCAGTTTCTTCACACTGTATTGTACAGGAAACAAAATGTGTTGATGTGAAAACAGAGAGAATAGCACAGGCTGTGTTGACTAAACACGGCCAAAGTGTCACAGTGGCAACAGGTTTTGTCAGACCAACTCCAAGGTTAAAGCCTCGCCCTGCACCTTCAGGGGTCAGCAGGTTTCTACTGACGTAAAATGTTATTTAGGTAACATCCACACTGAAAACCTGGAGAACAGGGAACAGCTGCTGAAATACACTGTTAATGAATATAAGAATAGAAGCAGTTAAATGAAGGGAAGAGTGTTTAGGTATGAATCACCAGCAGCAAAACCCCTGGATTACATTCAATAATTACGTATCTGAACGCTCAGCACTGTTTGAAACAATGGTTTCAAAATGTTCAAATAATCTGGGACGCTGAATGTAAACAATTTCTCCACCAGCTCCTGAGGGAAATATCTGGCTCTTTAGCTGATAGCTGTGTTTCCATAAACAGATTTTTAAAGTATCGATATCAGAGAAGCTGTATGGAAACGGCAAAAATTCAATAAAACTTCGCCTTTGTTGAAAACGAGTTGATGCTCTAAATGGGATATGGAAAAGCCTTTGCCGGATAAGTTCTGACGTAGTGAACATTGAACTCACATGACTGATCAGCTGTTTCCGCTGAACCGCTCCGCATTAATTTGTCTTCGTCTCCGGACAGCATGAAACATGGCCGACACTAGCTGACATGAAGGAACAATTCAAACTTGCCCAATTAAACTAATTCCTGAGGACCTCTCTCCATGTTT
The DNA here is from genome assembly GCA_008360985.2 of Macquaria ambigua. Classification (NCBI taxonomy): domain Eukaryota; kingdom Metazoa; phylum Chordata; class Actinopteri; order Centrarchiformes; family Percichthyidae; genus Macquaria; species Macquaria ambigua. The sequence continues at coordinate 169,552 of VMKM01000340.1, forward strand.
CCCCCGTAGATGGGTTAGATGACCATGGCAACTTGTTTTGTTTCCGGTTCGCAAACTCTACTTCTTCTACTCTGTTTACAGGCGGATTACAGCCATGCGTAAAGCGTAGCCTATACTGCCACCTTCTGACCAAACTACGCTTTGCAACGAGCCTAACTTATTCATTTCTTTTTTGCGACATTTCAAAAGTTCGCTTAAAATTCACTTGACAGTTGAATGGGAACATGGCTTATGTTCACCAGCTAGTTGCTAACTTTGACTGTCTGTTGTCTGTTGCGGTGCGGGTATCGTACAGTGGCTTAAAGAGCCTTTTTCACTAGAAAGAGTGTCTTCTGCAGCCAAAAACGACGCTATGAGAGCAGAGAGAGACCCAAAACAGTAAAGTAAAGCGAACAGGAAAACCAAAAACAACAAGCTGGAAGAAGCTCTGTAGATCTGAGGGGAACTGCAGAGTCAGGCGATAATTCCTTCACTTTCACATACAAGTAGTCATGTCTTATATAGAAATACTGATTATAACCACTTTTTAAAAAAAAAGCCTGTCCCATAAATTGGATGCTTGTGTTTGTTCTTGTGTTTGTGTCGCTGTCCTTTGTGTTTTTTGTAGTTTTTTAAACAATACACTTAATCCTGCATTGGCTCTAAACATGGCCGCTGTATCCGCGATGTTTAACGTTCATCTATTGCTCACTGAAGAAGGAGTAACTATAGTGTTAATAGTAGCATGTACCCTGCACTACACCACCGGTATCAACCCTCCATTCATTCACACATGAGCACCATCAGCTCCTCCAGATGAGCCGACTTTGATGGACCAGTAAAAGTGTCCCACTCTGTCCATGCAGACGCAGGAAGTTCCTGTCTGGAGTTTGACTGCTGGTTTGAGGACAGATTATTAAATCCATCTTTCACTGTGGAAACAACAGACTGCAAAGTCAGCTGCCTGCGTGACGCGATGAGACGTCTCTGTGCACAAGGTGCCCTCTGCAGACTGAGGATGCTGTAAATAAACCGACTGGAAATCTTTAAACAGGAAGCAGAGCCATTATGAAAGCTTGGTGACCGAAAAGACGTGGATGATTCACTCTGTAGTTGTGTCACAATATACTACATACTAAAACTATCACTTAATTTGACAAATAAACATAAAACAGGGTTCGTACAGCTTTTTAAGAGTAAAATTCAAGCACTTTCAAGGTACCGAAGCCTTTATCATCACATCTAAATTGTTACTATAAATGCCAGAAGACAACAAACAAATATGACGACGAGATCCTTTCATTTCAGATATTAAAGGATTTTTGGTTTCACATGACTGATTGTGTAGAAATTGTAGATGAAACACCAGATTATGTTGAATAATCGAGCATTTTTCAAGGAGTATATTCGGATTCAAGCATATTTCTAACCTTGAAAACATAACGGTTCAAATTAAGCATGTTCCAAACTTTCAAGACTTTGTACGAACCCTGATAAAAGCCAAAAAACATTTAAAACTGGTCAGCCAAATACCACGTTCCCAACCACAGACAGCAACTTAGACAAACAGTGTCTCAGTGTCATGTGACCCCTCTCTTCATCAACTGATCTGTCATTTTGTTAAGCTTTGTTGTAAACAGATTATCAAAATTGTTGAATTTTTTGGTCCATTTAAACACTTGATAATGATAATAATGGAGGTATACTGCATTACAAATACATGTAATCAACTTATCCTACATATGGCTCTGACCAGGATACTGTAGTGCTGTGCTGTTACAATATAAATATTCTATACTGAACGCCATTTAAAGTGGAGCCACAGCATTCATTGAGTTTTCCCACAAAATTGACATCTGCTCTGTCTACTGTTGTTACAAACCTAGCTGTTCAGTTTACAACAGAGGGGGGAGGACTTGGCATTAGATGGAAGAGTTCCCCAGCGTGATCCATTTCCACCTGTCTTGTTATTAGAGTAAAAAAACACTTTCTTCCTTATCTGCCTCATTACTCAGAGTCAGTCATAGTCATAGTTAATACAGTCATTAAAATGTAGTTTTTGTGGCATCAGTCTTTTTTTTGTGAACGAGTACATGCGTCACTCTAAACATAGATGTTCTGTTTGCCTGTAGGGGAGGCCGTACATAGGGAGAGCACATTTGAATACACTCTTATAGGCCTATGCAAATCAGAGCGTTTAAGTGTTATCCTTGGCAATCGTGGTGTTTACTCTAGTTAGCGTAAGCCAGGTGCGGCGGTCATATATCACTGTGTTTGTAGAATTACAGCTGCACCATCTGCGCCGACCTCTACACGCAGTGGTGCTCGCGAAGCAACAGCCGAAACTGATCTCCTTCCCCCCTCATTCACACTGTAGCTACAGAGTGCGCCGGGGGAATAAACTCAGAGGGACGGCAGAAGGCAGCAAAGACAACAACCCTGACAGAAATAACATCTGTAATAAGCGTGCACAGCCCAGTGTGACAGTACATTGCAGAGGATGGTGATAGTTTGTTTGGGTGACAATGCAACACAAAGCGTTTTTCCATAGCATTTACATGGAGGTTTAGACTGGCAAATTCACTGCAAAAAAGCTCAGCAGGTGGAGATGATAATGTTCGTGTTTGTCTCAAAATAAAGACATTAAATCAAGTAAATCTCACAAAATCTCTTAGGAACACACAAAAAAAAAGAGAACCGTGTCATTACAGCTTGCATACTGCTGGTGCAAACAGACACTGAATGAAGTAAAAGATGATTGTTTCCGTCTTCTTGTTCTCTTAAGGCTCACCTTTCAGAACACTGGCTGCTCAAAGATTTACAACTATTTGCATAAACTTGCAAATGTGGCTATCATCTGAATTTGAAGTGACTGAATTTGCCTTTTCTCCTTGATCCTTGCGTGAATGTTTCAAAATGATTCCAGAGAAGACGAGACGCACCTTCAAGTAGCTTCAACTTGCAAATTCACCTGGACTCCCTGGAAACAATTAGTTTTTACAAAGGCTGAGTGAGTGCAAAATACAGCGCACAGAGGTGATATAACCTCTCCTTTCACTGTCGTTACTTCTCCCTCACGGCAGGCTGAAGAGGGCTAATTGTTTTATGGACCTGAGGAGAAGGCTCACTGTTTACGTTGAGCCACAGATTGACTGTTCACTTGTCTCGGTTGGTGCTCCAAATGTCAGTTTGTGTTGCAAAACGTCTCTCTTTTCCCCACTGTGAGCAGAAGTACGGGCCGATGCTGGAGGCTACTGCAACAACAACAACAACAAGAATGTTTACACATACACGACTCACCTGCAGCGAGTCGTGTATGTGTAAACACGGCAGATCGTAGGTTTAGATATTTTAAAAACATGATGGTAAAGCTGGTTTGGAGGCAGGAATCATTTCAGTATTAAAACTCATCACTACACGTTAAAGCATGTTGCTAAAATGGATTTCTACCACCAACAGTCTTAGAATGGCAGAATGTAATATTCAACCTTTTACCCATGGAATATCTGACATACTGGTCTAGAGGTAAAACACTGGTATATTTGATCATATATGGACTCCATTTATTGATGATGTGGGACCTTGAATATCCAATTTATTCTGGAAGATCCTACAACAAGGAATGATGGTTGAATGCTGAGGGGAGGCGTTGTTGTCTGTAATTTATTAATTTATTTTTCTTAATATTATTATTTTTCATTTATGATATCCCACCATGCTTGTGAACTAAGACTGTGCTGTGTTACGTTTCCAATTTTGGAGGGACTGTGTTAAGGGAGGGGAGTTAATGTAAAATCTGTGTCTATGTGAATAAGACATAATAACTTATCACTAAATTTCCAAAATCACAGTCACATATTTAAAGTTCCCAGTTGAACAGCGTGTCCCTTTACTGCATATGATTATTTTTCCAATTCAAGATCTGATTGTAAAATATCCATAAATCATCCCTCAGTGCTGTACTGTGAACAAAAAGATGCAGAATTCCTCGCTAAAGATCGCAAACATCCAACCATGTTTCTTACACATTAAATTCACGTACAACTAATTAGCAGCAGCTAGAAAACTCCCATCTTTATTATCTTTTCGTTTCTTTATTTACACATATAAAACATTTAAAAAAGATACAACATATAATTTGCAAGGGAATGTGAAGGAGAATTGCCTAAAAACCCTCCAGGGCCTTGAAAAGTAAAAGTAAAAAAAAGACATAGTTTAGAGTACCTGACAACATTGCATCCCATAAAACACCCATCTGTTACTCAAGTATAATGAATCAGTCATAGTTATGACACACACACTCATTCATAATACATACAAACACGATCATTAACAGATTAAGAGCAAACACTCGTGAGTTTTTATAAAACAAGAAAGATAAAGGAGAAAATAAACACAAATAATGACAAAGAAAAACAGCCGACAATCATAATATTTCTTTAGACTCGCAACCCGACGACGCCAATCAGACCGGCAGACGCCCAGGTGAAGAAGACCTTTGTTTACCTTGTAGCATTGTAGCATTAGCTGTTTACCTTAATATTCCACTGTTTAGTACAAAGATGTTAATCGCTGTGCAGTCACTTGGGTATGAGACACTCCCACACCGCCGCACAACCCTGCGTTGAATCGCCACAACGCCTGATTCTGTCTGAAAGTGGCCTAACGGTTCCTAAAGCGCTTTACAGATTGGTCTCATTCACACATTCACACACTGATGGCGACGGAGCTGCCATGCAGGTTTTTATGGTAACATTTAGGCAACTCAAAGCACTTGAGAGGGAAACAATCAGCCGACAAATATAAAGTATCGTATTTGCCTTTTGAAGGTATTTCTGTGTTGCTTAGCATGTTGGCGGTAAATGTTAATGTCTGTGTTTTGGTGAAGCTGTGTAGCTGTGCTATCTGGAGTAGCCAACATGAGAATGTAAAAAAATGCGGTCACATAAAAGGAAGGTTATTACAAATTATACAACCCAACTACAGTGGTTTTACGAGGGCATATTGTCACCTAACAGAAACTCTTCAGCGCAAGCAGCAGCCTAATAAAACATACTGATAAGAACACTAACAATGAAAATGACACACAGGGTCAGACAGTAACAAACACTGACTCTACAGACCCTCAGTTCAGAAGCAAACCTTCAGCTTTCAATAACAGCAACTGCTAACAAGACAAGACAAAATCCAGCTAAACAGCTAATTGCTAAAGTCAGGGTTCGTACAGCTTTTTAAGAGTAAAATTCAAGCACTTTCAAGGGACCTAAACCAAAAATTTCCAGACTCTCAAAGCCTTTATCATCACGTCTAAATTGTTACTATAAATGCCAAGAGACAACAAATAGATTTTTAACATTTTTTTGGTTTACATGAGTGACTGTGTGGATGATGAAACGCCAGATTATGTTGAAAAATCAAGCATTTTTTCAAGGAGTATATTCGAGTTCAAGCATATTACAAACCTTGAAATCATTATGGTTAAAATGAAGCATTTTCCAAACTTTCAAGACTTTGTACGAACCCTTATATTCAGTAACAACGTGAGCAAACCAGTGATAAAAATGAGCCACAAACAGCAAGAGGCTCCCCATTCATTCTTACTAAAGTTACTCCCACTCTGCATTTTTCAGATGAGCTAGCTGACTTCTTGCTGGCTCTCTCCGCACACAGGAACGGCACAAAACTAACTTACTCTCTGTCTCTTTGAGACATTGATTTTCCTTGTGACCTAAAGTTGGCTAAAGGTCAAAGTCAGCCTTTCTGCCTCCACAGCCTAACCAAGAAATGTTCCAACAACTAAACCTCCAGTGTGTGTCATTCCAGTTCAAACATTTCAAGTGTGTGTGTCTGTGTTTTCAGGATATTCCCAGACCCCACCCACCACCACCACCAGCCTTTTGCCCCAATCGACCCCACAAGCCTGTCAGCCCTAACAACATGGTAATTAAGTGGGAGCTACTCGTCAGAAAGCTGCAGTGCTACACATTTGTTATTGGATTACAAGGTGCTGGGAAGGAATGCAGGACCCGGCCGGTGTTCCTCCTCTCCCTGCTGCTGGTGGAGGCCGAGAGAAACAACACGGGTGAAAATGAATAGGGATCCTACCCTTTCCTTCACGCCCGCTGATCGCCATTGCAAAATACAGCATGTGCCATTTATTTCTAGAGTCAAAATAACCCACCGTGTGATTTTTCTGTCAGTGTGTGTGTGTGTGTGTGTGTGTGTGTGTGTGTGGGTGTGTGTGTTTGAGTTTGTGGTGCTTAATAGATTCTTAATGTGCAAAGGATTGTAGCGTATCTGATGGGCTGGGGAGTTACTGGCGTGACAACGGCAACAGTGAAACGGATGGCTTGCTTCAACACCTGGAGAAGGGTTCATAGGTGTGTGTGTGTGTGTGTGTGTGTGTGTTACGGGTTGAGATGACTCGGGCGGTGATAAAGCAATAAACCAACCACACAGTCACTGGCAGGGCAGCCAAGTGCTATATGGGCAGGAGAAGAATGGAGCTGTTGTATCGATGCAGGGGAAGTCCGTACTACATGTTTCATCTGCTCGCTGATCACACCATTTTATTTTCATGTTGCTGGACTTCTGTTCCAACAAACATATGATTGACCATTGAACTATTCTCCAGGCTGATAGGTCTCTGCATTCACTTGTGTGTATAAGGTTTATGCTCAACGCAGCATCCCTCCAGCGAGGGTCCATGCTCCACAAAATGATGTCATCGCGTAACTTGCGTTAAGCGCGAAGGTCGTGCACCTCCGAAGTTTTGTAAGTAGGCTACGCAGGCAACGCGCGCTGGACTGGCCGGGCAGGTACGCCTTTACGACCCTTTCTTGAGAGACCACAGTGTCAGCCAAATGATTCTGAACTCATGGAGAGAGATTGCCACCACATTTAATAGTTAAAAACAGATAAATTAGAGCGAGTGCAGCCATGTTGGTTTATGGACGATCTTCTGGTAACACTCGTTGACTTCTTGCTCATTCACAGAATGTTTTCTTTTGTACGCCCCCTGGCGTTTCGGAGAATACTGCAACGGATAGCACGTTAAACATAAACGCCTCTGTGCAAGCTTGTAGCTCACGCGACATCAGCGGAGGCAAACAGAATCAACTTTTGGAGAAACACAGCTGACGTCAGACACTCCCACACCGCCTCACAACCCTGCGCTAATCGCCCCAATGCCTGATTCTGTCTGAATACGGCCTTAAGAGTCTACACCCAAGCTAGCAGCTCTGTGAGGCTATACTTAGCCACAGCGGTACTTTGAGCTAAATGCTAATGCATGCTAACATGCTCACCATGACACCGCTAACATCCTGATGTTTGACAGGTTTGTTGTTTACCACGCTCCCCATCTTAGTTTAGCGTGTTAGCATGCTAACATTCACTAATTAGCAGTAAACACAAAGTACAGCTGAGGCTTATGGGTCATTAGTTTTGCAGGTATTTGGTCACAAACCAAAGTATTGGACAAGTTAAAAAGACAAACACTTCCTATAGGCAGCTAAAGGATGATGGACAAAGGTGTCCACATACCTTTGGTCATATTGTGTACAGAAACAAATCTGAAATGTAATATATGTAATTTGAGCAACTGCTGCACTTCAGACTTTTATTGAACAGTTCTGTCATTTTTATACTTATTTTATCTTTTTATATCTAATTACTCTTCTGTTTGCATTCTCCTGTTATAACTTTATTTTTTATGGATTGACACGAGGGAAAACTAAGAACTTCATTGTTCAGTGTAACTCGTTCTCTGTACATAAGGCAATAAAGCTGTGGATGTTGAATCTGGGATAAAACATGCAAAATCACCCAGAGTGATCCTTTAAATGCAAACAAGTGCAGCTTCCTGAACTCTAACACGACCACATTAGTCTGTGTAAGCAACAAACACAGTCAGTGACCTCTGTTGTGTTTCTATCTGAGCCTTGAAACAAGAGCCACGAAAGACGATATTCCCAGACCGTTTGTGTGTGTGTGTGTGTGTGCGCACGCGTGTGTGGGTGTGTGTTTTCCCAACACCACAGCATGAAGGAAAGTCATTGAAGTCTCTAAATGGTAAACGACACCTGCGTACCCCAAACAAAATGCTACTGTGTGAACTACAACTGTTGATAAGAGGATGGTGGATGACGGGGGAGGAGGAGGGCGGAGGGAGGAGGTGGTGAGTCAACAAACCCAGTTCACTCTGCTGACATGTTAAATCTCACACTTTGGGAATGAGACCGTAAGGACTTCAGCAGATACTTATCAGTGGCGGTTAGTGCAGACAAACACTGTCACCTTCTGCTCAGCAGCCAACTGCTGTCAGAGCAGCCATGCACGCACGCACACACACACACACACACACACACATAAGATGTATTCATTTACACACACACACACACATTGTTAAGTCATGAACAAAAACAATGCCTCCATTGTGCTCTTGTTATATCTCAGGATTTGATACTTCAGGGCTCTAAATGTTAAAGACAGGTTGGGGAAGGAATTTCCATCTTGCCAATAATAAAGTGTGGAAAGTAACTAAGTACATTTACTCAAGTACTTAAGTATAATTTTGAGGTATTTGTACTATACTCAAGTGTATCCAATTTATACTACTTTATACTTCTACTCACCTAAATGTAGTTAAGTGAAACGTACAATATTCCCATCTGAAATGTAGTGAACTGCTATAGTTACGAGTTGATTTTACATACAAACAAATAAGATCAATTTATTAAATATGATGCATTGTTATAGATTTAAGGCCCCACGTACCCTCACAGGTGTGTTCAGTTATGGTGCTGATTAGATCTACTCAGGCTGAAGTTGTGTGAAGCGCTGCTGGGATTTTACGTGAGGTCATCATGTACTTGAAGAATGATAGTTGTAAATTTTGCCTGAAGGAAAGTTTTATCTTGTTGCACATGATAATAACTTGCGTGTACAAAATATTATCTTGTGTGCATGAGAAATATATATCATCTTTCTTTTACTTGTAAGAGAGTATTTTTACACTGTGGTATTGTAACTTTTACTTAAGTAAAGCATCTGAGTACTTCTTCCACCACTGGTGGACCGTGTGCGTCATTTATAACATTCAGTTTCCCCTTTTTCCCATTAAATACGTTAAAGGTAGGAGAAATCATCTGTTGAGTGAGACTGTCCTCCCCAAAAATACGGCCGTATAGGTCGTCTGTGCAAGCAGCTTATTACGACCCATATTTACATTTATTGTTAGGCGGCGACCTATAAAGAGTGCCAAAGTCCACGTAGGGAGGAGGTCAAACAACAACACAGGACCAAAAGTCAACCTTGACTTATTTTAACTTATGTAACTAACGTACTTATTTTAACCCAAACCATGCTCTTTTCCTAAACCTAACCAAGTAGTTTTGGTGCCTAAACCAACCAACTGATGATGACAAATGTCCGGTACTCGTGCTAACAACCTCTTCTGACGTTTAGGAAGGAGGACGTGTGTATTCTAATTCTTCATAGATGCTATATGATGTTAGCACTGAGTGAAATATTCAAACCCAAGACTGGTAGGCAGATTTTTTACCGCTGGACAGAGCCAGGCTAGCTGTTTCCCTCTGCTTTCAGTCTTTGTGCTAAGCTAAGCTAACTGGCTGCTGGTGGTAGTTTCATATTTAATGTACAGACATATGATACTCTCCACAAGAAAGCGAATAAGTGCGTTTCCCACAATGTTGAACTATTCTTTTACTCATTTTTATACACTTCTTCTGTATGTTTCAGAAAAAAAGGTAAACCAGTGGAACCAAACAAGCTCAGATGGAGGGAAAAACACAGTAAATAAAATGGAAAAGAAATATGTATTTTTCTTCTCTATCATTTCTTTATAGTTTGATATTAAACCAACCACGATTGCACATATTTTTCTCTTTCTTTGTCTCTTACACACACACACACACACACACACACACACACACACACACACACACACACACACAGTAAAAAGAATCTGATACCACAGGCTACTTAAAATGATGTCAGCTCGCTCTGGTGACACAAAATGTCATCATCAGCCCAAATCCAATTACAGCAGCAACAACAGGACGCTTTGAAACAATCACACATCCACAATCTCCTCCTGACAAGAGATTTCTCAGTTGGGCTTAAGAGGGAAGAAGAAAAAAAGTCAAGTGGCGAGAAAATAGAGCTCTTGTCGAAGAGTCGAGTGGTTTGGCTGCAGATTCACGCCGATGAAATGTTAACGTTTGTGCCAGAAAGAAGAGATTAGGGACTTTTTTTTTAACCTCTCGTCTTGTTCATTATTGCACGGATCAGTGTTCTGCAGCTCATGTGAAACCCATGTTTGGAGCTGTCTTTCAGCATTGACACACACACACACACACACACACACACACACACACACAGAGGTCTGTAACTGGAAAGGAATGAGTGGAGAAATGCATCTTGAACAGATGAGACAATGCTGCCTTCAGATTTATGGGGCTGATATCATGTTTCAGCTCCCCTGGAGAACACAGTTAGTCTACATCCACTCTGTCACTTCATTTATGTGTTTTGTTTGTGTGATTTGTGTTTATGCAAATACACAATATCATAAAAAACAATCCAATGACTCTCAGTGAGGCATGGTTTACAGCTTTTGTTACGGAAAGTTAAATATTTGCTGTCAAATCTACATAGAACACCTTTACGTTTAATTGTAGGATTACTATCAAGATATTGTGACTTAATTTAACGTCCCAATGATTTGCAAAGAATCTGAAATAAGATCCAAGTGTGTACAATTGGCTTCAGAGATAACTCTGCTGCACTTATTATAGTGATTTTTCACCCTCTTGACAAAACCTTCCTCTATATTTTATATAAAATATGTAAGTTTTCAACATATAGTTACAATGAACTAAAAACATGAGGCACTTATTTCTGGAGGACTTGTCAACAACAAACATTTGACCTGTATTTTGTCATCTAAATTCACTTTTTTCAATAAAGTATGACATAATATATGATTGTTGTATTCAGAACTTCCCAATGATCAACACGAGGTAATGTGTCATTTAAGTCGGTAATAACTAGCACTCTTACAGTAACACACACTGCAAACTGAATATTTATGTTTTATATAGATAAAATATATTTTATACAAATTTTCAAAATAAGATATAAAAATTCTACAAAGTCATGATGCCTAATTTAACTTCTCTCTTGCTTAACGGAAGCTCAAAAATGCAAATCCATTCCATTTTTTTTAAAATGACTGTTTGTGGCATACTTATTTAAAAACTCAGAAAATTGAATTTTTTTTTGATTAGTCCTATATCCTCTGTTTGGTGTGAACTGTTTTGTTGAGTATGAATGTAAAAACGGTAGTGATTTATTCGAGGGTGCAGACTAACTCCTGACCTAAACAAAAACCTGTTCACAGTTAAACGTGTCGTGACTCGAGCATAAAATGAAATACAAGACTTTTTATGGAAAGAGTTCAGTCTTATAAAGTTTATTGACATGAGGAAAACATTTGGGATAATGTTTAAATACTCTACACAATAAAGTTATTAAACATGCACATGTAAAATATAATATACTGTACATAAATATTACATTGGGAAAAAACATAATTTCTAGCTGGTCTAATTTCTGATGCAGTGCCTGTGTGATTAAGATTTAGTTTGACCCCAAAACCACAGCTCGAGACGCCCTCTAACTGAGACAAACCTGACATTTATAGTGCAAGAAAAAAGACTTAATGGAAATTAATGGAATGCTCGACTCATAGCAGGTGTGGGTCTCTTCAGTATGGCTTCCACAGAGAAGGACAAAGACTCACTGGACGCCATCTTGGTCCCCACAGGCTTGGATGGAAAGTCTTTGGCGTACCTGTCGGTGATTTTGACGGCCTGAATGTCCTTGGCGGAGCCCTCCCTGAACTTGCGGGCAGCCTCCTCTAAGAGCTCTTTGCAGTACGGACCCCTGAGCTCCGGCCCGGCCCCGCCGCTGTTTTTTTCACTCAGCGAGTGCTGGATGAGGGAGTGAAAGGAGTTGAGTTTCATGGAAAGCTTAGCACTGTCCTTGCTCAGCTTGTTCAGGACTTGGCTGGAGTTTTGGGAATGAGAGTTGTTGGGGAAGGATTGTCCAAAGCTCCTCTTAGGTGGAGAGAAGGCTGAGCACTCCCTCTGCCCCCCCTGAGAGACACCGGGAGGTTTGGGATCAGCCCGTTGAGGGTCTGATGAATCCTGCAGCGCAGCGGCTCGGGATCCTTCCAGTTTAGCAGCAAGAGCAGCCGCAGCCTCCTGCTCTGGCGGCTGGCTCTCGGCAGGCATCACCTTGGGCTCCCACACAGCACCTGGCTTCATGTTCTGCACCGCCGTGGCATTGAACAGGCACTGCTGGTAGAGCAAGGCGTCACCCAGGTTGGCTGCACCGCGGGGCCACATCATGAAGCCGCCTCGTGGTGGCTGCAGCGGGTAGTGGCGGTAGGTGGTGGCCACGCTGACGTTGGAGGAGATGAGCTCGACGTTGGCTGAGCCGGCGGGGTACTGCATGGACAGATCCAGGCAGTTAGGGCCAAGGAAGTTGCACAGCTCTTTGGGCTGCGGCTCAACCTGAGCTGCTGGCGAGTAGGCCGTCTTGTAGGAGTTGTATTCAGCGGCGTGGTGGACCATGTTGTTAGGGAAGAGGAGCGAAGTCGAGGCCGCCTGGCTGTTCTCCAGCAGCTCTCGTTCTTTGTACTCCCGCTCCAGCATGATTGTCTCCAGCTCCTTGTCGGCGAAAGCCCTTCTCTTCCTCATGCGATCGCTCAGCGGTGGGGGGAGAGACGGGTTGGCCACCAGGAATGGATCAGACTGCACCGGACGGTATCCTGTCGTCAAAAGAACCCCCATTTAATTCAAGGTTTATGGCAGTCAATGTGTTTTGGATTAAAGCTGATGTCAAGCATGCACGTACACAACACTGACAAACATGCAAAACTGCAACAAAGGAGAGATTTCACTCTAAATATAAATCATGCTCAATAACTGAATCATCTTTGTATGTTGTGACAGGGCTGGAGAGATGATAATTAGTGAAATGATTGCATGCCAAAAAGAGTTAATCGAGTCACTGCTTACAGATGTTAACAAGTCCTTATCAGTGTTTTGGTGTTGTTAATGGAAAAAGATAGAAATCCAAGTCAAGCTACAGGAGAAATGGAGGTTTTATCAGAGTTAAACTGGGGCAGAGGATGAGCCAAGAGAAACAAAAGAAATATCAGAAACATCTAATGCAAAGAAATAAAAACATGTCTCTTTCAGATCTGTTGCCTTGTTACCTTCGAGGATGCTTTTGGCGAGCATGGTGGACGGCCGAATGTGTCGCTGATATATCGTCCTCCTCTCGGCTGGAATTTGTTTCCCAGATATTCCTTTCTTGTCCTGATAAGTTGAGAAAACAAAACGTGCTTTCAGGATGTTTTTCTTGATTCTCTAACAGTGCCTGACTTGTCACAGCTAAAGTCACATGTGTTTGGATAATATAATCCAACATCTTAATAATAATCTATGTAAAATATAGGTCACGATACTGTTATATAAACTGTCTTTAAATAGATTAAAGCAGGATCACTATGTTTAGCAAGTGAACGTGAGATGTGGGCTTAGCAATTACCTTAAAGTTAAAAATAAGTAACATTTTAAATACATTGATTTTTGGCATTTTAAAGATACATAAATGAGGGGAAATTACAGAAAATGTTCAACAGTTTTACAACTAAACCTGATTGCATTACTTCAAACAATATTTTCACAAGACTGTGTAATAAAAGTTAAACATTCAGCTTGACAAGCCAAGAAACACAACAAATGACACACCCTGCGCGCACACACACACACACACACACACACACACACACACTCAAACAGAAAAACGTCCATCTGGTATCATCTTTAAAATACCACAAGTGACGTGGTTCATTATTTTACTGCAGACATTCTCAAATATTTGAACATCACTGCAGTCAAAACACACACATATTAGGGCCACAGACACCAAATAGGTACAATTTTGCTTTGAGGAGATTATAAAAGGGAGATTTGTGTTGTTTACAAGTGAAGATGGGAATGTATAACCGTCTATGTTGGGGAAAGAGTGAGAGAAACTATGATTGGGACGTTTCTTTTAACATTCTCTAATTAATCTGTGTAAATACACTTATTACTATATAATGGCTGGCATTAGGAAGAGATATAGTAGTATACATTAAATAACTACATTAATTGCCAAACCCTGAACCTTAATCTGATCAAACCAAACTTAAATTGAAACTAAACCTAACGAGGCTTCCAGAACTGGAAGTTCAAGATTGGTTGGAAAAACAAAACAGTACTTTTTTAAGCCACTAATGCCTGAAAAATCAACACAGTGACTGGGTTGTTTACATTTGAAGCTATGCAACGTGTCTCATAATAACTCATATTTAATAGCAGGGGCACATGAAGGCACTATAATATCTGCAATATTTCTCCACCTGGTTTGTTTACCTGCAGTTTAAGAAACCAGAATTGTATTTCTGCTGATATATCAGAAAAACCGGTCTATTGTGGTCACAAATTGTTCTCTTGGCGTTGCACTGAAGCTCAAATAAATAAAAAAAGAGCAAGTAAAAACAAGTCTGACTGGAATATGAAGTCATGGCCTAACATGGTGAATTATGAAGATTACTTTAAGCGAATGACCTAATTCTTACTGAAGCAGTTTGTTGGAAGAGCGACCTTAAATTCAGTCACATTTTCACAACAATCCAAACACCACGGGGTCATTGTAACGCAGGGACATCGGAGGAGCTACCAAACACATCAAGCGCTGTTGGAAATGCCATAATTATGAGCTGGCCACACATATGCAATCTATAACTAATGACAATGACGATAATATTTATTTTAATGCTATTTGATGCAGTGTGTGTACAGAAAGCAGAGACTGAGCCACTGGATTCACAGAGTAAATAAAGCAGATTTATGAGAAGCAAGATCAACAACTCCTAGAAATCCCTACAGCAAAAAAACGCAGCTAGAGAGGCCTGAGGGAATACACTTGGATGCTTGTCTCAAATTTGAGTACACTTGACTTGATTTGATGTTTAGTTTTATTTTTAATGTTGTGTGTTTTTAGCATAATTAGTACTCACAGGAACGCAGTATTGACTGAGTTGAAATAAAGTGAAATAACTTTTACTGAATGAAAGCACTTGAATGCATCAAAACTTTCATTGCATGGGTCCTTAAAGTCTTTAAAGTTTATGAACAGCATTTGAAGGCAGCACTATAGAACCAGCCCATGGACACACACATTCACCTGCACACACACTCATACATCCATATCCATACCCACACACACTCCCGGCCTACCTCCGTGGCTTGTTGCCTCCTCAGGGCCACCTGCGCCGCCATCACCCGCTGTCTCTCCACCACCAGCAGGCAGTTGGCGCACTGGCAGTCCCTCCAGCGGCAGAAGCGCTTGTGTCCCTTCAGGCACGACACTACGCCGTGGTTGCGGCAGCGAGCGCACTTCGGCGTCCGGCTCAGCTTCCTCTGATCACCCGGACACATGCCGCTGGGGCCCGGAGTGTCGTCGCCCTTGCAGCCGTCTCCGTCGTCCTCGGAGGCGGCGGGGCCGAGCGGCGCCGAGCCGGGGCGGCTGCAGGAGTCCGCCAGGTCGTCGCTCTCCGTCTCCAGGCTCTCCACGTCGATTTCAAACTCGCAACCGGCGTTGTCTGACATGTCTGCCCGAGTCCTCCGCCGGCTGTCTCTACACCCAGTTTATGTCTGGAGACAAATTAATTAGTTAGACCTGTGAATGGGCATCATCTCCTGTCGAAACTCCAGTGTTATTCATTAAATAGCCTGTAATATGCCTATTATAAAGAATAGCTTGCTTCCACTCTGGAAAACTGCGTTATATTCTTCCATTAATCCCCAATAACCAAGCTTGATTCACTTTAATGATGGCCTAGTTTAAATGAACTTCTAAGGCTTTAGCAGGTAAGTTTTACTAAATTTCACACACAAAAAGGGAAAAAATCCATGCACAAAGAAAAATGATCTGATAATGGGCTACTTTTTATTTATTCATCTGCAAAAATATAGTTTAAATAAAAATAGAAAGAGGAAAATCTTTAAAATCTAGAACATCAAAAAAATAAAAGTTTTACTCAGACCGTCTATAATTGTCTATATGGACCTATAGCAATATGATTCCTGCAATGTATTAAAGATATTTAAGGTATTAAACTAGAAAGAAACTTTATTAAATTTTGTAGCCTACAAATCTGAAAATCTATTACCGGAAGCCTAAAATAAACCACATAAAGAGACCATTATTATGATACCATAGCCCAATGATTTATCAGCCCATTAATAGTCTAACCACACTTCGGTCATCGCTCCTCTCTGTGCCCAAATATGTAACCTATAGTCGGGGTTAAGTTGTTGGCATTTAATTGGTTATTTCATGAAGGGTTTTGGTTAAACCTCAGAGTTAAGTAGATTTTCTTCTTCGCTAACTTTAAATTAACAAAAAAAGGTTTACCTCCAGACGTAGATTCAGCGGTCTTGTCCAGGCTTTTACAGCGGTGTGGTGAAAGCGGTGAGCGCGTCGTTAGGACTATGGTGAATCACACACAGACCAAACACGCAGTCCGGGCTCCACAATGCAGACTTGTGATTAGCTGTTAATTGAGTGGATCAATGGGTGTCGCGCTCTGAACAGATCCAAGTTTCCTCTGAAGTAGACGATGCAGAGCTCCACTCCTATGAACCGCTGCACTCTGCGCTCTCTGTCCTCCGATTGGCTGCTTCTAAACACGCACCGACCAATAGGATTAGGAGCAGTTATTCAAGGCGGGGGTAGGAAGGGGGGTGGGTTCTCCTAGTAACGGTTACCAGTAATTTGATTACTTTTCATTAGCAACGAGTTCATTTTTCAGAAATATAGCCCAGTTTTAGAGTTTAAAAACAGTATAAAAATTACTCGTTACTGATGTTTTGCTACAGTACCCTAATTTAACAGCGTACATTCATATTACAGCCCCCATTTTTACCGTGTCTATTGGCCTGTACTGCTTTTGTATTGCCGGAGCTGATCATCTACAAACTAAGATAACGTTAGCTTGTTTAACCGACTGTTCGAATAGCATAATGGATGTCATAATCTTTTTAGTTTACCACTGAAGAGGAAGGTTTTTTTCCTAAATCATTACTTTTTTGATTAAGTAGGCTACTGTTGCTTAATTCCGATTTACTGAACAACCAGACAGTCTATAAACTAGCCAAGGCAAAGACCACCATACCTAATTAGAGGTCTGATAATCGGTTAGGCCTACTCTATTGCCAAGGTTAAGATAAATGTTAACTTAAAATGGCTGATAATAGGCTACCACCAGCTATGCAAGGCATTCCTCCTGTAAAATCTCACAGTTGGCTAATTTAGCCTATAGATTTATGTTGTAGGCTAAAGGTAAAACTACTCAAATTGGCAGGTAAATTAGGCCACAACAAATCTTTCAATTAAAGGAAAGAAACATACATACAGTGCCCTTTTCAAATACGTTTTCCATGTAGGCTATTTCACAATCTAGCATATTTATTTTGATATATTCATATATATATTCATTAGTCACCCTGGAATTAATTCAAACTTTGTTGAAAATATAATTTTAGTTATTCACACCAAAAATTTCAAACAAAAGTCCCATTAAGAATATTACAGTGATGATAGGCATATTGTAGGCTATCCTGCATAAAGTGTTGGATCTCTGTCAGTAGGTAGGATAGGCCTATATTTACACATGTCACAGTTTAAACTGCCTTATTGTGACAGAGCAGGTAGACAGGTGATGAATGTGTCCTGCAGGTTGTTACAGTCTGTCCTCCTGGCACAAGTAACTGAGGATGATTACAATGTTTTCACAACAAAAACAAAAACACCATGTCAGCATGCAGAAACATACACACAACAGTCAAGTAAAATCCAACCTGAAATATACCTATAGCTTTAATCTTAAAGTGATCCTGAATCCATGACTTCCCTTAAGCCCTAAAAATCCCAAATCCCAAAAACCCTTAACTTTAACCCTTATTTCAAACCATGACCCTAAACTCAAACCCTTACAAGTTTAAGAAACCTTAACCCTTACTTATAACAGGTTATTAAACCTAATATTACAATGTCCTTTAATCATTAATACACTTAATCTTATTTTGAACCTCAACATTTCAACATAAACCCAATAGAAAATGCCATGTGCAGACATTTTATCAATCTAATAAAAGCTTTTGTTTTCACTTCACCTGCATAACCTCAACAGAATGATGTCTTCTCATTCTTTATTATGCCCCCTACTTACAATTAACTTTATCAGAATAATATATTTTTAAAAAGTTAATTAAAAGTCGGATTAAATTCGATATGGTCGAGTTTATACAAGGCAGTGTGTGTATGTTGTATTCCGGTTAGATCATACATCACTGGGTGTGACTGATGACTCCTGAATTAAAGAGGAATGTCCACAACTTTCTCTGTTTGGTTTTCAGTCAGTAAGCTGCAAACAAAGAGCCTGCAGACTCAAAAAAAAGAAAAACAGACATTGTAGCATTTACTCAGTGCCAATAGACTTCCATGGGAACTGACAATACAGACATCCACATACTGTAGCTGAAAATAGCCTGTTGACTAACCTTTTGTCCATTTAGTTACTTGTTGTAATGTGAAATTCATGAACAAAGCGAAGTTAAGGAGGGTAGGCTATATTGCATATTCCATCTACAATACAGGTTGGGTAGTTACCTGTTTTGTCCTGCTTGAATCCTGCTTGGCTTGAAATTAGTTTCAGAGCTTTATAATTAAATACAAATCTTTAGGCTATTTTATAACAATGAAGACTGCCAACAGTCTATAGGAATTAATTTAAAATTAGAAGCAATAGGGTCTACGTTAGTGCTGGAGGCCTATGTGGCCTTTTAAAATTGAATAATGTCTAACTTTTATTTTCTTAATTTCAGATCTTATATTTTCATATCAAAAACGCAACAAAAACTAGGTTCTCACATTTTTATAATAATCAGGGACAATATGGTATCCTGATCAATAGAGCTTTTTTTTTTTACTGTATGCCTATACTTATGGCTTTTTCTTTTTATAGTGTCTCTATAACACAATTTATTATTCATTTTTGGGGACTTTTTAATGAGTCTCGTGTTATGTTCTTGAATGGAGATGTGTTTTCTTTTTTTATGGTAGCTATCTCTATTATGAAAGCAGTGTTAACCTAAGGATTTAGTAGCCTACTTGTACAACAATGGATTGTTTTAGTGTTTAAGGCGTATTATTAATATTTTATGATATCCATATTCTTGAACGGACAGTGTCTTTTAGCTAGTTAGCTTAGTTAAGCTAGCTAAAAGACACTGCTAGCTTTTAGCTAACATAAACTACGTCATGGCTTTTAATCTTCGATTGCATCATTAATTAAAATTGTGTAAATTTGTATTATACGCCTTTTTTTTATTATTATAATTTATTTTAGCTCCGGAGCTCAAGAAAACACATTTTTATATTTTAATTAAATGGATAAACACGTAACTTTTGTCTTCCAAAAAATCGGCCCTCCATGTTTTTTTTCTTCTTTACCTCCAGATGAGGACAGTGCCTCTTAACGGCTCCTCCATGTGTTGAAGGTGAAGACGTCAGGCCTGCAGGTGCAGCTTTATTTGCCACTTCGTCTTAATTTATTACGGAGGTTACGACCGGCCACCCCGGGCTGCCGTTTCCACATCAGGAATGCTTTGATGTGGAGAGCAGGCTGGACGGTGGGACAGAGGATCCGCGCAGAGCTGGACCCTCCAGGTGAAATGTGTTGTCTGTGTCCGCTGGCTCATTAAGGTCCAGCTAGTGTAGGGCGGGGGGGCCTCCAGAGGTCCTTGAAAGGGTTTCCAGGGGTCTTTTAGGACCTTCCAGGGGGTATGTCAGATGGTGTTGGATAAAAGAAGAGGCTCAAGGGGACTTTTTATGTGGTTATGAGTATTTAAGGTGGTTCCAGGGGTCCTTGAGGAGGTTCCAGTTTTCCTTGAAGGGAATCACAAGAGTTCCAGGGACCTATTTGGGGGTCTGGAAATCCTTACGGAATCCAGGAAGAATTCCCATGGATCCTTAAATGGATTCCACGAGATACTGAGTCTCTGCTAGGGTCTGGAGATCCTTGAGGTGGTTCCAGGGATCCTTGAGGAGTTTACAGGGATCCTGGAAGCGGTTCCAGGCACAAGTGTCAAGGTTCTTTGAAAGGGTCTGATGATCCTTGAGGAGCTTCTAGGTATCTTTGAAGGGGTTCCAGGCATTATTGAGGGAATTTCAGTGGTGTTTGCAGGGGTCTTGGGGTCCTTAAATGGATTTCAGGCAATACTGAGGGCATTTCAGGGGTCTTTGAGGGGGTCCAGGAATCCTCAATGGGTTTCCATGGATCCTTGAATGGTTTCCAGACATCATTGAACAAATGTTGGGGTCTTTGCTGGGGTATGGGGATCCTTGAGGAGTTTCCAGGAAGTGGAATTCACTCAGTAGGCTTTAACTGATGTTCATCCGTTTTTTTTAAAATGGGCACAACCTGGAGAAAAGACACATAATGACACTTTCCCACATGCTGTCCAGTTTACTTTTGGGGTTGATTGAAACAACAGCATCTTGTTGGAAGTGTCCCGCCCTGCCGGCCGTAAAGTGTAACAGGAGCTGTGTATAGACAGAAGAGCAGAGAGCGGGATCACTGGGGATCCTGTTATGTTAATTAGCCTCTGATGGAGCGACAACACATGCAGCTGAAGACAAAACCAGGCGGGACGACATTTGTCTCTGTCTGAAGGGGTCTGACACCTCGACCCCTCCTGGCTAATGTGCAACAGACAGGAGGACGTGTCTTTCAGCCGTGGAGGAAGTATTCAGATCCTTTACTCAAGTAAAAGTACTAATATTACACTGTGAAAATACTCTGTTACAAGCAAAAGACCTGCATTGAAAAAGTAAAACTTTTACTTGAGTAAAAAACAGTAAAAAGCATCAAAAGTAAAAGTACTCAATGCAGAAAAATGCCCCCTGTGACTGTTATACTATTTAAATATCATATCATTAGATTATTATTACTGATGCATTCATGTAAAAGCAGGATAAAAGCTAAATATTTTCATTATGGATTAAACTGCTGATTGTTTACTTGCGTCATTGATTCAATTGATTGTTTGGTTTGTAAAATTTCAGAAAATAGTGACACTTTCACAGTCCAAACTTCAAAATGATTAAAAATAAATTACAATTATTCAAATAATTAAAAGGAAAAGCAGCACATCTTCACATTTGAGAAGCTGAAATGCTTTTGCATGAAAAAAATGATTATCGATTATCAAAATAGTTGAACAATTAATCAATAAATCAACTAATCATTTCAGCTATACTTGTATGTATTGTTTGGTACATTAGTAGTTAATTTAAAAACAAAACATTTTATTTTATAAGCTCTTCGTATGTTTTGTATTTAAAATCTTAATTTGTAAAGTAACTAAAGCTGTCGGATGTAGTGGAGTAAAAAGTGCAATGTTTCCTCTCTGAGATGTAGTGAAGTAGAAGTATAAAGTAGCAGGAAAAGAAAAAACTCAAGTGAAGTACAAGTACCTCTAATTTGTACTTGAGTAAATGTACTCAGTTACATTCCTCATCCAGAGTTTTCACATTTATCTGCACGTCTGGACTCAAAGTGAAGCTGCTCACTGCGTTTCACATCTGTGATTTGTTATAATGTCTGTTTGTCCAGTTGTTCGTCCATTAATAAGCTGCGGTTTTGTGGTAAATAAAAATGTGTGTCGTTATTAGGAAGTTTTGATCTGACAGTTTATTTGAGGACAGTACAAGATAAAAAAAACTACATTTAATAATCTCTCAGGAAACTTTAGGCTTCGTCCCCGTAATTATTCTCATTTAATTCACATTATTGTGATATTACTAAAGCCTGCAACAAATGCAACTTATCAAAGGTGATGAATAAACTGAGTTTAGACAAGTATGATTCATTTTAAATTCTGGTCATGCCAATATGAGTTGCTCTAATTTACATCAACAATTTTCCCTGCATGAAGTTTCTGCTTCATTTAATGAAGCTTCACCAGCTGCTGCCACATACATACATACATGTAATAAAATATTGATGAGAAATAAATGATTCCATGTTGACCTTTTACCCCCTGTGGTATTGTATACTATAAACTGATGTAGTGAAAATACCCATTTTGCCCACTGGGTGGCAGACTGGAGCAGACTGCCTCATTTCAGTGAGGAAAACAGCCTTAAAAACATAAAAATAACATTCAGAAATTATATTTAGAAAGTGAATTATGGTTCAAACACTTGGGTAGAGATTAGATAAATGCTCTCCCCACCCTCAAGAAGAACAAGAGGACAAGTTTAGGATAAAAACCCTGCAGACATTGAGAAAAATGAATGATTAAAAACTCTCCCTTCCCCAGTTTCTCAGTTCCCTCTCTTCATTAGTCATAAAAATATAACAACATTAGTCTTAAAAAGTATCTTTATGGGGTTTTTTCTTGGATTTTACTGCTTTGAGGCACTTAATTTATTTTTTGGAATGGAAAAATCCCATTGGCTTGTTGTCGAGGGAACCTGGGCAAATTTTATCCAGGTTTTTATCCATCCAGTCTGGCTGTGTATATATATATATATATATATATATATATATATATATATATATATATATATATATATATATCTGCAGTCTTTACGGCCCAGTTATCTGACTTTAACATGATGTAGATGAATTTCACCACTAGATGGCAGCATTTGAAAAGTTTAAACCAAAAGGAGGCGACCAAGAGGGACTCAAACTGTTAGTGCTGCAGGAAACAGGAGAACAGAGGAGAGAAAAAAAACAGTTTCTGCACCTCTTTCTTTGTAAAAAATGAGTCAAAAGTAAAATAGTGTCATTGCACGTGTAAGACTACTTTAAAGTTATAACAGTGATTGAGCATTTGCATTTATACTTCTACTCCGCTACAGTTCAGAGGCAAATATTACACTTTACTGCACTACATTTATTTGATAACTTAAGTTACTTTGCATGTTCAGATTAATAACACAAAATATAAATCAACAGATAAATTAAAATGTATTATTATAGATTAAGATAAGACTTCATTGATCCCCGGGGGCAAATTCACAAGCTGTCCAGCAGATAAAGTATATAATTAGCAATTAATAATTATTATAATATAATATACATTATTCTGATATGGGCCATTCTGCATAATGAGCACGTTTACTTTTGGTACTTTAGGTATATTTTGATGCTAATATTCTTGTACTTTTACTTGTAACAGTATTTCTACACTGTGGTACTGCTGCTTTTACTTAAGTACAAGATCTGAGTACTTCGTCTCCTCTAAAGTAGACTGACTGAAAAAATGTCTCATAATAATGTTGTGACAATGATATATGTAATATATTTTCAATGATTGAAGTTCTGATTGTACAAATGTGTGTTTTAGGTGAAAAGTTAAAAAACAGCCACAGAATTAAAATCCATACGTTGTCCTCGTCTATTTTTGTACATCAAGATATGAAGCTATAGTGATTATTAATTAAGAATGTGAGCCAATGTTATCAGTCCTGCGGTCAGCAAGATAATACACAAAATAAAAGATGCTTTGCTTCAGCATTTGAGCACTAAAGATTATCAGGATGCTGAAATATTTTGTGTTTAAAACTTGGTATTAAACACAAAACAAGTCCAGCTGCTAATTTACAAGTAGAAGTCAGTTGTGGTGTGTTTACAGGAGAGTCTACTCGCTTCCTCAACTATGTGTCAGTGTTTCTTTAATCTTTAAGTTTTAACCAAGATGTATAATCTTGCACTAACACCTGCACAGGTAACTGCAAACTCTGAATACTCTGACACTATTGATTTTATATAACACAGTCTTTTCTACATTGGACCGATCCATTACCGAACATCAGTGGTGGAATGTAACTAAGTACATTAACTTAAGTACAAATTCGAGCTACTTGTACTTGAGTATTTTGTTTTCATGCCACTTTATACTTCTACACTAGGAGTAGGCAAATATTGTACTTTTTACTTCACTACATTTATTTGGTAACTTAAGTTACTTTACAAATGATATTTTTTGCATAAAAAAACCCATAAAGATCTTATAAAATATGATGTTTTGTTATAAATTTAAGGACGGAACAGTTAATACAAGTACAGCTGAAACAATTAGTCGATTAATTGACAGAAAATTAATCTGGCAGCTATTTTGATGTTCTGATTTCATGGTTGCAGCTTTTCCTCACATGGTCATCCCCATCCTGTCCAGTGAAAATCATGTATCTCCAAATGTGGTGATTTTGAAATGTGTCCGAGTGTTCCTTTATGTGTTGAGAAACTTCTCCTCCTTCTTAAGTTAAATAAACTATTTAAACTCTCCTTGGATCGGCTGGAAAATGCATCGCCGCAAAGCTGAAAACAGGGCTGTTTTTCTTTTGACTTTGTAGAGATACGTGGTTCTCACAGGACAGTGACGCTACAAACATATAGACCATGATGCATTTCTGTAGATTAAACTAGCCAACAATATATAAAGGAGTTAAAACTAGCTCAACCTGAAACATCTGCAGCAGTAAAATGCAACATACACACGAATGCAGCAGGAATATTAATCCAGAAACAGCAGATATAACAGGGAGCATTTTACTGCACAATGAGTACTTTTACTTTTGCTACTTTAAGTACATTTTGCTGATACTTGCATACTTTTACTTAAGGTTTTGAATGCAGGGCTTTTACTTGTAGAGTATTTTCACAGTGTAGTCTGAGTACTTTTACTCAAGTAAAGGATCTGAATACTTCTCTCACGGCTGTCAAACATTGATGCACACGCTTATTTTTATGCAGAATTGATGGAAACGTGATAAACTTCTGAAATATATGTGTACTGTCTACATTTCTTTGAGTTCATCCACAAAATAATGATGTGTTAATGTAACACACTGGACCTGACAAAACCAAGGTCATCCTATACTTTGTTAGACACTCAGATATATATATATATATATATATATATATATATATATATATATATATATATATATATATATATAGTCACCTTGACAGAACGCCAATTACTGTACAGCATTTGTTAAACTGATGTTTCTATGTCTGAAGGGCATACGATTAAGTTCAATACCATACTGTTACAATAAAGGCAATATTGAGAAATACAGTATTTAACATAACACTCTTCTGATGGTGAATTTAATTTGAAATGCTGGATGATTATTGAACAAAACCAAACAACAAAACAACACTCTGTTAAAAACGTACAGATAAAACAGGGCAATGAGTGTTTTTAAGTCACTAAAGATCTTTGTTAAATATGAATTCAGCCATCCATAATACCTGGGATATAATCAATAATGTAGTCAGTAACACTACAGACAACAATCTGATCCATTTGGGAAACTCACGATTTATTTGGCATACTCTTGACATGCACTGATGATCCTTACATCGACAGATTTCACAGGCTACTAAACATGCGTACAGGAAACAGATGACAGATTTTCAAAAACAACGCGAGTCTGTTACATTCATCCGTTTTGGTCGCGTCCACGTGACATCTTGAAGGCATGATGTTAGGGGGATTAACATCGCCTTATCAATGGGTGATTGCTTGACACAGTTCAATTCAAACAAGACGCCGAAAACCCCTTTACACACACACACACACACACACACACACACACACACACACACTGGATGTCCATTCACAATAATACATTTTTGGTGTCCGCTGCGGTGTTAGTCCATCATCAGCATCTGTTCTAGGTGGAGGAGTTCAGGATGCGGGAGTCTGCGGAGTCGGAGCGCTCTTCGTACTCCTCATCAGGGGAGTAGAGGCCGGGTTTGGGTCCCAGCGTGCAGTTCTCCTCCTGGATGCTGATGCGCTGCTCCTCGGAGGGTCTGGAGGGGAGGATGGGGGAGCTGCGGAACACGGACGCACCGGGGCCGGCGGGGCCTGCGGGGGAGAAAGGCGACACGTACTGGGCCGCCGAGCGGAGCTGGTACTGCTGCTGCAGAGCCATGGTATTCCACAGAGTCACGTCGTTGTGCACGAAGGGGTTGGCCTGGCTGCGCGTCAGAGAGTTGCGCAACATGAGCGGGTAGCGCGTGGGCTGCGGGAAGGACGGGTGCTGCAGGGGGACGCCCAGCGGGCCGGTGGACACCACGCCCGAAGCGGACTCGGATGTGAACCGGAGGGACTCGGGGACCCGGAAAGCGGAGCCCACCGACCACTTGGCGGAGGAGGACACCGGGTGGTAGGTGCCCAGCGTGTGCTCGAACAGGTGTCCGTTTGAAGGCAGCACCAGGGCCTCCGGGTGCGGGTCGGCGTGCGGGTGCGCGCTCCCGTCAGGACTCCGGCTAGACAGCAGCACCTCGATGGCCCCCACCAGATCCCCCCCGCAGCCTCTGAGGATGAGCTCCAGGACAGGAGGCTTGTGAGCGGGGAAGATCTTCTTGAGGACGTCCAGCGGCGGGCGGTTTGCTCGGAGGCTGAAGGGCAGGTTGATGGAGCCGGCGAGGCCTTCAATCAGCACGCTCTGCTCTGCGGGGCTGACGGGAAACTTCTGGGGACTCTCGGCTTTGGCTTCCTTCTCGGTGCTGCCGGCTTTAGGGAGGCTGTAGCGGCTCTCCTCCGGGTGTGAGGGGGGCTCTGGAGGCTCCGGGGTGTAGCAGGAGTTTGGTTTGGAGTCTTCAGGTGAGCTGACCGGGTCCTGCTCCTTCTCACTGGAGCTACCCCCATTTTCACCCCCTGACCCCTCATCAGGACCCTCCTCCGTCGGCTCTGCATGACAAGGGAACAGTCAGGAAACAAGTTTGGGCAGGAAACACAAACATTCAGCTTGCAAGAAAGGCATGCACAGATCTGCTGGGGTATTACATGAATTAATCTGACAGCAGAAACTTCTTAATGCAAAACTCCTCGTGCGTTTAAAGCGAAGCCAATCCGCCCTTTAAGCTCTCCTCAAACGGAAACGTAACATGCAATTAATCGCTTGTCAACTTGTCTCCAACACAACGATTTATTGTGGCATTTGCTTTGTTTTCTCTCCTGCAGAGCCGTTAACGCAAAGTGCTGAGTGTGTGTGTCAGTGAGGAATCTACCGTCGATGCCTTTTTGACCACATTTTGTAAACAGATCGCTTGTTGCTCGGTAACATTTCATCTGAAGTTGACCTCGTGCAAGAAATATGGCGATTACATTTCGATTGGTCCTGTCCGCCGCTGATTACTGTAATCCACTCAGCTCTGTGTGTGTGTGTGTGTGGGTGTGTGTGAGAGGGTGAAGATGGGGCTGATGTGGAGTCAGCTGATCTGTGCTCGTGTCCAATTGTTTTAGTCTCAGACAACAAAGTGGATTCAGGTGAACAAAGAAAAACAACCGAAATCTGCACCGTGAAATATTCAGTAATTCAGTATTTATCACGCTGGTATGTGTGGAGAAATACTGAGCCTAAAAACCTAAATAAATACCAATTTGCTCAACAACAAAAAGAAAAAAAAACTACTCAAATAAGAACAGTTAATTTATAAGATAAATATAGTTTTACAGCCTCCAAACGACCACATGTCACAAAATAAAGAGGATTTGGACTGAATAATAGTATAATATAATATCTTATACTTTGTTGTCTTATATAAAAATAATTACTTGTTAATAAAAGGGGAGAAAAACGCAATTGTCAATAAATAAAGATAACCTAATAGTCGTTATGTTGCTCTCATTAATCGAATAATTACCAGGCGAAAAATCTAATTTATTACAAATATTGCCAGAACGAATCGATGTTCATCCATATTAATACCTCAAAAATATAAATGAGTTGTTTGTTGCTTTTAAGATAAAACTTCTCAAAATATTTTAGAAAAAATGTCACGAAACAAACTATATTTTGTTTTACCTTCAGCACAAACATCTGATATTTGTGCTTTGTAGACTCACGCGTCCTGGGATCTTTTTAAACAAAAACAGCACATCGAGAACGTTTTAATATAACTTGATTGTTTTTAAATTGAGTTTTCTGTTTTATACCTCTAAGCCTCGTGTGCTGCTGTAACGTGTGAATCAATAAAGTCTTTTCTTATCTTATGTCGTTGGTTTAAAACAATTGAATCCTTTCATATTATAGCAAAGGTGTCATTCCTAAATAAATAACGCCAGATTTAAAAGGAAAATGTGTTTGAGTCGCTTTAACTAAAATATTACCTACAAGTTTACACAAATGACAGCATCTTAAGGTACTTTGAAAAGTATGAATACTTTGTTTTACCGTAAACACCCACAAACTGTTTGTACAGGCATCACATGAAGATAAACATCTAATTCAGTCTTCGTCTCTTTTTTGCATTTACTTGTTTTTTGTTTTTTTTTTTACATAATTTTACTTTGCAAGTTTGTGTGAAAACTTAAAACAACTCACAAAATAGATATTATATTGGTAAAGTAGTCCTGTGAGAATGTGGCACTGTGATTTGTTAGTAGCAGCCTTGCAGTATAGTGCCTAGTTTAAAATTATCTGTCATTATTCGTTTTATCTGCTAAAAAACATTTGGGCCATTGCTCATTATTTTCACTCCATCAGATAAAGTAATTATTTAGCAGAAAAGTCAACATTTGAAGTCAGTCTTCATCCTGCAGCTCTTCTCGTCATTATTCTCCCACCTGTGCATGTTTGCGCTCCGGCCTGCACCGACTCCGTGCTGCTCCACCTCAGCTCCAGCTCCTCTGTCCTCGGCGGGGCTCCCTGGTTCCCCTCGCCGGCTCCGGGTATGCCGATGCCGGGCAGCACTCTGAGTGACTCCGGGATGAGGCTCTCCAGACTCTCGTTGGCCTGCTGCCTCCGGAGCGCCACCTGCGCCGCCATGACGCGCTGCCGCTCGATGATGAGGATGCATTTCTCGCAGGTGCAGTCCTTGAAGCGGCAGTAGCGCTTGTGACCTTTGAGCCACGAGAGCACGCCGTGGTTCCGGCACCGCGCGCACTTGGGGGTCCTCTGGAGCGGGGCCCGGGGCTGAGACAC
Source organism: Macquaria ambigua (assembly GCA_008360985.2). Lineage (NCBI taxonomy): Eukaryota > Metazoa > Chordata > Actinopteri > Centrarchiformes > Percichthyidae > Macquaria > Macquaria ambigua. Next base: position 198,697 of record VMKM01000340.1, read on the forward strand.
CGGAGCCCCCATGTACAGGTAAGGGGACCCGTAGCCATTCATTCTGTCAGGCGCGGCTTGTTTTCCAGGACGCACAAGTTACATCTGCGAAGAGGCGAGGCGGGGCGGGAGTGTTGTTGTCCGAGAGATGGAGGAGCTGGATGGAGCTGCTCTGCCACACGCATGACAGGATGAGGATAAGAGGCGTTGGCTCGTAGTGGAGGATCCACCTTTCCCCCGGCTGACAGCACAGATATGCGTCAGGCTGACACGCACTTATGGAGACGAGTAACCAAACGCTGTCACTCGCGTCAAAGCGCCTGCACGCTGCAAAAAATGTCCATGTGAGGCTGAAGTGGGCGAAAAGAAAAACCTGCCAGTAAAGAGGATCAGATAACCCAACATGTTTCCCTGTAAGGTTCACACGTTTGTAGAGTTTCCTTTAAAAACGGGACAATAAGATCAAGGAGGCACTTCTGCCAAGATCCAAGAAGAGAAACATTCTGGCTACAGATATTCTCTGCATGTATTTTTAAGTGGTTTAGAGATTTTAAGACTTTGATCCTGTAGCTGAAATGAGATTCTTCAAAGACATATTACAACTTCATCAAAAGGGAAGCTGCAACATTATCTCCAGAAAAGACCAAAGTGCAGGGCAGGCCTGTATTAGGACATTTTATAAGAAAACTGCATGAAACAAACAACATTTAAAACATTTATCAGGGGATTAAAAGACAAAATATAAAACACAGGAGTCGGTGCATTTTCTACTGACACTCAGATTATTTTATAAGTAGCCTATAATACAATTTCTGTTTTAACAATTCAGCAAGAAACAAAACATGACATTTAATCTGAGAATAGCATCATAAACACCTAAAATATATGTGCAAGTCCATAAGCCAAAGTCCAAACTCAACTGTTTTACTCTGTTGATGCTAAATATCTAAAGATTTGACATCCCAGATGTTGAAACTGGCCTGTAATGAAACATTTTTAGATCGTATGCACGAAACAAACATCCATGAAACAATTCAGAGGTTAAAAGACTAAATGCATGAGTCAGTGCCTTTTCTGTTGGCACCCATTTGTAGACAGTTCAGTTGATCTGGACATCAATATTTTAGTCGTCCCAGCTGTCAAAACTGTCCTATAATGAGACATTTTAACTTTATGCAGGAAAGCTGAGTCTCTGCATGAAACAGTTGACCATTTAAACATGGATGAGGCCTTTTGTATTGGCACCCATTTGTTGATTATTCAAATATGAGGCAGAAAATTCACAATTTACCAATTAACATGCAACAAAATGTACATTTAAAAGTGAAAATAGCATCGTAAATACACAAAAAGACATGTGTAGCCTATAGTTTAAATCCAAACTCAAATGTCAACTGAATATCACAAATAATGGAGACATTTTAAAGACTGTATGCAGGAAACAGATGACCATTTGAAATGTTAGAAATAAAAACGTTTGAAAGACAAACTGCATGAGTTAGTGCCTTTTCTATTGGCACCCATTTGTAGATTTTTCAATATGAGGAAGTCAACATGGAGAAAAACATGAAATAAACCGATAATAGCACCATAAATACTGTGAAAAGGTGTGTAACCACAGGTCCAAAGTCAACTGAATATCAAATATGACACTATGACAAGTCCCAATTAAACATTTATAGGACATTAAAAGACTAAAAACAAGTTTTCTATTGGCACCTTATAGATTTTTAAAAATCCACATAAAATTCATATTTCAACAATTCAACATGGAAAAAAACCACATTTAAACTGTGTAAAATATGCGTAAGTCCAAAAAAACTCAACTGTTTCACTCAACTGAAAAACCGACATCTCAGCTGTCAAAACTCTGATTTCTAATTTGGATTTCTTTCCCCAAAAGCTTCATTTTAAGGAAACAACAACAGGAGCATAACGCATTCAAAGATCGTGTATATTAATTTTAAAAGATCAGGACATATTTGTGTGTGTTTCCCCTCCCTGTTGCCTGCAGGCCCGCAGGCTTTTAAGGCTGAATTCAAAACAAAACGCTGGCAGCTTCTCGCACCGTTTACACAATCGTACATAACTTAGATGATTAGGTCTCTACATGTATAAAAAGCCCTTTGGGAACTATGTCGAGGATGCTGATATGTCCCTTCTGCTGGACTAATAGAGGGCATTGAAACATAACACCGGACAAAGCCGGGGCCCATTTCTGACCGTAAAAAAGGTTTATTCAAGCAAATAATGGGATCCGAGGCTGCGCGGCTTACAGAGAATAGGAGCACGGTAAACTTCCCCACATGAAGCCCGTCTCCAGGGCTATTAAGCTTTTAATTGGAAAATAGCAGAGGAAATTTCAAGGTGACTAGAGTGGCTTTGCAGTTTGTGCCGGCCGAGTAGATTTGTGGGAGTGGGAGGCGGAGGGTGAACGCCTACACCACAATGCATAATAAATTTATTCATGTTGTTCGTTGATAAAGAGTAAAACACAAACCGGAATAAAAGTTTATACTGCAGGCTGCATTATAATTGGCAGAAGGCCTGATTTCTTTCTCTTTTTTTTCATTTTGATGCAATGCAAGGTGAAGATGCAGAAAGACTAAATATGTTTATGCTGAGGTCCTTTGTGTATTTAATATAACAGAATACATTTTAAATTTACGAGAGACAACATGTTCTTTATTAGATATAGTGATACTGTATGCTAGAAGGACAGTAGGCCTCCAATTATCACATAACTTAGACCTAAAAAGGGAATACAGGTGGTTTCTATAAAATAAAAAATAAACAGCAATATGATACCAGAATTAAATATAGGCTACCATGGATTAAAAAAAACTAAAACGTAAAAAAATAAATAAATGTAAGAATGGGTTATACAGCCCAACTGTAAATATATAAGACAGTGACTAGCCTACTTGCAGGGCTAGTAGTGAACTGCTGTAGTTAGCTAGCGAGCTAACCGTTAGCTTAGTCACAATAGCTCCCAAAAGCTTCTATTTTCTCTACCGTTCCGTTTACTTTCCCCTGACATTTTCTTTACCATTACACACCATTTCGTTCAACAAAAAGTTACTGAAAAGGGAAAATAAAGCTCTCCGAGCTAACAAGATTGATAACGCTCAGTTAGCAAACTCGTTAGCTTAGAATAAAGCTCTCTAAGCTAACAGGCTTGCTAACGGCCAGTTAGCAAACTCGTTAGCTTAATATAATTCTCTCTGAGCTAACAAGCTTGATGACGGTTAGCAAACTCGTTAGCTCGTTAGCTTAACACTAGCTTGGTCGCTAACGGGACAATAAGTTCACACAGTTGATTCAAAAGACGTATTTGTACCATTGACTACTGTCTCATAACTGTCTGCAATCCATTGCTCTTTTGTTGAACTGTTTTTACTCCGACAGAGGAGGTTAAATACAAGTAAATGGTGAGACACAGCTAGCTAATAAGCTAATGACACAAAGCCAAGTTATGATGTGTTAACTACCGAAATAATCAGTTTATGTAATTATTTTGTACATTTCACTCACTCATCTTGGATTTCATGTTTACATTAACAGAGGAAACTCCTCCGGCAGGGCCCCTCCAGAGCTGGAGGAGGAGCTGACCTCTGCTGAGTGGGGTTATTATTAGGTGCTGATTGGGGGCGTTGCTGCCACTCAGAAGTCCCGTCACAGAAACGCTGATTTAAGTCTCCCTGGGGAGGCGGGACACTGAGCTCCTACAGAGGAATTAGCCGGACATCTGAATTAGTGAGACGTTTTTAGAAAGCACAGAACATCAGTCAGCAACCATCAGTCTCCAGGGAAAATCGAGTTTTTTTAGGCTACTACAAAAATATGTTACTTGGGAATTGATATAAAATATTAAAAAGAAGTTGAAGCAACCATATGAGCACTAAAATGCATATTGAAAAATAAGTTATTCTAATATATTTTGGAATTTGACACAACATTATATATTATACATTATACAAAGCTTGTGATTGGCAGTTTCTGTTCATAAACCAATTGGAAATATGGGCTTGGAGAAGCAAGTAACATAATTATTAATATGATAATTGTCTTTAACTCGTTAAAGAAACTAAGGGTTACAACTTTGGTGAATACAGGTTATTATAATTCAGGGTTTCTGCAGTGTTCACCAAATTAAATTTAAGACTTTTAATACCAGATATAATGCAATTTAATACATCTCACAGTCGCAGAAAACCAGGTCGAAATATAAGGCCTATAATTATTTATTAAGTACATGAATATATTGGCATTCATCATATTTGTCAGTACTACTGTATATAACAATAATTCCTAGAAATATAATTAATCAATAAACATGACCTGGATCCAGATAAGTGGCTGAAAATTGATGGCTGGATTAACCAATTACATTTGTAAAAATTGTATTGTGTACAAATTGTATTTACCCACTACTGGACAACTATAGCTGTCCACTTTATTTCTGTTTTTATGTGTAACTATGTCCGTGTACCTTCTCGAGGAGTCATTGTGGAATACATTTTTAAAAAAAAAAAAAGCCTAAAAGTCAATTATAGAAAGGAGATTTTTCTCTTTTTCTCCAGAATTATGATGATTACTCTGAGCCTGTGAAATGCACATGTGAAGTTGTTTTGTTAATAATATCTGAACAATTGTATGATTTTCTCTCTCTCTTCTGATTGGCTGGCAGCACTCAGTGTTAGAGGAAAAGTAGAAATACCACAATATAAAAATAATCTGTTACAGGTAAAAGTCCTGCATTCAGAACTGTAATTAAGTAAAAGTACATAAAGTACATTTGCTGATAATACTTAAGTATCAAAAGTAGAAAAAGTACTCATTATACAGAAGTGTAAGGAGCATAAAATGGTAATGCTCGTGCATTAGTACAGTATAAAACAGACACAAAATGTGACTCGACTTTATCTGTATGCAAATTCAAAAATCTTAATTAATGCCTCAGAGCCACTTGTGGAGAAGAGTGTCGTCCTCTGAGATCAGGTGTAAAGACAAATGGTGAGCGACGTCCTCAGATTAGCTGTGGATGCACAGCGTCACGGCGGCCTGTTAAGGTGGTTTAGTTTCGTCTAGTTCAGCCTGTTTATTGGTGCTTGGCTCTCAGGGCCGGACGTTTATGACCGGAGCTCTGCCTGTCCTTCAAACAGCACTGAGATCCTCCACTGCTGATCAGCAAACACAGAGAGAGACTATCAACTGCATCCCCATAGCACATACAGAGATGTTGGCTACTAGCATTTCAAAAAATATCCAAGGGATAGTTTTATACGGTAATTAGAACTGATACAACATGAGGACAGCAAATGTTTTAACTTCATTACCCAGAAATCCTGTAACATGTCAGACAGTACGCTCATGTTTACCCACCCAGGAGGTTTGTGATGCTTAAAAACCAAAAAGAAAAGACAAGATGGAGGAAGTACTCAGATCTTTTTCTTAAAAGGTGGGGTAAGCAGTATTTGTTTGGCATCACTAGGCAAAAAATCCATAATAACCTTTCAGCATTTTATAATTCAAGTGGTCTGAGAGAAAACTTCCACTTCAGCCCCTCCTCACAGGTCATTTCAGAGAGAGGGCGCGTTCCTGTTGGCTGTTCTACAAGTGCAGATGTGCGTGCATGTCCCTTCAGAAGGTAAAAGCCTGATTCAATGGTTGAAAATCCTGCAACTTGTGATAAATTTCCAACACCTCCTTTGTCTACAGCGGCGTGTAATACAAAACAACACAACCCGGCTCCACACGGAGCTTCAGGCTCATTATGTTGATCATGGCGCTCGTATCAACGAGTGGCATGACAAACGGTGGGGAATAACTTTTGAGGGGGACAGTGGCGAGTGTGTGGTGTGCAAGCCTCTCATCCTGCTGTTAGACGGCCTCGCAGCTGCCTCTGAAGCCTGGGGCCAGAGGGACTGCGGTCTTGGTGAGGCATGAGGTTTCACAGGGGAACAGACTCCTTCTGCTGCCGCTCGAAGTTTTGGGTTTGGTGGGAGGGGCTTGGCGGAGTGATACGAGGCAGCAGAGAGAGAGGTGGAAGGTTTTGCTGACCCCAGCTTTAAGGATCTGAATACTTCTTCCACCTCTGGTTTACAGTTTCAGATTTTATGTTGTACACTTCCAGTCTGTAGAAACATGTAAAGGCCCTGCTGTGGCTGATTAGACCTTTGGCTCAGGTTGAAGTTTGGAGGTGCTGGATGTCACCAAATTCATCATTCTAATAAAAATGGTAAACAAGTGTAAATTGTCCTTTGCTGGACACCACAAAACTAACAGAAGATTGAAGGAGATGTTGAATAAATACAGTCTGTACAGACCCGCACGTAATTATCTCAAAACACGTTCAAGATGAAAGATTTTCTAAAATAATTATCAGAAGCACAGTAGACACGCTTGGAGGTGCAGATTATTGGCAGTGATAATTCTCATAGTTGAAACCATGTCAGCATTCAAATTCAGTTTCACAGAATGAAGGAGGGTGCACTTTTATTTTTTTCCGGTAAATGAATAAAAACAATGTGTGGGGGTCTTGAGATGTCTGGACTGCTCCTTTACGGTGGGATGGATGGAAGTCAATCCCCTCAGAAAACTCATCCACTAGGAGAGTGTAGCTGGAACAATATCTTTACACCTTACAGTACCACGAACAGCCACAAGTCTGTAAATCTGAGTGAAGGTTATTTGCATTGTGGGTTGCACTGGATGTTTGTACCCAAAAGTGCTTATTGCTCGTCATCCAGAGGCCAAAAAACAACTTAAGAATCAACTAAATGGTCTGTTTTCCTGTTTGTCTTAAAGAGGAATAGCACTTAATTCAAGAAATCATTTTGCTCATGTGGTCTGAGGGTTTCTAATAAACATTTTCTAGCCATGAATGTCAAAATAAAAAAAGTTAAGAATCAAGCCTGTGATATCAACAACGTGTAAAATATTTAATTGTGGCCCAAAGTTGAAGAATGAGGATCTGCAGCAGCTGAGAAAGTTGGAGGGGACATCTGCGTCAGATTTTCAGAGGATTACAGTACTTAAACACAGAAATGCTTTAAAATGTTGGCCTATGTCATATACTTTTAGTTGGCGAGTCCGTGTCTTTATTTATATGAAAATTCCCTCGATTCTTTAACACCTTTTTTCTGATTTCATTTTGTGACAAGCAGCTCCAGATTTTGCTGTTCGACTCGAAGTGATCTGATGTTTATCTTTGGGACACACGTTCACAAATATTACACTTATTGTCAAGTCTTGACCTGCCGGGAATCTTTCCATATTAACTCCTCGTGCATGAAATTCAAAGTCAGGGCTGCAACGCTCCTACATGCTCTTCTTTAGCGCTCGTGCTGCAGAGAAACTCCCTCTTTTATTACCTCCTAATGAGAGACTGGTGGACACCTGGATCAATTAGGCTGGTACGCTGCTCAGGGACACAGGTGTTGACCATAATTAATCACCACTGAACATTTAAGAAATCCAAATTCTGCTTGATTTGTGTCAATAACAACAATATTGTATTCATCACATGATTTAACTTCTTCAAACCTTCCAAAATCCACCAGTAGATCCATCCTGACAAACTCAAAAAAACAAAAGTTTGTTGTTTCAACCCACAAAACTCTCTTAGTTCAGTCCCCAAAGATCCTGAATGTGTCAGACTAAATGTAAATAAAATGATGCTCATGATGTCTTGATTTGTTTTGGGGAACAACCAGATGCAGAATTCATGATGTCATACTGTTTTGGGATAAAAAATGTATCATTAAAGATATTTTAAAAGGGTTTAAGGTGTAAAAAAAACCCAACAACAACGCAACAAAGAAAACAAAAAAACTAGTTTGTGTTAATTTGATATCACGATACAAACAAATACATAAAATAAAATTATAAATCTTTAAAATATAACATAATATTTCTTGTTAAATGTTTCTGTCAACATTAGTAGACACTATCACATGTACTTTATAGCATTATTATATAGTTTGGAACAGTTTGAACAGTAACTATCCTAGCTGACCGTCAAAAGTTCAAACACATCATACTAAACCTAAACCTGAGGTTCATGTTGTTACAGATTTTCACAAAGAAAAAACAACTCAGAGCTGGTGGATTTAAAACCGATTTACTTTTGGTCTTCGTCCTCATCCACCCAAAAGTTGTTTCTTGCTGCAAACTTCACTGAACGTCTCTGCACTGAACAGAATAAGGACTTTTGCGAAGAGTAAAGCAGAGAAATTCTTCAGGTTATAGAAAATGAAGAGGAAAATGCAAATAAGATGCTAATTCTGCTGCAAATTGCGTCTAAATTAGCAAAAAAAAAAGCAAGACATGGTTATTTTCAAAATACTGATTTCACACCAATTCTCTTTATTTCTTTCAAATCGCTATTAAAAACTCATTTTTATAAACCTGAATTTTTGTATTGGGGAGTATTATTTTGTGTTATTTGTGAAGCACTTTGTAACTCTGTTTTGGAAGATGCTATATAAATAAGTTATTATTAATATTATAATTGAAAATATTTAGCCCTACCTATGGGTATAAAAAGCTTTCCAGTATCGTGGATGACAAGCTCGTTATGACGTTTTTTGACCAGAGTTTGCACTTTCATCTACGCCAGTCACATGACTTCCCACTGAGGTGTAACACAACCAATCAGATCATGTCTGGCACCTGAGCAGGTGTGCCTCTGAGAAATGTTTGTAGAGCTGAAACTCGGCTCTGCAACACCAACACTTGATTGAGCGCGCCCGATTAATTGATTACAACTGAGACATGAATATACATCCAAACAGTTTTGAGTTTCCCGCTCCACCTCCGAGCTTACAGCGTCCTCTTCCACGCTTCCTGTCTGCATCGAGCGGCCATCACTCCACCAGGAGGTGTCACGGGGGGATCCGAGCAGATTTTATCTATTATGGGAGGGCATGATTCATGGAGGCAGCTCAAGGAAAACCAATCCTGTGACACTTTCTCCCCTGCGCTGTACACAGGGCAGCAGCAGCTACAGAAGGACAAGGCAGCGGCAGCCGGTCGCCCCTGACAACCGTGATAAAATGGCCTTCCTTAACTAAACTCGTAAAGCACGGGGCAATAAAACTCAATCTTCTGTAAAATCCAATTAAGTCATTATCTGACTGATTGTATCTTTAATTGAAAACAGAAGTGACAGTAAATTTCTGTGATATATCAGGATCAATCGATACTGCTGTACAATCCGGTCTCAAGAGGTGATTTATAATGTCAAAGTCTTATAGGTAACTCCACATTCTTCTCTCTAAAACCACTGGTGGATGAAATTAAGAGTAAGTGCGTTTCATAAAAAAACAAGATGGTCACGTTATTGATTACAACAGATGGGGCAGGATCCAATGAATGTTCCCACAGCGCAGCAGAAAGAAAATACAAGTAATTTTCTTTGTCTGTTTTATATTGTTGTTTCCAGCACACCATCACATTTACACTCCATCACTTAGAGCGTTTTTATTTCCCGAAAACTTGTAGCGACATAAACTCCAAGACTCCATATGACTTTTGTTGCTGTCTTATTCAAACACAAACACAAATAAACACTCTCAAAGCATGCGTGTTCGAAATGAATCTCCATAAAACACACAACACACAAACACTACACAGCACAGTGGTGCACTAGTCAGCTTCACAAAGGCAGAAAAGTTGGCAAAATCTCACCTGAGTTGCTTTTTGTTTTTTTTTTAATCAACACTTTAACAACACAACTCAAAAGTGGGCAACACAGGATTACTTTCATTAGTTCACAAAGAAAGAAAAACAACTATAGTTTGTTTTTGGGGTAATTACTTACACAAAAAAACCCCAAAACACTGCGACCAGGTATTTTATCTGTTAAAAACACAACTGTAGAGATTACACTGGCTGCAGCTAACACTTATTTTTATTATCCATTAATGCTGATTATGTTTTTGATTAATGGATTAGTTATTTGGTCTGTAAAACATCAGAAAACAATGACCAACAGTCCAAAACCCACAGATATTCAATTTACTATAACTTAAGAAAACAAAAAAAGCAGCAAATACTAACATTTAAGAAGCTGAAACGATAAAATGTGAGCATTTTTGTTTTAAAAATGCCTTAAATGATAAACGGATTCATTTTCTGGATTGGCTAATCAATTAATCAGCTAACTTGTTTCAGCTCTACACATCACTGCTGCAGCGCCTCAGCCTCCGCCGTACCAAAGGGTGTAAACAGTAACTCGTGTGCATAGCAAAGCTCCTGACCTGAAGGGGTTAAATATACAATAGACATGCAAATTCTCTGATATATAAACGACGCCGCAGGATCGGTGCCATAAATAAGCAGCCGGTGCTCATCACACGCCAACACGACGGAGGGAAACGTGATTCATGTCGAACCTGCCTGTTTTCTCCCTCCAGTCGCACGTCGTCCTGCAGGAGGACATCTCAGCGTCTCTGATGGCGGCTGATGTTCTCTACTCTAAACTTTATTCAGTGACGCTTTCATTTATACCAGAGAAGAAGAAATGCATGCAGTTTTAGCACCTTTCCAAAATGATCAGATTGTTGTTCAGGGTAAACAGAGTGCTGCAGGGATGACAATTTTTTGTAAGCCAAATGGGATTTTTCCATTGGATTTTGGATTATTGCACAAAATAAGCTCTGTGGCAAACACAAGTTTATGATACCGACACGTTTTGTTCAGCAAGATAATCCACTTTTATGATTTTTAAAGCCTAAATGGAATCTCCAGAAGTAAAACACTAACGTTAGGCTATAAACGAACTACGCCACTGTTGCCTGACTTCAACGTCACCACCACTAAACTTCCAACTTGTAATTTGGTTTCGCGCGCTTACCTCTTCTACAGAAGCCTTTTCAGAAAGTTCGAGTTAGAACAGTTAGCAAGAGTGCGAGTATAAACACAACGAGGCAGTAGTCTCATTTAGCCACTTGTTAGCAACCGCCTTTTTTAAGACACATAAAAGCTTCAAAATTCACGAGTGGGGTATTTAGTGCATCTGCTGGGCATCTAACCAAAAACACATTCAAGAAACCCAGTGGCTTCGAGACGAGGCAACAGGAAGTGACAAAATGCTGACTCATTTCTGGGTTTTAGGACTCAGTCCTGCAGCACTCTGTACTGTATTCCAGTGGAGCGGGTCAAAAGGTGTCATAAATCTGGGCGAAATTTTGGTTTAAAAGTTTTTTTAATGGAGCTAGACTCATAAATTGTCTGGGCTGACTTATCAGACAATATTATCTAATTGCAGATGTATTGTATTGTATTCGTACTGGTCAGCCGATGACCAACAAGAAACTGCTGTACAGAAATGCCAAAGAGATTGGTGAAGTTTGAGGTAATTTAGAAACAGTGTCACCATTAGATAGTTTATCTAATGTCTGATAAAATGTCCCATTCTGTACTTATCTGGGTCACAACTCTTTAAAAAAACTAATTTAAGGAATCCTCATCAAAATGTTTGTTTAGTGTGTTTATGAAAAAAAAAAACATCTGATGTATCATCAAAGTTTTAAACTCTGAAATATCAATAAATCGGCCAACAGCAAGTCCTACCAACACACTGAAATTTAATATAATTTGAATACTGTTGAAACAACCGTTATATGTAACTTAACACCCCGAGAGTCTTTATTTTGCTGACCTCCGGTGGTTTAACTTCTCACCTGGCTGCAGTGATGTCGGAGTGTACTCCAGGGTGTGTCAGTACACCGTGACATCACTCTTGGGTGTGGTTACAGGTGAAACAGGCTTGAAACGTTCAACCAAAGAGGGCAGCAAAACACAGCTTTTCAGCCTGGTGTTAAGTTACTCTTCAACATACAAAGAAAAAGAGAACTTTCACTTTTCAACCAAGTTTGTGATTTTAAACTAGACATCTTTTAACCTGCAAATCACCAAATCAGTGCTTACTGGGAAAGAAGGAGTCAACGTTGTCTTTTGGTTTACTGGATCACAAAACATTACAAAAAAACTAGGGGGCGCGTTGACTCCATCTGGCCAAATTTCACCTCTGAGATGTACAGTAACAGTGGTTCCAGTTTTTCAGCTCAAAAATATATCTTAGCAAACACTAAGCCTGTATTCTGATTGTCGAAGAATAGTCCACTAATAAAGTTATCCTTAATTCATCCCCTAACTAATCACAGCGCGTTCACTGTTAATGGAAACACTTCATGACTGATACTGTTTTAAAACGCCACTGGTCAAATTTACTGTAAGCTAGGAAGGTTTAGATTTTAATAAGATTTGAATATCATTATTGTTGTCCTGTTGCGTCACGTCATCTTTTTGGATAATAAAAAACACTTTATTTTGCTTTAACAGTTGCTTTCTGAAGCATAAAAACAAAAAAGTACACAACAAGCATTTTCAACGCTGGTGAACTGGCTTCAATAAAAGATTTAAGAGCTTTGAGGCTGAAAGTGAACTAAATCTCAATTACAGTGTGGACTATATGTTATCGTGCCTCCTGAACAGAAACAGAGAAACCTGCAGCAACAGTGAACCATGAAACTGTTTTGGCAAGAACATCAAGTTTTTTGCTCAACTGATGTCATAATGCTTTTGTCGTATAATGTCATCCTTAGCTTCTTTTATTTGGTGGCGTCACCATCGATGATGGAGCCGACGGTGAAGTTTGGCGCCTCGCTGGTGGCCTCGCACTCGGCACTGGCATCCGAGTTAACCAGGGAGCTGATGGACCTGCAGGTCATGGTGGAGACGTGGCCTGTGGTGATGCTGCCGGGGGAGAAGGCTGCAGAGATGGGACAGACAGACAGACCTGATCAGAGATCCACTGAGGAGCCTGGCTGATACACTTAATTATTGTCCAATTATAACTTTCCGAAACAGACAGTCCAACAGTCACGGCTACTTCACACAACGACTGGACGGGTGTGTGGAGGTGTGAAAGTAGGCAGGGATTGAGTTTCTTCAGATTCTTTCAATTTTCATGTGAACAACCAAGTACAACAACATCATGCCTTCGAGGAGAGACAGTCTGAAGTGTGCCTATCCCGATTTGTACGATTCATCGCGTCTTGCCCGTCTTCATGACGACAGGCTTTTCTCTCCGCCCTTAAAAACATCTTTGGCCATGCTAGCGCCGTGGCTCTGTGGATGTCGGTCGGTCAGTTGGTCCACAGCTTATCCAGATGTAAATATCTCAAAAACTATTGGACGTGTTGCCATAAGATTTTGTACAGACATTCCTGATCCCTAGATAATGAATCCTACTGACTCTGGTGATCCTCTGACATTTCCTGTAGCGCCACCAGCAGGTCAAAGTTTCCACTTATCCAGTGAAATATGTCAGCATCTACTGGATGGATTGGCACAACATTTTGTAAGGTTTTTAGCTAGCTACAGGCATTTTGTTAGCGTTTCAGCTCTTGGTTGCATATTGTGGCACCGATTGTTTTTGTACATTTTGTTTGTACATTTGAAATTGAGAGAAAACTGGCTTAATTTTAAAAGTGCACATAAACGACGTATCATTAAAGTTTGCTTCAAATGTAAAAAATAGTAATGTCACAATCATGTTACCAAAATAAAAGCATTTATCCCCACATAATTAAAAAAAAACATAATGAAAAAGATTAAATTGTTGTCCCACTATAGTAAAGTATGTTTATGTATTTGAAAAATAAATAAACCTCAAATCTTTCACTTCTCTTTCAGGTGTTGAGCTACAAATCTTTTTTCTTGGATACTCCTCAAAGTCATTAATATGATAAACTCATATTGCCTTGTGTAGGTAGACGGCACAGCAGCACACATAAAATAAAAAATGTCTACGTAGCGTAAGGCGAGTAAATAAAAAGGAGAACAGAAATACTATAGTGAGACAGACAAACCAGCAGAGTCGCATCATCAGCACTGCAGAACAAATGGTCCTCTGTGTTAGGGCTGTATTCGCCTGATATAAATATGACTGTACGGTAAAATGATTCTTAGCAAAGCTCAGGATTTATAGCAAATTGAATCAGTCAGCAGAAAGGGGGAAGACACTGAACACAAAACAAAAGCATTAGCTGTTTTACAGTTAACATGAGAGCCATGTGCACCCAGCCATTTTAACACTGCACACGCTAATAACACTGTGAGGCCAGTAGACATTCGGCTGGTTAACAGCAATCTACTGTGTTTGTACAGTCATTCAAATGTTACTCTAACGTTCAATAACCACTGTGGACCTTTTCATTGTTTTATCCTCATTTATTACCTCTATAAAGACGCATTACAGGACGTTTATCTGTGAAGACTCTCAGTCATTCTCAGTCTGAGACATAAAATGTACTTTGGAGTACTGAAGTACCAACAGACTGGCCAACTGAGTCAAAATTATTTGACAACTATTTTGATAAATGGGTTTATCTTTGACAAACATTCACCGGTTCCAGCTTCTCATATGAGAGCATTTGGTCGGACAAAAAAAAAAAAAACCCAATTTAAGATAAAATAAGACAGAACTTTCTTTATCACGAGGGAAACTGTTGTGCAGCAGTTGCAGTACAAAGAAGGAAAGAGTGCAAATATAAACTATAAGTAAACAGATCCATCCAAAATCCACAAATCCAAAATATACACCATGCCAAAAATAAAAACAAGGTTGAGAGTAAGCTGCTCATATCTCAAGTTGCTTCTTGGTGAGTTGCATATAGCTGTGTTTGTACAATATCACATCTCAAGCACAGGTAGGTGTATATGGTTAATTCAAAATGTTCAATGATTATGTGCATGATATTGCACATTATGTCACGTAAGTCCTCACTTATTTTTAGATTAAGCAATAATAAAAATAATAATCATTAGTGGCACCCGAGTTTTGGTGCTCAGCTGTTTTTATTCTCAGTCATTTCACTGCCTTTTAATTAGAGCTAATCCTAGCTAAGGATAGGTAATATTTGACATTTTTCCTTACTATTGCCTGAGACTCCGTATCGATACCAAAACAATACTTTTTTTTGATTCCTTACATTGAGGAATATAGAAAAATCCTATTTCCATTTAACAAAAGGAGCCAAAGTTCTCAAATGTTAAATGTTGTCTGAACACATGCAGCCTTACAAGAACTGTGCCTTAAATGAAATACAGTCTAAAACTGGCAAAATGATTCTTTAAATCAGGAACTATCTGATCACGGAACAAGTAAACAAGATCACAACTATAACAAGACATCTGATGCTAGCTTTCGGTACTTTACAGACTTTGACAATCGCTGTGCTACAAACTAATTGTGGCCAGTACCCAAAAAGATATTAAAGTAGTAATTTATTAAGGAAAAACATTCCAAAAATGAACTTATTTCAGCTTCTTAAGCTTGAATATTTGCAGTTTTTCTCTGTTTCATATCGTCGTAAATTGAATCTCTTTTGGTTTTGGACTCTTCAACAAAACAAGACATCTGAAGACGTCACCTCGAGCTGGAAGGATATGATTTCACAGTTTTCTAACATTTAATGAAAGTTATCTGCAGATTGATCGATCTTGAAAACAATCATTAGTTGCAGCCCTGATCATTAGAGAGATTAATATACTGGTTCTCAAAAGGGGAGCTGACCATTGAAAGAAATGTAGAAAATAACTCAGGAAACCATTTTTATAAGGGGAATTATCTCACAAAATATAATAAAACAATCTATATTTCTTTGTTTTTTTAAAGATATTTGCTGATCACCATTGTCAGATGATACCCAAACAATGTTTAAACGTTACCTTCAAAGCCTAAAATATTCAAATTTACCTGCGTTTAAAATGTCTGATTATCATGGACACGTATTCGCGTTTTATGTTTAGAATAACCTAAACAAGAGCTGAAGTCCAGTGTTTCCCAGAATCCTCGGACTTCTTGATTGTCCTCCCTCCTGCTTCCTCATCCCTCACCATCTCTCTCTCTCTCCTCCTCAGTAGTGGTGGGAGGGGAAAAAAAGAGGAGTCATTTTTCTCCTCATTAACTTCCTGATTGGTTTCGGACTCCAATTTTTGCCCGTCTGCAGTTTGTCACCAATTCCAAAACTGGCAGCCCAATCGTTAATACTAATGTTTGTGTAGCTAAGTGCACCCTGCTCTTTTATTTGATCCCTCAGCGGTCTACTTGTACAGCAATAACAGCGTGCGGGTGGGGGAGAGCAGCTGTGGTGAATTAGCCCGTTCACTGTTAATTCTCTGCCTGTTCATCAGCAGGAAATCTATGATGTAATTAAAGGCCGAAAGCAACCGGACGTGTTAGTTTCACAGGAGATGTTAAATCACGACACACTGCTGTACACGTGTTCTCTGCTGCATCCGACTGTCTCCTGTTTAATACAGATTAATGTTGCTGACACGCCAGAAAGCCTTGTTCTCAATTAGCCGCCGAGCACCCCGTTAATGACGCTAAAAGTCCGCAACTAATTACAACAATTAACAAATTATTATAGTTAGACATTTTTTTTATTATTTGTTTGATTTATCGAAAAAATGTCAGATGTCAGAAAACTCAGATGACGTCTTGAAATCGCTTGTTTTGTCCAGCTAACAGACCAAAAATAATCAGTTTACAGTGATATAAAATGAAGAAAAGCAGCAAATCCTCACATGTGAGAAGCTTTAACGACATAATGTTTGGCAATTTTGCATGAAAAATTAAGATGACTTAATTTTTGTTGATTCATTTTCTGTTGATAGACTAATAGATGAATCGACTAGTCTAATCATTTCGGCCCTAAATGTCATGAGTTGACTCCAACTTATTTACAGTTTTGCAGCATGATTTCTTCACTGCTATCATTCAGGCCATTACTCCTCTTTAATAGAAACCTTACAATCCTTTCCTCATTGTTACACTGACACAATCACAAGGATTTTAATAATTACAAACACACAGCTCCTGATTGTGTGACGCCTGACGAAGGTCTATGACCGGCACGAGGCTGCTTCTTTGACACATTTTGTGCTGACAGTGTGAATGGTGTGCTTGAGCTTTGCCTCTTGTGTGTTTGTGTAGTCTGTCCACGTCCAGGTCTACATGGTGGAGAGGAGGTCCTGTGGCGACACCTAAGTTGCTTGAAGTCCTCCTGGATCCATATTCTTCATAATTCTATTTAAAATGTTGTCATAATAATTGTCCTTAAATTAATTTTACTATGTTGGTCTACTCTGTACACACGACATGTACGAGGGATCCCTCCTCTGTTGCTCTTCCTGAAGTTTCTTCCATTTTTTCTCCATTTAAGGGTTTTTTTGGGGGAGTTTTTCCTCATCTGAATCGAGGGTCGAAGAACAGAGGGTGTTGTATGCTGTACAGATATTAAAGACTGTAAAGCTCCCTGAGGCAAATTTGTGATTTGTGATATTGGGCTATATAAATAAAATTGACTTGACTTGACTTGAGTCCACCAACTTTACAGTAGTTCTTCCAATGACGCGTAAAAACCAAAGTTAGCAACAATACTTTTGGGAACAAAACTTAGCAGACGAGTCACTCACAGTATGAAGGTGTTGAGTTTTTCACCAAATTTCTGCGGCAACAAAACTTCTTTTAACAACCATCTGTCCATATCAAAGCTTTTTCATTTTTTTATTTCTAGACGCCTGACAACTGCCAAAATCATGCACTCCCAAAGCCCGGCCCCTTGCTGCATGTCATCCCTTCTCTCTCTCTCCACCCTTCCTTACTTAAAAAAAAACAAGCGGGTCGAGATGACTTCGCTACGAGCTGATTGGCTGTTGAAACAGGTGACGGGCCTTACTTTCTAAAACCAGCCGCTGGCGATTTGACAAGCTGAGGCGACGGCATCAGCCGGCTTGAGTCGACCTGAGACGGGCCAGATCACACCGCTGAAACTTTTCCCTGCGACGCTCTAAAACTGTTCTGAAGACTGTATAGCAGGACAGGCTGTTTGGGTGCCCAGCTACTAGGGGCACTGCTGTGGACTCGGCGAGTTGAAGCTTACTAGTTCAAGGCAGCAAAGTAGATGCGGCATGATACAGTTTTAGCTTATCTGTTTATGTTGATACTCTGTTCACAGTTGATCCACCGCTTGTTCTCCTGAGTCACACAGGGAGCGTTCCTGCTGCTGCCAGCTCCATCTTTCTACACTGAGTTTGCCTTTGATAATGGCCATCAATAATAGAATGTTTCATTTCATTTATATTTCATTTATATTTAGTTTAGACAGGAAAAGGTTAAGAGGCTTGTGCTCAATTGTAACTGGGGAGTTATTTTTCGATTTTCTTCACATCTGTGACATATTCTACAGATATCAATAGTCAATATGACTATGAACAGATCATTTTCACTGTCTATATTTGCTGAGAACTGCGTGCGTTACTCAGAAAAAATAGGCGAGACTCTGAATCTCTAGATGAGCCGTGCTGAAGATGCTGTGTGGCAGCTCTAACCTGTTATTAACATGGACGCCGAAATGAAAAGCAAGAGGTTCCACGTCCATTGTAGTAGTACAGCGAAAAGTTGTCTTTATACATCCATGGAAAAGAAGACGATGCAGTTATCTTGATTCTGATTGGCCAAAGGACTCGAAACGTCTCACCAAAGATGTTTTATTGAGAAGAAGATCGCGACGTGACAACAACTTTCTGAAACGTCTCTGTTCTCACTCCAGCCAGATCTACACGACTCACGTGAATGACATATTTTGATTCAAAACGGCAAATTTCGCCAAAAAGTGACTAGTCTGAAGGTATTCTTATTAATGGCTACCTTGTATTGTTTATCTTTTAGAACCACACACACTCACACGCACAATGTTTATATTGCATTAAAGTGAAGTAAATTGATCAACTGTCTCAGGAATCATTATGAACACAGGAGTGCATTCTAACAGATGCACACTCTGCGATTATAACTGAGAGCAGCCACACTGTGATTTTGAGAAAAACGGTTTCGTCTCGTTTGCGAATCTTTGGTCTGAACTGGCCTTTACGGTTGTGTGAGTGGTAATAACTGCACTTGCTACATCTCTCCTTGTGAACTCCACACCATGAAAAGAGAAGCTCTTATGTAAGATAAAGTCTATTTGAGGTTCTGGATGTGTACAACAACAACAACAAAAAAAAGAAAAGGTTTGTAACAAGGCAGAGACGTTACCTGCTGGTGATGTTGAAAGAGAGTTTATTCTCCTGACTGAACTTTTGCCCTTTTCCCAGTCACTCAGCACTCTATATAAGATTTCCAAACTATTAAACAGTCTTTGTGTGGAATAACAAAAGGAAGCTTTTTTAACCTCCCACTTGTCCTGTTAAAGGGAAGGAGGGAGGGAATGAAGGTGCAATCATTTCTGCGGCTGCCAAAGAGGGGAACAAAAGCCCAGATGTGAGAGGAGATGGTAATTCAGTCTGATCCAGCGGGATAAGCTCTCTCTGTGGGTTTCATGCTCTGCACTCATCCACCGTACACAAGGGTCATAGGGGTAGATAACACTTAAGTAAACACACACACACACGCAGGCCTGCACACACACACACACACACATAGATTAAACTGTAGGGATGTGAGTGAGTCGAAGTATCTGGAAGAGCAGCAATATAAGACTGATATTATTTCCAAATAACATCAAAATAAATTAAGATGATGATAATTTTCCATTAATGCAGTACATGTTTTTACTTATTAACCCAGGGTTTTTATTACTTTAAATGCTTCTCAGTTTACTTGTCAAAATTGAAAATATGACAATCGTTCACACATGTAGTAATAAACTGACACAGCAAAAATGGTAAAATAATGAATGTGTAGCCATGACGTGTTATCATTACACTCATTTTAGGGCTGCAACTAACGATTACTTTCATTATTCATTCATCTGCAATTAATCGATTTACTGTTTAAACTATTAAATGTCAGAAAATAGTTATAAATGGCTATGACAGTTTCCCGAAAGTGACATTCTGACGTGTCTTATTCTGTCTAAAACCAAAAGATATTCAATTTAAAGTGATACAAAACAGACCAAAAGCTGCAAATCCACACATTTTAGAAGATGGAACTTGATAGAAAATGTGGTATTTTTGCTTCAACAATTAATAAAATGATAGTAATCGAATAATCTGCTCATCATTTTAGCTCATTGTTTCAGCTCTAACTCATTTATTTTAACACCATGTACTTTTGCGCACTTTATAAGTGGGGCTGTTTTCATGATCTCAGCTGGGACTTTTAGTTCTAATTAATATAAATCTTAATGCTAACACCAGCATACAATGATAGATTATTTAGACCGTATTTTGCTTCCAACTTTGTGGTAACAGTTTGGTGAAGGCCCTATACGTTTGGACATAAAGTGTATGAAACAGTAATTTGATAATTGCTCATTTTAAGGAAACAGTATATTAATAATAGGTCACTTAGGTCATGACATTAATGAGAAATTCATTGTGTTGACACACTTGCTGGACAACCAGCTGCAAGTTATTGTAGTTAAACCACATTAATGGGAATTTTAAGTTTGATAAAATCATCTTAACTCAAGGTCCATTTATTAGCCGTTTCCGGAGCTTTCAACCGTGTGTCACAGTCTTCTTCAGCAGATAGAATTTGCTCAGTGTGACGATATTCACTGCACAAAAAACAATCAACTGTGCCGTCCAGGGACAAGAGCACTTAGTGGAGGCTATCATCAAGGGAACAAAAATTCAATCTTAAGAGTGAAGAGTTGCCTGTCACATGACAAGGTTGACCCGGGATTAAATGGCTCCCATTAAAACGATACGAGCTGTGTCTAAAAAAAAAAAAAAAAATGTCCCTGGCCAGTTTGAGAGGGTCCCATCGGTGTCCAACTGAGGACGACCCTTGTAGAGACGGACGCTCCCCTCTCTAGAAACGTTATGGGCGTCTGGCCCCTCATCATCAGGCCAGCAGCAGGACTTAATGGCCCAGAAAACTCAGTCAAAGAGCAGACAGGCAGGCAGGCAGGCTTTAAATACTGAGCAGTGAACAGTGGAGGCTCATGCCACTCAGCTGATGTTCACACCGCAGACCTTCACCCTCAGTTTCAAATCACTGCTCATGTCTGACTTTTCTGAACGTTTCCTAATTCTGTAACCGGCGTCTGATAACACTATGAACTCACAGCAGTGCCGAAAAGATGATCAAATGTCCCGTCCGTTATTGTTTGCAACACATTTCTGTTACGGTATGTGCATTAAATGAACTACGACATCTCACGCAAAGCACAATTTTTAATTAACTAAATACATGAAACTACATAACACTGAAGTTGCAGCCTGTCTCCTAGGAATTACGTTTATATACTACTAAATGCCAAATACAGTACGTTTTGGAGGAAACTTAATTCCTGCATGGATCATGTTCACTGTCCATGAAGTGTTACGTTTTGTACCGCACATTAGTCGGAGAGGTGGTGGTCGGAGTGGATGGTGGGCTTATAAAGCACAGAGCTTTGACACATGGTTTTAGTCCTGAGATTAGTTAGGTTTTAAGCTATAAAAACTCATTAATTTAAGGTTCAGTTAGCATTGCAAAAGTAGATACCGCCCTCTCTTGTGTCTCAGCACTTTCAATATTTCAATATTTAACTAAAACTATGATCTTTCCCTAATCTTTAACAAGTGTTTTGTTGCCTTAACATACCCATAAAACCATGCTTTAGTTGCTACGAGCGAACATTGTATGGAAAACAAATTAAATTCGTTGACAGTGAATGTTTTGCAGATATGTTCAGTATAACCATTTTGCAACGTTCATTAAAAACATTTCCTTATTTTGCTGAAGAAAATCAGCTGTTAAATAGATGAACCAAAGTGCTGAACACATTGAGATGTTGATCTAATGATGGCACTAGATGAGAAATCAGGGGATCACCAAAGACCATGAATGTCTGCACCAAAACGCATGACAATCCATCCAACAGCTGTGGAGATATTTCACCCTGAAGCATAAATGTCAACCTGCTGGTCATTAGGATTCATCCACTGGGCACCATGAATGTCCGTCTGCTAGGTGTTGAGCTGAATGAGTCAAAATTTTAACTTGCTGCTGGCGCTAGAGGAAAAATCAGGGGATCACAAAAGTCATTAGGATTCATCCTCTTGGTACCGTGAATGTCTGTACAGAATTTCATGGTAATCCATCTAATAATAATAAGATATTTCAGTCTGGACCTTCCACCACTGGCACACCACTAGCACGGTTAAATTTGGGAAAAATAAACATAATTTCAAGGAGATGCAGATGGAAATTGGTTGTTTGATAATTTAACATCTGATCTGTGTCACATCAAGGAAACGATCATCCAACCTGGTATTTTCAGTTGCTGTATGAAGGTAACCCGAGAGAACTGCTCTTAATCATGCGAGGCGACCGCCAAAACCCTGTTTTCTTCATAACAAAAACCTAATTTGGTTGGATCCATTTTAGCACCCCGCTGAGGTTTTACTAAAACCAACCAAATGCATTTTTCACTAAAGAGTTAAGGCTTCTGAAATATTGCTGGTGCTGGTAAAGCGAATGCCACAAGTGCCTACACTGAACTGTGAGCACCGCTCTTACAGTAAGCCTGGTGGTGAAGCCTGAGCTACAGCTAATTTCAAGCCACATCAAACACCTTAATCAGAGAACTAAATAAAGAGTCAAATAATCGCTCCTGCATTATCGTGAATAAGGACAATTCATTTTATTGTGTGTGCAGTTAAATCTTCCACATATTTCTCATCCTCATCTCCCAAATGAAGAGCTGTTGAGACAATTGTTCAAAGGGATGCAGTCTCTTATGCAGCCATTACAGGGGGAGGGGGTCAGAAAACACTTAAACCCTCCTTATTGCTTTGCTATGGAGCCAATGCAGGCTGACAGAAGGCATCAGTGTCGGGGTCAAAGGCTAATTAAGCACAGAGGAACCTTTGCTCCTGCATTGTTAACCAATCTGTCCCCGGTGAAGATGACTGCCGGGGAGGCGTGACACAGCCCTCGTGCCTATGCTAAATCTCCATTTCGGCTACTGTGCCCCATCAACTCACAAAATGGCCTGTCAGTCTATCGTCTGGCTTTTTGACGTGATCCGTCGAAAAGTTATGGATATGCAATAATGAGCTGAGGCGGCCGATCGATATTTGCGGGACTTTTCTATCATTACATTTTAAACAAGAGATTCATTGTGAGTCGACAGGGTAAGAAAAATGCCAAAGTAAAGGACACAGGAAGAGTGAAATATATTGCTATGGAAAGAAGGACGGCTCCCGCGGGTGCTAAAGCTGCCATATGTGTTTATCCAAGTCGTTCAGCTGTTTCAGAGAGCTGCCAAGGCAATGTCATTTATCAATCCACGCCGAGCCGCCGCCGCTGCTCAAATCAACGCAAGGAAAGTGACTACAAGAGCATGATTAGATGGAGGGGTACCATAACTAACCAAGTTTGTTTTATACAGATATCAGGAAAACAACATCGACTTTATGTATGTGTAGAGACGTGAGTATGTTATATCCAGTGCATGAAGTATTTTACATGCAGGTTACGTTTAGATACACGCCCTATGCAGTGAATGTGCTGTTTTCAAATGTTAGAATAGAACTGTTAGTAACCGCGGCACAAAACCAGAGTCACATGAAGCTTTATTTCTAATTGGAGCTGAAACGATTAGTTAATTAATTAAACGGTCAAGCAACAGAAAATTAATCTGTTTATTCATTTTTATGCAAAATTACCAAACATTCTCTGGTTCTAGCCCCTCAAATGTGAGGATTTTCTGTTTTTAAAGATAAATGGTTTTGGACTGTCACTGCAACTCACAATTATTTTCGATTTATCTGTTGATTATTTCCTCGATTAGTGTTTAAATGACTAGCAGTCCAATACCCAAAAATATTCAGTTTACTATCAAAGAAGACTGAGACTTTAACGATTAATCGATTATCAAAATATTTGCAGATTCCGTTTTTGTTGTTTGACTAATCGATTAATAAGATCATTTTTACAATGTTTCTTTGTTTACATGCAGGAAAACGTGAATTTATAATTAGCAAATAACATATTACAGTTAAATTAGTTATGGTACTTCCCATAATAGTGGTTAGGAATAAGAAATGCTGTTATTGCTGTATTATTAATGCACGTTGTTAATTAAAAAGAGCACTGTCCTTTACTGCCTTTTCTTTAACATTAATTCCAGCATCTTTTTAGGAAAATATTACAAATACACATCATCATCTGTCAATCACAATATATATAAAATTATTTTTCTCCCAAAAGTATGAAGACCAGGTTCCAGTAGGGTTCAGCCCTCAGTAGCGTCTGCAGATCTTGACTGTAGCCCCAAAAAGCTCAACCAATTATGCTCAGGGAAACCTGTACGTAGCCTAAGAGCCAAAACCCAGGGCAGAATGAAAACGTCCTCAAACTAATCTCGGCTGCTCTTTGATTCGGTGATGGGACAGTAACAACTAAAGGCAAAGAAAAGCATATCAGCATTTCTATCAACTCTTCTCTTATCTGGATTGACAGTAAGAAGACAATGTTTAGATATTTAAGCTACTGTCATTAAAAATATACATTACACAAGCAAAGTACTGAAGATATATAATAATTTCAGAAATAATCAGTACTTCACTCTGCACATACTGCATTTACAGAAACAGGACATCAGACTAGAGGCTGGTATTTGTTTGGGTTTCAGGATGGGAGTCAATTTCACTATTCATCACGTGACTGAGGCGGGACAGGATAAAAAACGTCAACAGGAGCGGGCAGGACGGGAATCATAATAAGAATAGGTCAGTTTTTATATATAGCGTAAATATGCAGTTCTAATATGAATAAACGCTATTTTATTTATTTTTAACATAATGCTAGTCGTTCTGTTGTCTTTTTTATTCTCTCCTGTCTTCTCTGGTGGCTGGTTGCTGGTTGGTTGCAGCCACACAACACGGGAACGGGATGGGACCAGAGTCATTCTTCCGGGATTGGGACGGAACAGGAATTTTTAACTCTGTCATGGGACTGGGACGGGACGGGAGTATTTTTGTGGGAGTGGGACGAGACAGGAGTGAAAATCCACTCCCGTGTCACCCTCTACATCAGACTGAAATAACTCACACTACCTTCGATGATTGCTGCACAAAAAAAACGGCATAAGATAAAACAGAGGTCAATAGAATCACATTGCATTTCCTTTCAAGTCCCTCACAGATGGACAGTGTGAGAGTGTGTGTGTGTGTGTGTGTTAGTGTGTGTGAGAGAGAGAGAGAGAGAGAGAAATAGAGAGTGAGGGGAAGAGGACATAAACTACACAGCCCTGGCCATTTAATGTCTCCACAGCCCCAGGCCAGTGTTAATGGTGGTGTTGTACAACACATTACAACGGTGCTTGTGCCTCGAGCAGACAATTACACTGGTATTTAGCCCATCCACGGCCCCAGATGCTATCAGGGCACTTAGCAGCACAGCGGGGTGGGGAAGACAACCTGACAGGCCACACAGGACTTCTCCACTGTAACCACGAGCCAGGAGAGACACTCAATCTGCCACGCATTCAGCGAGGCCCTCCGGGGTCCCAGCAGGATCACTTTCTCGGCTGCTGGCTCTTACTTACAGATTGAACCAAGTCATTACCTCAACCAAAGAAACGGATTCATCTCCTGAAAAACTGCAGGGAAATTTGGATATTTTCTAGGGTTTATTAGCCTACCGGAGTTCAGAAGGTAGCAACATCTTTCCTTTAAAACTGCAACGTCTTAAATGAAAGTGATAAAAAGTATTAAAAACTTAAACTGTGTAAAGTGGATTGCTTCTGTTTATCGCCACATTGTCTCGTCTTTCTCATTAATAACAGACGATATTTTGTTGTTCGCCAAACTTTTGCCATTTGTAAGCAAGTTCCAGCAAAAACTTTTGCCACAGATGCACAGAGAGAAAATCACAAGAACACTGATTAATTAATTATGAATGACAAAAAATATGAATAGTTTTATAAATCCTCTAACCCCTTCTCACGTGGTGAAACAACAGAGTGCATGAGGTGAGTGATGTCCTCAGCATGTCAGTGACCAAGGAAATGAACTCTTGCCGCTACATGACATGAAACAGCACTTCCTTTGAAAAGGTCACCTCTTGGGTTAGAAGTACTGATTTGTTTCGGGTTTAATAAATCCAAAAGAGTGAGAGGCCTCTCTGACATCTCCAGAATGAGTGAGGCCACGAGTGTGTGTGCGAGTACATGTGCAGTGTGTGTGTGTGTGTGTGTGAGAGAGTGCGTGGGTGAGAGCGAGTGCAAGTTTGAAGTAATCTGATCTGAAAGCAGGTAAAGCCCATTTTACACACGAAACAAAGAAACTTACTGACGCCAATCTCTCTATCGTTTTTTTTATTCCTTTTTTTTTCCTCCAGAGGAGGCGGAGAACCTGAAACGACAGACTTTATACGCAGTAACTCACTTTGGTGTACAGTACAGTATAGATTGAAGCAAGAAAAATCAATAGAATATCATCTAGAAAGATAGTAATGGATTTCTAACTTAATGGGCTCACACAGGTCTATCGATTAGCAGGATTAACATCTGCAATACCTCAACAATCTGATTTGCATTTAAATTACTGTACGCTCCGTGCTGACACCAATATAACAAAACAGACAAACGTATAGCCAGCACAGCGGCGCTCGATTCTGAGGTCTGGCTTTAGTATAAATCTTGTTTTCCCAAAAAAAAAAAAAAAGAAGTACGTGAAAGGAAAGTTGCTGTGCTGACAGCTTGCAAACTTTGAGCAGTTTTGAATTTTAAAAAAAAGAAAAAAAGTCTAGACAAGGACAAAAAAGAAAGAACATAAACACCGACAGACTCGGCCTGAAGCTGTCTCCGGTAAGACTGAAACAGCCATAACTCTCTCGGGGCAGCTCATCTGAGCCTCCCCGGTTAGATCCTGGTGAGGAAGTGGGGCGGGTGTTTGTGGAGAAACAGTGTGAGTGTGTGTGTGTCTCTGTGTGTGTATATAAGAGGAGAAGAGGTGGGGTGGGGGGTGGGGGGGCAGTGTGAGGTGAGATGTTGGGAGGGCAGCGAGGTGGGGTGGGGTGGGGAGTTTGATGGACTGCGCTGTCACCTCCCGCTCGGCGATTTACGGCGGCGGGGCTGCTGACGAGCGCGGGGCAGTAAACAGGCCGGCCGGGGGCGTATTTCACAGAGAGCTGGCTTTTATGAAGAACACCAGGACGGCTCTACCCACAGCTCCGCCCGGCCCGCCGTGACGGATGGAGAAAGACGCATGACAAGCTTCATCATTGTTTGTAAATCTTAACTGTTCCCGCTCACTAACTCCAGAAGGCAATTTTGCGGAGACAGCGGGGCCTGCGGAGGGGGAGGGCGGAGAGGGAGGGTGTGAGGAAGAGGAGGCGAGGAGGGGAGGGGAAAGGACAGCGTGGCACTCCTGAAGGTTATTTGGATCTCTGTATTTGGCCAACTGATTAGCCCTATCCTGGGAGGGAGATAAATCTGACGGGCCGCTGTTTGGCAGCCAGGTAGAAGGGGAGGGCAGGTAGGCTCAGAGCTCACAGCTATTTCCTCCTCACGGATTGATCCCGAGGGACACGACATGTTCGATCAGAGCGAAACAATTCAAGGAGTAAAAGGAGATGTGGCTGAATTTTGATGTACTGAAGCAAACGTCAAATCAACATTCTGCGTATTAGCTTACCTTCCTTACTTGAGCTGTTTTGGTGATGTTGGAAATTAAGCTGCAACTTTTCATTATCAATAAATCTGCCCGTTATTTTGTGGACTCATTGATTAGTCATTTAGTCTTTAAAAAGTCAGAAAACAGTCAGAAAATAGTTAAAATCCACCGCAAGTTCCCAGAAAGCAAGGTGACATTTTCAAATTGCTTGTTTTATCCAACCAACAGTCCAAAATAGATTGGTCGATTCATCGATTAGTCGATCAACAGAAAATTAATCGACGCCTATTTTGATAATCGATTAATCTTTAAAGTCTTCTTTGATAGTAAACTGAATATTTTTGGGTATTGGACGGCTAGTTAGACAAAACAAGTCATTTAAAGTCATCATTGTGGGCTCTGGGAACTTTTGATGGACATTTTCATTGTTTTTTTTTCACACTTTGTAGACTAATCGAGAAAATAATCGACAGATTAATCGAAAAATAATCGTTAGTTGCAGCACTCATCCAAAACCATTTATCTTTAAAAACAGACATTCCTCGCATTTGAGGAGCTAGAACCAGAGAATGTTTGGTAATATTGCGTAAAAATGACTAAACAGATTAATTTTCTGATGTTTGACTGTTCAATTAATTACTAAACTAATCGTTTCAGCTCCAATTGGAAATACAGCTTCATGTCACTCTGGATAAGAGCAGCTAAGAGCAATGTGAAATACGGTAATCAGACTATTAAAAAAACAAAAGCTACAGCACCTTTTGAAATAGAAACAGAGAAACAATTCTGCAGCCCCGCTACGTAAGATAAAAAGTTCATTATGTGATGCTCACAGGAACAACATGCTTATAACCCTGCAGAGTGATTTCTGCTCAGCTGATAAGATACGAATTAGCCTTGGAACAACATCAAGGACACAGTCCAAGACTTGCACACGCACGACTGTGCAGGCAAGGGAAAGGACAAGCCACAAAAAATGTTTCACACACAACATCATCTTAGACCCAGATGCTCTTACAAAAAGCCTCCTCTGCAGTAACAGGGTGGAAGCCTCCTGTTCAGATACAACTCACACCCACACACTGGATTTGGCAGCGGTTGTACCAAGTGGGCACCACATGTTTAGACCGACTCTTTGATAATATAATGCTAAATCAAACCTCCAACAAACCTCCTCTCTCAGCTCTGTATAACAAGAGATACTGAAAACATCCCTCTATCACATATAGTATAACAGTATAACAAGACACAGTACAGCAGAAGAAGAGCAAAGACAACCCCCTAAGATTTTAGTGCAGGTGAAACAAAACAGAACTGGATAAAAAACACATATTTATACTGCCAAAAAAAGAGTTTCTTTTCTCTACTTTTCTCTACTGTGTCTGAAATCTTTGACTTTTTCCAATGAAATACAGGATAGACTTACTGCTCAATGCCTCAAAAATATTCCAACTAATGCTGAAGAAGATATGGTAGTCGGCATTAGCCCAAATCCATACATGTAGGGTAAACAGTTTAATACAGTTTAAAGTTATAGAGGTAGGTTGCATTATTCAAAAGTAATGTTAGTAATGTTTTTGACCTGTTTTACAATATATATAAGAGGAATACTTCCCCACAGAGATTTGGTTAATCTCAATGCTCTCAGAAGACTCTTTATCACTCTCCTATCATATACAATCAGCTTTGATAATGGGAAGAAAACCAAAGTCTGTAAAACAACAATTCCACCTTGTTTCCAAAGATGCTTACAAGAATTTATTTCCGTCACACATTTGGAAAAACTTCATTTTAATAACTTGAACTGTCAGTAGCTCACTACCGTTGAAGAAATTACCTGGTTTTTTTTATCACTATAAACAAGGGTAGTGTCTTTTCTTCATTGTAATTTATATTTCTTTTTTGGTAAGGCTGCTTTGATATTGCTTTTGCATCTGTCTGTTCATTTTTTTCTCCATGTTAAAACACTTCAGAATGAAAAGAAGAAAATATATATATTTAAATAAAAAAAGATTCTAGGGAAGGGAAAAATCATTCTTCGATGAAAAATACGCAACCTGTGACGAGGTGTTGCTGGCAGATATTGCTTCCTTTTAAGGGGTCACAAGCCAGAAAAAAAGGTTGAAAACCACAGATTTAGGCGGTTTGTTTCTCTGGTTTTGGAGTCGAAACCAAATGTGGGACCACCCGCTGAGAGTGTTGTTATCTTGTAATGGAGCGTGGCGATTCACGGCAGGAGGCTGACGTGGGACCCTCACAGGAAACGGACAGGTGAAAGTCATAAACAAATACATGTACAGGGGAAGATGTGGGGGTCTTTAGGTTTGTGATGCTGGTGGTGTCAGCAGTCTATTTCACTAAAAGAAGGATGTTGATGTTGGACTAATGACACTCCTCCCCTATGTCCTTTATAAATGAGTAATACTACACAATACCACTGTTGTCTAACAATCAACTTCATCTTTTAATTCCTGAAAAGAAAATGACCTTTTTGTTCTAGTCAATCAAGTTAAAGAAGTTGTGCTGGGTGGTAAGATTACTAATCAAACGGCTGTATCCTGAGGACAAAAGCAGCAGTGATTTAAGTTTTTACACCATCATTAAAGAGAATAACAAATTAGCCTAACCTTTTTAGGCTTCTTCATTCCCATTCAATTCCAAACAAAAGGACACCTGTAATAACTAACAGGACTTGCCTTCTGACAATCACAACCCATTCAAGACAAACTCAAGGAATAGCAGTCAGAGTTGGTTAATTACAAGAAAAATAAAGCTTGATTTTACACAATTAAGGCTTCACATAACTGAAAAATATCCCTGCACACCTGAGTGAGCAACAGGTGCATCGGAGGGCAGCACAACTTGAGTAAAAGTGAAAAAAACTCAAGCTGATAGTGTTCAGCATCATCTAAAGCATTTCATTCTATATGACCTTCAGGTGTATGAACACGTCACGACAGTTCTTTGTATACACAGAGATACTCGGTAAATTAGCCAATCAGAGGACCACAAAAATTAGGTCAATTGCCGAATGGAGAACAGGTGAGTAGTTATGGAAGGAATTTACAGTGTTCTTAAACTATCGCACTGCCAAAAGGTAAATACAGAAAGTGCCAATACTGATCATAAACTGGAAATTTCATCTTACATAAATAGAGCACCAAAACAGCATCAGTATAACAACCCCAGGCCCAGACTGTCCAAAAGTCAAAGAATTAGGGCTTAAAATGGGTTCCTTTGAGAGTAAAAGCAGGATAATTAAGCAGTGACTTCCACCTTGGCTGCACAGACAAAGAAAAGAGCGCCACCTACAGACTTTTTAAACTCAAACAACAATCTCAGGTTGACTCACTGATGATCTCGGGCCTGTTTCACCAAATCAGCAACATGCAGGCTGCGATTTGCAACATTCAGTAATATCCCTTATCATCATAGCAAATCCCGTACAGTACTCTATTACTACAACTACTACTACAAATGTATCTGCAATTTGGAGGTGACAATCATTTGCGAAACAGCACGCCACCATTTGAGATCTGTGCAACACGGAACAGACCTCTAAAAATACCCGTGAAAAAAGTGAAAGACGGAGGGAAAAGATGTCTCACAGAATTTCAAACTTATTTATCTTTCCTAAAGCGCGCTAAATCAGCTCTCTCTCCCACTGCATTGTGCTGGATCTTCCCTCTTATCTCACTCTCGTCGTGCACTTACATGCATTCTTTGCCAAGTTCCACGAATAATTTACTGAACATATTAGGCAATACGCACACAATCTGATTTACCCACATTCACAGGTACTGAGAAAGGCAGAAAATCCAGGCAACCACCATCAGCAGCCACACTCAGCTGAGATTCCCATCTGAGATTGGTGGCGTAGAGTGCCAGAAATCTACTGGCTGCTTAGTCAGAAATCAGAGATCAGATCTACTTAATCTCTAAACACGACGAAAAGAAACAGAGCTGCACTGTCAGGTCTCTGACAGGTTTGTGGTTGTTTTTAAAATGGATTACTTTTTCTGCGATGGCTGTGAATTATAGCCAAAAGATGTGTGTTTTTCCATTAATGACTGTACATGAGAACTGGATACGGCTGAATAGCTGAGCATAATTTCACTGAACTTTCTGTCATCCTTTAAACAGAAAAGATGACAGTAAGGTGAGTACGGAGATCTAACTTGGTAGCTTTTCTTCCTCTGATTCATTCATGTAAATTGATGCAACACATGAATTTACCTCGAGTCAGACCTGCATACACAGTTCTGTATTAGTAAAGTAAAAAGCAAAAGTAAAAAAGCTTCACTTTAGACTAATTTCATCTTATAAATTTTATGGCACTCTTGACTTGAGTGCAATCCTCCCTTGAATGTACCACACTGTTGGGTAAAACTTTATGGGGCCTGAGAAGTGTGTGTGTGTGTGTGTGTGTGTGTGTTTGTGTGTCCCTCACAGGCCGCCATGGTCTCATTGTTGTTGTTGTTGTTGTTGTTGTTGTTGCTGTTGTTGTAGTCGTCCTCCAGGCTGAAGAGGGGCGGCACAGAGGTGGTGGAGCCCAGGCCCTGCGTCAGGTAGGTGGCTGCTGGGTAGTAGGAATGCATGCGGTACTGAGAGGACATGTTGTGGCTGGACAGGCGGCCATCACCGTGGGGCATCTGCTTCATACAAGAAAACACAAAAACAGGCAATTTTACTCACAAATGTGAAAATATATATCATCAGATTCCTGGAGATCTGGATCTATGGAGGTCCAAAAAGTGGTAAAACAAGACCTTCATATATCCACCAGAGACTCCATTCTTGTTTGGTTTTGATGATTCTATATTCAGGTATTTTACAACTGAAACTAGAATAGGGATGCAACTAACAATTATTTTATTCATTCATTATATTTCATTCATCAACAATTAATCTGCTGATTATTTTCTCAATCAATCAGTTAAGCATATAAAATGTCTGAAAATAGTTTCCTAAAGCCCAAGGTGACATCTTCAAATGTCTTGTTTTGTCAGACCAACAGTCCAGAATCCAAAAATATTCAATTTAATATCAGATATGACAGAGAAAAGCAGCAAATCTTTGTATTTGTGAAGCAGGAAGTAGAGAATTGGTTTAGCAATTTTTTTCTCTCCTGTCAATTGACTAATCGACTAATTGTTTCAGCTCTAAAATAGAATATTTCCTTCTCTGTCAATCTGAGTTCATGCTAAAATCCCCTTGTTTGCTTAAAATACTTTGGGAAAGTTCTGCTGTGTTTAATCATGTGCTGGTGGTGTGTGTCATATGGCCATGAGGTGATGCTCGTGGTCACAAAAATAATCCCAGCAGAGGAAAGTATGAGGAAAAGAGCAAGCAAGACCAGTTCACAAACAAACAAATCAGCTGTTTAAGCAATGTACTTCATCGACATCTGTGGTGGCTTTTTAGATGTAGGTTGTAGGTTGTAGATGTACGCTCTCTCTGCTTCAGCTTAGATGGCATTTGAAGGTGGACAGCTGATTAAGATGAGTGACAAATACTGGAGCCAAAATCTCTGCACATTCTGGCTCTAAAAGGCCTTTGCTTCCTCCTACGAGCCTACTTCTAACGTCATTCCCTGTTTGCAAAAGAGGCTACATTTTATTCTCTGCAGGAACACGCTCGAGGCAAAATCACCAACAAAATAATACAAGTTACAACTCCTGCAGTGCGTCTTTATATGTTACTATGTCCTTGGAGGTATTTTTTGTTAGTAACAACAGGGTTTTTAAATGAAATACTGATTTTCTTTTATAAACAAACCACATGTGAACCCATGTAGAGGACCTTTGTTTACATTGGTTATATGATATTAGCCCTTTTATTTACAGAATATCCATGCATACTAATCCCAACAACA
This sequence comes from Macquaria ambigua, assembly GCA_008360985.2. Lineage (NCBI taxonomy): Eukaryota > Metazoa > Chordata > Actinopteri > Centrarchiformes > Percichthyidae > Macquaria > Macquaria ambigua. The sequence goes on from VMKM01000340.1 coordinate 232,193, forward strand.
CCAGTGGATATACTAATACATTATCTGATTTTTATTCTGTTGTTTCCTATAAACAACATTGTTCTATGATCCCATTCACATACTGTATGTTTGACTGTACAATCCTCCACATCAGCCTTCAGATACTCACAGGCAACACTTGAACAACCTAATCTGACGGGACAGAAATATAGAGATAAAATAATATATGACAGAGAATTAGTATTGTTTGAATTCACGGGTCTGTGCCCTGTTCTAAAAATGGACTGCAACATGCGGCGCTGGCTTTCTCCAGTCCTCTGAAAACTTTAAAACGAGCTGTCTACTCAGCAGCAAGGCCGCCTCACGGAGGGTTTTCAATTTCACTTTTATGGAATTTGATTTCTGTCAGCCTGTAATATGTCACCCGTATTGTCCACACCATCAATTCTCCGACAGCTTTATAAACTGTTATTTAAGCTACACTCAGCTCTTGTATTAGGCCGTGAAAAATACAATAGAGATTGGACTGGAGTCTTGAAAGTGCACTAAGCTTACGGTTTGCAGGACACATACAGCACCAAACAAAAAGTTGCTCACAAAAGGCAAGTTTTGTAGTGCTTACAGGAAAAAGGTTTACATCCAGTGCTCACAGGCAGATCCACGCAGAGTAACTTGCTTAAACTGTCAACGTGATGCCATATATATAGTTTATAAACCTTTCTCAGTGTATACTGGTGGGGTGAATACTATTTTAACAGATTGCTAACAGATCTTTAGTCTGAGCTGTCTAACCAATCAATCCATGGTCAAGTCACATGACAGATGTACTTTCACTGTAAACTGCTTTGTAACAAAACAGCTGTGGACTTAAGGTTAGCTGAGCAGGTCTGTATCTACCTGGAGAGTAACTGTTCGTGTATTTGTCCAGAAGCATTCAGTACAGGATGTTTCATATGGTGTGCAACTTTAGATTCGGTATGCCAAATAATGCACTAAACATCAGTTGTTCTGAGATGTTCGCGTGGCTGTTTCTTATGTTCTTGTACTGATTTTTACTTTTCCCGTACAAACTCGCATCCTAACAGGACTTGGATCCACTGTACCAATCACCTTGCTTGACACTCAGGTCTGCACAACGTATAGTTGACTGTAACTGTGACACCTAATGCTCTTTATTCCTGCCTAAGCCAAGACTCTGTTACCCAATTAGTTAGTCCAAAACCTCTTATCGTTCTCACATCACGGTTCTGATGTCACTAAACTGGCTTCTGATTAAATTTAGGATTCATTTCAAGATCCCCCTACTCATCTATAAGGCTTTAAATAATCTTGCTCCAGGGTATATTAGTGAACTTCTAATGTCTTATACCTCTGCTAGGCCCCTGAGGTTCTCTGAACGAAGCCTGCTGGTTGTACCTCGTTCAAGACTGAAAACACATGGGGGACTGTGGGTCCGCGGTCCTGGGTCCCAGGCTGTGGAACAGTCTCCCTCTGGGAGTTAGGTCAGCAAACTCTCTTGGATGTTTTAAGTCACAGCTGAAGACCTATCTTTTTTTCCTAAGTGTTTTTGTGCTTGAGTCATGTACACTATTTTGATTTGTGATGCCTCTGACTGTTGTATTTATGGTGCTTTGTCTCCTGTTGTAATGTTTTTTATCCTTTTGTAAAGCACTTTGTAACCTAGCTTTGAAAGGTGCTATATAAATAAAGTACTTACCTACTTACTAACCCTATAGTTAGGTTTAAGTTTTACAGTTATGGGGAATGCAAATGAGAAGACCCTCTCATATTATCCCCTATTTGGGTGGGTCATGGTTTTTCTAGTAAATTATAGCAACATTGAACAAGAAGTAAAGTCAGGTATCTGTGGAAATAGCTCTAAAGTGTGTCTTAGGGCTGGGCAATTAAACGATCTCGATACAGGATCGTGATAACATTTATGTCGATAACGATGATAAACTTTGGATATTTCTTACTCGATATGGATAGATCTAACAGTCTATCACACAGCAGAAATTAACGCGACAACAGCCAGTCAGTCTGCAGTTTTTGGCTTGCCCGTCAAAGTACACGCCCATTTGCCTACCGCAAAGCGACAGTGAAAGGGAACTCGCGTTATCCTCCAAAGCTGAGGAAACTGTTGACAAAAAAGGTAACACGACGTCAATTATATGGAGGAGATTTGGATATCACAAAAGAGAAGAAGCGCAGATTAAGACGGTCTGCAAAATATGCCGTCGGTCGGTGCCAACCATGATGGGAAACACAACAAATATTTTTCATCACCTGAAAAGGTACCAGCCCTACTGTGTCTATTACTAGAGGCAGTTAGAGTAGTTTAAAACAGCCTGAGGTGCGTGCCATTCTCCATCACTATACAGATATGCTACAATACTCAGTGAGACTCGGGGACTATGGGATTTAAACATAACACTCTTTCAGTGCTTGAGCTTGATAGTTTTGTTGACATATTGCTTCTTGTTTTCTTTCAGATTACTTCTTGACCTTATACAATTGATTGAGTGCCTTCATTTTGACACCATGAACGGCCTATGAGCCACTGTGTAGTGGTTTTCAAAATAAATGAAAAGGAAATTCAATCTTGTGTTTTCCCCGCTGTACCAAAATCATACTGAACAGTGACCCCACAACCAAGCTGAACCATAAATTGTGTGTACTGTTACACATCTAGTATCAACAGAGCAGGTGGTAAAGTGTGTGTGGTGTGATTAATGCTCTTCCCTTCTCTACACTCATCTCATCAAGGCAGAAACATCTAACAACATCTTTAGGATTTGTTTTTTTTAGTTTCTCCACTGAGATAAATTCTAAGAGGCGTTCAGCGCAAGCAACACTCTGGCTGGCAGAATCATAGATGACCTGATGATAACTTTAAACAACAATTACATCTCCAGAGCCCGTTTCTAAATGCATTTTCATGGCACTGAGCATTAGTAAACAAATGTCAATTCACAATTTTGGCAGAGGTGAATGGATGGAGTTTATGGGTTGTGGACAGAAAGTTATTTGCTACATGAGGTTAACAACAACTCAGTAACGCCAGTGATATCATTTAAAGTAAGAATGACTTGTGTGCACTACATTACACTACATTATGGGATAAGTTATAATAACAAAGATCAAGTTCAACTCAACAAGCTTTATTGTCATTTCAACCACATATAGTTGACACAGTACATAGTGAAACGAAACAACGTTTCTCCAGGACCAGGTGCTACATAAACATACAACAAAGATCAAATTTGAAAAAAACAACAACACAGAGCTAGGACCAAGGTTTTTGTCTCAGCCACATAAAGTGCAAAGTGTACAACTATGTGCAAACAGTGCAAAGACAATACAGTGCAAACAGTGCAAAAAGAAAAAGACAACACAAGAATGAGACACTTAGCGCCGAAAGAAAGAAAAAGATGAGATGGAATAAACAAAGTAGCAGCGGTTGAGGTAGTGCAAATAGAATATATGCATAGGCATAATCATAAACATAGCAGCGTAATGAAATAATAACAGGGTTGAGGCAGTGCAATAAATAACATATAACAATAAGATAGACATGTACTGCAGTTTCTTTGAGGAGAATGCTGCCACACATCCACAGTACTTCCTCTAAACTCACTCGCTAACTTGTTGACTCCTGGGGGGGCTTCCATACCTCCCTGAGAGGGCCTGACTTCTTATCTGGCACCATCTCCTGTCTGGAAGCTCTACACCACCCTTATATTATCATCATACCTGCATGAGCCAAGCCAAGCACCACTGAGTGCACAGGAGAGGAGAGGACGAGCTAGATGGCCTTACACTGATAAAGACCAGTGTTTCCTTGTGGGTTTTGATTTAGTAGCGGGAAGAGCTCAAGACCACTATGTCATGAGAATTGCTGTTGTTGGATTAGCTTGAGTATTTAAAGGAAATTAATATTTTATTGTAACAATTTTAAAGAGGTTGGCAGAGGAACATAAACTACTAAGCTAAATCTTCTGCAAACCATCTAATTGCAAAATGTCAAGTAATTGGTACAAAAACTTGATAGAAAATGAACTTTTCAAAAGAACATAAGGAAATCCACCAGTCAATAAAACTATACCTAGGCTCTATCCCTTGTTTTCTAATCATTATTTTCATTGTCCTAATATAGAAATATTATATAGGTTGTTCAGGGTACTTTGAAAAGTCTCTTCCCTGAAACAATAAAAACTTCCCCTCTGTACTTTATTCAACATGCCACTGCCTGAGTTCCCGCTCCTTAAATCCCATTGGATGCTCTCACTTCCTGTTTGGCAGTTTGACCAGCAGGTAATATGGATAGGAGCTCATGCAACAAACATCTGGTTAATTTAAGTTGAATATAACCAATAAATTAATTTAAATTGAATGCATTAATAAATGAATTGAGTGGTTATTTCATTAACAATGTGACTGATGACAGTATGTATACTGATATTACCAGTTAGCATGCTTTTACCCACATGTGCTCCCTGTGCTAACATAACCCAGCCACAGAGGCTTGGGTTACACAACTTAGCAACACAACTAGGACTACAGATTGTGTGCAACCTACTTTTATAGGACATGGAATAGCACCGTGACAGAGATTTTGCATGAAGTCAGTGACTACGTTTACATTCACAAAATATTCAGTTTTTTGCCCTTATTCCAAACAAATAGACAATATTCCTACAAAGCTGTTTACATGGCTAATGAAAATGAATATTTCACTAATATTCCCATTTACGTGCAACTGTGCATACTCCGGCTGTGTTTGATGGGTCGATGACTTAACATGTTGTTCATCACGTCAAAATATGTAAAAATGGAACAGTTGGAGCCGCTTGAGCCATTGTGCTTCTTTGCATCAAAATAGGATTTTTTCCACCGGTGGCAGCCTTGTTCAACCGTGTGAACTCAGCCTCCCTCTTTCATTCGTTCAACCACCTTCTTGAAAAGGTCGGCGTTGCGATATTTGCGCATTTAAAACCTGCTGATATCCAAGTCTTTCATGATGTTTAAAAGTAGGTGCGTTTCTCTTTCCGATCAGAAATGTGGACTTTTCTTTTGTCCATGCATCTCTACCCCAGCCTTGCAAACTGTTGGCTGGTTGGTTTGTTTACAATGCACAGAGCTGACCGTAAACAGGCAAGAGGCCGTGTGTCACAAACTGCGCTAAAAACCCCAGCTGAGATGCATATTCCGAATGTGCTGTATACATGTCCAAACCTGAATAATATCGGCATATCCCACATGGGATAAGGCCTAATTCGCTAATACTAACACTAATAATAGTGGAAAATTTGTGCGCATGTGAACATAGTCAGTGTAATGTTGTAGTGAAGCATGGAATATTGTTTGGACCCAATGTTTTTATTTGATCATGTAAAGTTTTTTTTACATGTAATAACTATTTGTATTGTGGTATTTAAGTCAATAAACTAACAACCAATAAATTAGAAATTTAATGTTTAGAATATAAACAAGATGGTGGTGTGTTGAAGATACGCTTGCAGTAAAATAAAGCTAATAAAAACCAATAAATACAGCCATAACATATTTATATAAATAAACATCCATTAGGGCACTCTCTATTGTAAACTGATGTAACACAGCAGTGATTCAACTTGAATGAAACCAGCATGAGGCTATTCTGGAGCAAAACAACTAAAAATGTTGTAAATTAAATTTGTTTTAACCATATATATATATTTTAAAAAGATGTAAAGTACACTTTCACCAGATGTTATGATGATATGATGGAGAAAAGAGTGTGTTACCTCCTTCAGAAACTAACTCAATGATCAGAGTCGATGAGAAAAGACGTCACAGCCCAACACTGTGCTCTCTGGAAAGTGCAGAAAGACCAATAGAGATAAGCGCTTCGCAGCAAATATGGAGACAAAATCAAAATTGAGTAACTCAAGGATAATCACTGCAGTTGGGGATGCTAAAATTGGAGTATTGCCCATTAAATTGTGAAGGTTTAGGACAGGTAGAGGAGACACAAGAGAAAAGCTTCTATTTTGTTTGTTTTTTTACCAGTGGAGGCACGATAATTATTCCAGTTCAGGTAATAAAAAAAAAGATTAACTGAAAGAAATATTCCATCACTTTTTGTCATTATAACAATGAATTTCTGGTTACAAATTGTGCAACTGTGAGTTTGTGGCACTGAAACTCATCTTCAAATAATCAGCTCTTCATGCAAATACATAAAAAAAGAAAAAGAAAAAAAGAGGTCCCTGAATTTGAATAACCGCACGTAGCCCTCTCAACCTGACAACTTCACTGAAAATATCATAAATCACTAAGGAGGATGGCTAAATTATGCTAAAGAGTGCTAACTGATTAGCATTAATGTGCTCACTTTCTCCTTCGAGCGCTGAGGCATAGCGGTTTGTTCCTCTGCCGACAGACAATACCATTAACCTTTGCAATTCAGGCTCTGCTGTGCGCTGGCAGGTTAGCGGAGGCAGTGACCCCAAAACTAGATGTTGCTATTGGGGGAACAGGGGGTGGGCGTGGGGGGGGGCTGTGGAGAGGGGAGAGCAGGGGTGGACAAATGTTCTTCATAAAAAAAACAAACCACCTCATCTGAGATCACTGGAGAGTTATAGATCTAATTTGCTTCACGCACAAGCTCATCTCACTTGACACAATAGAGATACATTTAAGCATAAATCAGTGTGAATATACAGACAGGAGAATGAGGGACCAAGTGCGCGCGCGCGTGTGTGTGTGTGTGTGTGTGCATGTGTGTGTCGGTGGGATGTTCGGTACTGTCTCCCTGATGTGTCCTAGTTATAGCGCAAGTGCCGACAAAAACAAAAGAAATAAAAGCAAAGAAAATTAACTTGTCCACAAGGTTGCCCACACATGAGTCAGGAGCACCTGCTTTGTGTTACATCACTGTCATATCACTTTTGTTTTTTAATCAAATAAATAAAATCAGCTTCTACTCAAGGTTTCAGTGCAAAGATGGGGCATCACAAACTATCCATCCCTTTGCTTTCGTCTGTGAATGATTTTTTTTCTTACAGTTGTATCCAGTAAGAGGACATACGCCTTTCATCACTGCTGAAACGCTTAGGCAATGAATTAATTTACCGAAATTGAATTGATTTTGATTGATCAATTGTTTATGAAGCAAATATGCTAAATATTTACTGGCTAAAGTTTTTCAAATGTTGCTGATTTTCTCTGTTTATATTTTTTATATCTTAAGAAATATTTTAGGATTCTGGGAACGTGTGATGGGTGTTTTTCTCTTTTTTAACTTGTGAAGTTATACTTACAAAAACACTTCACTTGTATATAGACATTTTATTTTTGTTGTTGGTCATTGGTGCTTTTTTATACATGTTTATATATGTATATTTATATATATGCCTATTTTTTCACATACTTGTGTACACAATAGTCCTGTCTATTCTTTTACCTTCATTTGTTCAGCCTTGATGTCCTTGTTCATAACTGGTATGTCTATTTCCGTGTAATTACATTGAAAGCAATTAAAAAATTCCTTGTATGTGTACACATTCTGATACTGAACTGTCTCTTGAAATGAAATGGAAAGATTTAAAATATTCTAGGCAGGTTAAACACAAAAACATTAAAGTAATACACTGACCTTGAAACGGTTTGGCCCTATTACAGGTGAAGTTTGAGGTAACATGACAATATAAGTAAGATTATGAATTTAAATGTAGCTTCAGGCACACAGACACACACATTTCCCCTGCTGTGCTCGCCCAGCAGTTTAAAAACGGTGGCACAAAATCCTCCCTTGAGGCAATCCAAGTTAAACACACCAACACACATCAACAGTTCAACAACATACTGTAAACAAACATTAATCTGCTGTTGAGAGGAGGGGGGTGTTTGCATGTACGCTGCGGTGAAATACCTACTATGAGCCCTTAAAAAAAGCTTCAAATAGGAGTCTGACTGTTACTGATAAACAGCAGAGTGGTTGTTGTTAGTCACCTGGTACTGCTGGTAGTTGTAGAGGTTGCCGTAGTAGGTGGGGTAGCGTGAAGGCTGGTAGAAGTTGTAATAGGAGGTTTCCAGCAGCAGGTCAGACGGTCCCTCAGCTGGAGCCCGAGCACCGGCTGACGGGCTGGAGGACGACGCCGAGCGACTCCCTGGTCAAACACACACGGAGAGCAGATAAAGATCAGTTCAGAGGCTAAAGTATGATATTTGTGGCTAGATTTCAGTACTTTCTGGATCATTATTACATTTGAAATATGGATTTATGCATTTTTGTACTAGTTCTAGATGTTGTAAAACTAACCATATTTGCAGAACTCAAGCAGCCTTTTAGGTTTTCGTTTTATTTTATTCCTGTCTTTGCTGATGCTGAAAACCAATGACTCAACAATGAAAACAACTCTATTCAACTCATACAGATGCAGGCTTGCAGAAGAGCTTTTGATGGATCATTCAACAAGAAAAGAAGACATATTTCTTGAACTTAACAGGATTTTTCTGCTCGTTCCACCCTTAGCTCAAATTGCTATCAACAGCACCATCTGCAGGTGACAGGTGTTTCTGACATCAAATTAGATGACCTAACACAACACGCCATCACAATACATACATGTGGGCTGTCCTATCAGGACAAACATGAGCATCAAATCATCACTGCTCATTATCTGACGTTCTTTCCTTATCAACAAGGCCACATTCTTCTCGGGCAGACCCTGATCTTTCGGTCTTATACAATGAAAACACTGTGCACCACCGAAGCCAAAGATAATGACATTTGTTGTCCCTGTTCTAATTCTTGTCATCAGTGAATCACAGAGTGCTCAACTCCTTTTTCCACCTCAGTCCTTTCCTCTGTGTTGCCAAGCCAGAGACCCAAAGTTCACTCTCACATAAACACAAAGCAGAATCAGAGCAAGGCATGAGCAGCCTTGACCAGTCATATTCCAACTCCTAACTTTTGCTATCAGGCCGACAGGGAACACGGTATCTGTGTCTGCCTCCACACCACCACCAAGAAAGACATCAATGATGCCCTTTCATGCTGCTGCCACCATATCTACTTTAATTTGCACCTATTTTCCCATGAGAATGTCTCTTATTGATGGTATCTGCAGTACCTATAAAAGTATTCTTGTCCTTTGGACTTAATTCAGTCTTTCTGACCCTGATCAGAAACAGAAATTGACTCTTTGACTATTGTATAGTTTCTATTTTTACTTCTATTCTTATTTTAGTTTTTTATACATCTTATTATTTATTTTCTACTTTCTCTGTTTATCTGTACCTATTTCTCTCCTTGTGCTGCTGCAACAACCCAAATTTCCCCTCTGGGGATCAATAAAGGCTCATCTTATCTTAGAAGGTGGCTTTGCTGCCTGTTAAATTAACATTTTTGCAATTTTAGTATGCAGTCTTTGAAATTTTCTAGACATGAAACTGTGAACATGAAAAATAGGATTTCCAGCTGATAAAAACAATCTTCTGAATTATGAAAGTTGCCATCCCACCGCTCTTAACACAAGTTTGTCGCTAAGTCAATTTTATAGACTTAGGAGAATTTGTAGTTCAGGAAAAGAATTCACAAAACAAAGTGTAATCATGCAACAACGTTTTACAGATAAGGGGTATCCAGAAGCACGTCTGAAGTCCGCTGTTAAAATGCATTTTAACATACAACTAATTCACTCTCAAGACATAAACAATTCAATGTCAATCCACAACTCATAGACACTGGTAACCCTTTGTGAATATCCACCATTGTTTGTTTACAAAAGTTGTATTTAAATTTAATTTAAATTTAATGGACCGTGTAGTAAAAGCAGATGTATCTAGAAAGAATATCTGCTTCATTAAAGGGAGTTTTCCATGTAGATCCTGCACACGGTTCAAAAACATGCGTACTGATCATTTCATGGATTATCACACTGAAAAAGATTTTAGTACAGTTCATTCAGAAAACTGCGTGTTTTGTTCACTTTGTTCACTGTATCACTTCATAATGCTTCTCAACCTGAATTATTTCTATATCTGTCTACTCAACTGCAAAACAGCTTTTTACCATTTCAGCTGTGTTTTCCATGTTTTTTTTTACATGTGAATGCTGACTGTTGCATGGTTGCAATCATGAGCATACCCATTATACTTACTGGAGCTGTTGTTTGGACACAATGACTCACCTGTACAGCTGTATAATCAGGGGTCGGCAACACATGAGAGGGTAGTGAGAGGGCGTGGCGGGACAGTAAGTGAATAACGTTTGGCAGCAATACCTCACCTGTGACAGCAAGAGAAGAAGTAGAGTTACTGGTAGGTGTCGGGGATTGTTCCTCCACAGAGAAGAAGCAGTCTGCTCCAGCCTCATTCTTCACCATCACCTCAGGGCCGGACAGAGACAACGGACTACAAATCCCAAGCTCCTCCTCCTGAGCCTGCTGCCGTCTCAGGGCGACCTGGAGGGGGACGAAAGGAAATAAAACATTACCTTTATCTACTGACTCTGCAGAACAGACACAATATCTGCTTGATAATGCTACAAAATAATAATAATAATACATAATTAGTACATGATTACACATCACTTTTTCATAAAAGATATTCATGGTGGCTTATGAATAGGTTGGTTATTCAGTTGCTCTAACGATGTCTTGTCAATGAAAATTAATTCATTGTAGGTGTGAAAGTATAAAGTATATTATGAGTGAGATAAGTTACAAAAATAATTATTTGCAGCCATACCAATACAAGACAGCAGGCATGCAAACTGGTAAGGAGTGAAAAAGGTGAGAAGGATGCGTGAGCAGAGAAGCACTTTTTTTATTTTTATTTTTAAATAAGCTACTAAATGCTCATTTCTAATTAATTTTAGGATTACTCTGGTGCTGGTCACAAGCTAACAGAACTACAAGATTGAGCAAAATCAAGTACAAAGTATTATTTGTACCTTTACATATGATATGCTCACATTTACAAAGAAAATTAACAAAGGGCAGCCCCACCAGGTACACATAGCAAACGATAAACCAGATAAATGTAAAAAGTGATCATCTTACCCCGTTCTCCCCTGCAGTGTAATTAATAAGAATGCATTAGAATAAACTCGAGGCAAAAAGATGCATTTAATTGCCGATCTAGTATGAGTGTCATTACCCCAAATGTAATATTGACCAATATAAGAGAACACTCAAATAATTATTAAAAACAAACCTTAACACTAACATTACTTAGTGATTGCAAGCTAGCAAAATAGCCAGCTGCCTTGTTAATTTATCTGGTCTATGTTATTTGCTATTGTATCCTACATGTTGAAAAGAAAAACGTATATAGCCTAGTCACTTTGAAAGTAAAAAGTCCATACATTTTCTGATTCCAGCTTCTTAAATTTGAGTATTTTCTGCTTTTATCTCTTTTATATCATTGAAAATTGTATCTTTTTTTTTTTTTTTTGGATTATTAATTGGACAATACAAGCAATTTTGAATTATATCTGTGTTTGCTACATGCCATAGTTTTAAAATGTATAATTAATGTAACTTAATCTCAAAAGATAACTATCAATGAGCCTAGACACAAATGGCTGTTTTAAAATACCCTACAATGTTGCTTAAACAAAGTACAAAGTAACAAGGTAAATAACCACAAAATATGGAAAAAGTAGCTGCTCTATATACTAGTGTAGCCTACATGTTAATTAATTCCTATTTATAAACTGTTTGCTGTTAGCAACAAGTGTAGCAATATACTCATAAAACATATTAACAGTTTATAAACTACTGTAAGCTAGCTGTGTATAAACTAAGCTAGCTAGGTTGGCTTGTTAGAAGGCCTAACGTTACACAAATAGAACTTAGGAAGAAACACTAAAGGTGTCCCCAGCGGTTAAAAAGTATACAAACATAAATTAAAATATTTTTCTAAACAATTAAATGTTTCACACCGCAGAAATAATGAATTTTCACCCCACAAACCTTTGATGTTTAAAACCGTTATTTTTCGCTCAAGCTAAGCTAGCCGCGCTAACCGGTAAAAATAACAGTTACCTGGGCCGCCATGACTCTCTGCCTCTCAGCTATCAGTTTACATTTGGGGCACTGGCAGTCCCTCCAGTTGCAAAAGCGCTTGTGTCCCTTCAGAGGAGACACATAGCCGTGGTTCCTGCAGCGGGAGCACTTGGGCATCCTCGGGGGTTTCTGGCCTTTGGACGGGGACAGAGGTCCGGTGCACTCCGGCACCTGCTTGCTCTGCTTTTCCTTGCTCATGGCTACTGGAAATAAAACAACAACAACAAAAATCTGGTGCTAACTGCTGCTAGACCTGCCCAGGAGCGACAACAGAGTCAGGTTTTAGCTACTATGATGGAGTTTGTCCCAGCAGGCTCGGCTGGTTAAAAAGCCTGTAGTGGTGCCAGGCTGGAGGCTATAAGGTCACCGTCCTTCCCCGCCCTACTGCTGCAGTGACATGTGGGAGGAAACGAGCTGGAAGCGGGGGAGAGAGCTGGCAGAACCGTGGCATCACTCTGCTGCACTCATTTGTTTTTCACACTTAAATTATTAGCAAAACATAATTAATAAAAGCCCATTGTTGCCATGTAAACTCTTGTTTATACCCAGAGGTCTTACAATTAAAAGTCATGCATTCAATTTTACTTAGGTAAATTTATTAGCATCAAAATATAGGCTTCTTAAAGTACAACATGTAAAAGTACTAATTATGCAGAATTCCCCACTTAAGACTAATGTATATTACATTATTTGATTTTAATTATTGATGCATTAATGTGTACATTACTTTAAAGTTGCAGCTGGTAAAGGTGAAGCTAATTACTTATCTGCTGGGTAGCTTGTGAATGTCCTCCCCAGGGATCAATAAAGTTTTATCTTAATCTATAATATTACATCATATTTTATTTGTTGATTATATTTTGCGTTATTAATCCGAACATGCAGAGTAACTACAGATATCAAACAGATGTAGTAGAGTAAAAAGTACAATATGACACAACATATAAGCATTAGTAGTCTCTTGGAAGATCTTGGTCTTCAGTCTCAGGGGTACTGACCTGGTTAAAACAAAGGGCAAATGTACAACTGATTTGAATTCTCAGCCCCTTCAGCTAATGATTTGACATGTACACACACACCATCTTGTCTATTTTTAGTAAATACCTGAGCAACCCTGTGCGTCATTGTTATCGCAGCTATTTTCTCAACACCACTGTGTTTCTCCGCACGCTATTTAGTGACATCCAGCCAACCAGTCTGTGTTAAATTACTTAAAGGGAGTTAAAATGGTCTTAAACAACAACTTGCTATAGTTTGACAGAAATAGCATGCTTGCAGATCTTACAAGACTACTCAATGATTATTACATTTTAAAGTTAACTTCTCAATTTCTGTTGTCCCTTCTTTGGATGTTCAGTGGGTCTAAGGTTATTGTTCCCGGGGAGGTTTGATAGGTGTTCATGACGTGTCTAGTGAATCTTTAGAGATCCCATTAAATCTCATAGTGATTCCCCTGAGAGTTTATACGGCAATTACATTTCAGCTAAGAATCAAATCAGGTATTTCCAAACATTATTCAAAGATATATTTAACTGTATCCTCTTAACTCCAAAACTGAAAACACAGAAATCTGTGTGTGTAGCTGATGAGGTACATTCCTGACAAAATTATGCGGTAAATAAATGTTTGTTTGACCTGCAACTGAATTACTCTTGATGCTGATTAGTTCCCCCAATTAAATATCACTGTGCCTCCCTACAGCAGCTTGTATTTATAATAGCCAGTGGTATTACTGTGATATTCCCCCGGGCCTGTAGTTATGCTGTAATATCTATAAGTAGCATCCTACTAAAATATATTTACTGTAGCTCTTTCTTTCATGACGGCTGATATAATACACTCTCTTATTAATTTAAAAGGCTTGACTGAGCTGAAACTGAATTAACCTCCACACTGGTCAGTCAGTCAGCCAAGTGGATTTATAGGCAGGGAGTGAAGTGAGGTGAAACACACACAGGCACCCAATTAAAAATCCCTGCAGCCAAATGAAGGGGGGGATGAAAAGTTACCAATTAAAAAGCAGGCATTTACACGGCGCTGAATCACCCGCTCAAAATAAATAACTGCTACACTTCATTGGCTGAGGTCCTGCTGCTGTAAGGTAACTGAAAGCAGGGTTACAACACTGAGTTTAATTGCCTCTATAGCATAAAGTAATAATGATAGATTAAAATGCAGTAAAGAAGTGATTTAACACATTTAACCTTTCTGTTAGTATGACTGCTCTCCGAGCTCTACAGTGAAACAGCAGCGAGGTCAGTGCAACAGCTGACATTTAATGGCATGAAGGGAAAATATGGAAACACACATTTTCTTTACACTGTAAAGAAAGAAATGTAGCATTTTTTTCCTGCATGCAACCAGGCAATGTTTTTATGCAATACTGGCTCACACCACCCAAGGGAGCCACTGAGTTGGAAATCATCAGATAGGTAGAGGGGGCCAGAGGTCATGGTCACACCACTGGGTAGGTGGATCAATTTTATAATATCTAATAGCATATACACTATGTACTGAGTCCAATAATTAAAACATATTTTAATAAATGACAGACGAAACTTTATTTTGTAGAATATTATCACTCAACATAGTGTGCCAGTGACAGATGTAAGGCTTGAGGAAATAGTTATTTTGCCTATTTTGAGAAAAAAATAAGCAGAGATTCAATATCTTTCAATTTGTTTTTGGATACTTTACTAGCAAACAAGAAATGAGGTTACCAACAAGCCTTTAAACCGTAGCCTGTGAAACATCAGTTTGTTTGTTAGTGTGTCATTTTGTATTATTCATTGTCTATTTATTATTTTGTATTCTATCATTTCTTGTCAGCATTTTACATTTTTGGAAAAAATATAAACTTAATTTAACCTAATTTTTCAATCTGGTCTGGACAAATTTAGTGATGGCTTTAGAACTATCAGATTTCGCAAGATTAAAATACCTTGAGCACATACATCACTCTAAAATATGGTTAAAACACAAATCAAACATTAGATTAAACTCCATAACTGTAATACATATTTGCGAAAGTCTGTATTTATTAAAATATCGATAAAAGTATGAATGCCCGATCCACATGATCACATTTTCATCCTCTTGCATCTCAAAGTACCCGTGTGAGGAAGAAAACATTTCGAGGTGTCCTTGAAGGCAGCATTGCCTAGCAACAGCGTAGTTTAGTTTCTCCGCTGGCTCTCAGCGTAAACTTTTAGCCAACTTTCTCTGACACAATGCCCAAAAAGAAGGATAAGAAAAGCGGCGACAAACAAGATGAAGTCAAGAAAACATCGAAAAAGGAGAGTCCGGCGACTGCTGCAGATAAAACCGCTTCTGACGACAAAGAGAAAGATTTATACCTGATTCAAATACGATATTTGAACGAGCAGTTGGAGAGGTGAGGCTGTTTTACACGACAAAAAGCGGAAATAAGTCAGTTTAAGTTACTTTAATGGCAATGATGTGATAATATGTTTATTCGTGTGAGTAAATGCTTTGTAGATAATTTTGTTTGTCTTGTTTTTCAAACTTAAATTAAAAAAATCACTTCAACGCAACCTTTACGTCATTTGCATTGCACTTTCGTAATGTTGTATGCTAAGTTAGCTTGTTGTTTGTTAGCTATGCTATGTTATCACTTTGAAATTAGCTTCTTTAAAAGTGTATATGTACCAACATTGCAGATACCTAGCCATAACCAGATATAATAACCAAAGTAACTACGTACAGTACTTGAGTAAATGTACAATTTTGAGGTACTTGTACTTTACTTTTTCCATTTTGTGAAACTTTATACTTCTACTCCACTACCTTTCAGAGGGAAATGTTGTGGTTTTTACTTATTTATTTAACAGCTATAGTTACTAGTTAATGTTTTTTTACATAATAATATAACACTCACAGGGGCCATGTTTCTGTACTGTGAGTACTTTTACTTTTAAAACAGTAGTACATTTAGCTGCACTTTTATTTGAGTAAGTTTTTGAATGCAGGACTTTTATTTGTAATGGAGTATTTTTCCATGGTGGTATTGCTACTTTTACTAAATAATGTCTGATTTTTAAGCCTAGACTGAGACGTTCAAAAAAATGCTGTTGTCCCCCTATTTCTTTAAAAATGAATTTGAATTTCTGAAGGCCCTAGAATTATCACTACCTTGAAGTGAAAGTATGTGCACTCCAGACCAGCTTCAATCACAATTCAGTGGGTTGCACCTACAGTTTTTGTTGACATTTACATGTAGTTCTCGATCCTACTGCAGTTGAGTGCACTCATTTTAAATCACTGTGGACAAAAGCATCTGCCAAATGAATTAAAAGTAATTCTAGCATGCTAAAAATTCACCATAACACAGCGTGCAACTATAACAGCCCTGTGAGAGGCAGCAATGTGATGTATGGCATCCAATCTGCCAGAAATCCAGAAGAAGATACACATTACCCTACTGTACATACAGTATGTACCACAAGAATCATTTTACCCTTAACTCTTGGGGCTGCATGACCCTCTTCCTCCTCTAGATATCAGCTGACATGTGATCAACTAGAGAGGCAGAAGAAGGACTTAAACTCTCAGTACAGTGCGCTGGAGAAGGAGAAGAAGGACATTGTTGAGTATCTGAAACGCTCCCTGCTGCAAAAGGAGGACGAGGTGGACGAGCTGACAGAGCGCCTGGAGAGTCAGCGGCAGGCTGCCAATGAGGACAGAGGCGCCCTGCAGCTGCAGCACAGTCGGCTGAGGCAGGAGCTTCAAGACCGGGTTGAAGAGCTCACCGCAGAAAACATGACACTTGGTGAGACTGAATATCTCTGTGGGGTAAACCAGGGTCGAGTCCAGCTCTTACTGTAGCCTGTTGAAGGTGCCATGAATTTTGAGATGGTAATTCTTTTCTGTGGTTTGACGTTTTTCCACATAAAACTGAGACATAATTATTTAGTTGAGAAAATAATACTGGTATCAAAGACAAATGTTTTCCACGCAGCATGAAATTGTCACATCACATCATCCTGATAGCTACTACAACACGTGAAATATACACAGGCTAATCCACACCTCCAACCCAAAAACTATGATCACATTTTAGTAGATTGACATTTTACAACTTTTACAAACTTTTACACACTGACAAGGACGGTATAGACATATGACAACAATGTATTTCTGGCCAGTTAACTCTAGATAGCCCAATTATACACTACATTGGTATTAATTGGTTTCATTGGACCTGTAATATCAACACATTATAACTACAGTACATTCACTCACCATTGTAACAAACTCCTCTCCTCTCCTCTAAGCGGCGAGGCTTGTTAGTCTGGAGGAGTTTCAGAAGCAGAAGGAGCAGCTGATGTCCAACATGGAGTCTGTGGAGAAGCAGCTGGCCAGTCAGAAGGAGGAACACAAAGCTGCCGTCCACAGCCTGGAGATGAAAGCACTGCTGGAAAACAAGAGGTTGAGACTGCTGATATACTGACAGCATTACATCTGCAATTATAGCCTATAAAAAAATAAAAAACTGACAAATATGGCAGAAAGGTGTGGTAGTAGTATAAAATTAAAAGCAGGTTTTTTTTAATTGAAGGTATGTACAACAGGGCTAAGGCACATGAAAAAATAAACTTCAGTATTATTAAATATACTGTGCCTAAATGGTTTACTCTCCCATTCCGCTCTCTCCTGTTCCCTGACAAAAGGTTGGAGAAGGAGATGGAGAGCCACGTGGCGGCCATGACGGCAGAGGTGCAGCACCTGGTGGACCAGAAGGTCCCGGAGGCGACCAGGTTGGCCCTTCAGGAGAACACGGAGGTCAAGGCTCGGTTCAGCCAGCTGTCAGAGCAGGCACAGGTCCTGATGGGGGAGAACTCCGCCCTGCGGGACCGTAAGAGTCGGCTCAGCGTGGACGTGGACATCCTGGAGCAAATGCTCAGTGAGACGTCCCGCAAGAGCTGCGTCCGCAAGAAGGTGAGAGAAAGACTTCCTGGATAACAAAGTTTTTCACCAATAAACAGATATCTATCTAGTCATTGCTTGGGCCCAATCTAGTTATCAGATCTAGCGGGTGTTGTGGTTTTAGAATAGACATATACTTCATGATGTTTGCATACATGAGTTGTAATGAATGACCTTGTAATTGTAAGATTTTTTCAACTAATATACTAACTAACTTTTATATTTTGGTGGTTATATGATTCAGATTTAAAGTTCTATATTGAAAAACTTTTTTAAAGTTGGTGCTATAAGGTTCTACTGTTCACTCCAATCACACAGAACTACATTTTTCTGTGAGGACAGATCAACATCTTTTTGCCAAATGATGTAAAATAACAGTGATTAGCTGATGTAGCTAAGTGTATTGTGACGCAGGTACCGCAGTCAGAAAAAGTCACATTCTTCCCAGCAGTGGTAGTCTTTAAGGATACTGTATCTTTACTTCTACTGACCTCTCTGTATTGTGCTGCAGATATTCATGGTCCCCAGATAATGAATCTTTATGTTTTTGGTGACTCCTGGGCTTTTCCTAAAGTGCCATTGTCAGAGTAAATACTCTACTTAATGTGCTGGCTCCTGGTTCATATACTATTCTATATAATATCTGCTTAGCGAGGATCGTTAGTCTGGAAGTGCAGTGGCAAGTAAGGAGCGCTCAAAGCTGCAACAGTTTCATTTTTCTCTCATTATTTTTCTATTAACCACCACATTGTCTTTCCTTGGACCTGGTTTTTAATATTAAAAACTATTTGATTCACTAAAAAGATTGGACATCTTCTCTCCATCAGGTGGTGGAGCAGCTTACAGAAAAGTGTCAGCAGCTGCAGGCGGAGCTCAAAGAGTGTCGGAAAGAACTCGAGCAGCTTCAGGCCGAACACACAGGAGTCCTGGCTGAGATGGAGGCACTCAGGTCAAAGTTTACTCTGTCTCTACTGTCTCTACCACTGACTCGCATTTTATCTAAGTTCACATTCATCTCTGTGTTAAGAGCAATTAACAAGAATATATCAATATGCAAGGTGCAAACAGTTCAGAATATGTGCTACACACTATATACTAAATCAAGCAACTTGTGTAAGAAATCATTTATAATAACGAACTGTCAGAAAATTGAAAATTAGAGTTCACCTGTACAATCTAACTGACTTTGGCCGACTGGTGAGGGTCGACGTACGAAGCTAATCAGGCACATTTGAACTGAAATAACAAGCCTAGAAATTATGTCACAAAATGCAAATTCATTATACTTTGTTGTACACACAAAGAAAAGACTAGAACATGCAGGAACACTGAAGCACACCTCTTTTTTTGTGCAGTGTTTTTATTGCAATTTACTTTCCTTGATGTATTTATTCATTTTGATTTTTCGTATGTGTGTGTGAAGCACTTTGTAACTATGTGTTTTAAAAAGTGCTATATAAATAAAGCTTTACTTACTTAACTAAAAGGACTAATTGGCCTTAATTGAAAGCAGCTAACTGCAGCTCTGACCATTAAAATATCCAGAAACATGGCCTAAGCATATACAGTAATTTAGTGTAATTTCTGTCCTTTTTAACAGTTAGTTTTGACAAAGAAAAACAGACTTTAAAAAGTAAGAAAGGTGATAAGTTAGATAAAAGTTTTAGAGGTGTCTTATTTAACTTGTCGTGCTAAACGCATTTGAGTATCTTGAAAGCACTCTAAAAATAAATAAACTGAAAGAAACTGAAAATACCAAAATCCAGAAAAAAACCCATGATGCGGATTTAAGTGTCTAATAACAAGCAATAGTTGTGAACTGGAGTATCAGTGACATTTTGTGGAAGTTTTTCATCTGAAGTTCAAGCTACAGACAACATCAAACAGCTGATGAGTTTCAGGCATGTGAACCAACATTTCAGGGTCTGAGTTTGGCAGTGCTGGTGTTGGGTTGCACCAACTAGAAGACAGAGGCTTCGCTCAAGTAATAAACACATAGTCCAAACTACATTAACAATAAGAACTGATGAAATTAAATTTGAATGACGTCTGTAGGGAAATAAAAAGGCATAAAACTCAGGGGGCATCTGGAGACGTCTTGTTGATGATGCAGTCAAACACATGGTGAATACAGCGTCACTGTCAGTGCTGTGTTTTCAGACAGGACCGGGCCTCGCTGTCGGAGCAGTGCGGCAAAAACAGAGGCGAGGTGAGCCGGCTGGAGGCGGAGCTACAGGAGGAGAGGAGGAGGAGGAGCAGGATGAAGATTATCACGCAGGGAGCAGCCGTCACTCTCAGACAAGCCCTGATGGTAAAACGAAAAAAAAGTCCTGACCCTAAACACCCCACGTCAGGAACATCGGGACACACAAACATGATCAAGGGTCTTATTTTAGGACATATTAGACAAATTATTTGCTTTTTTTCACTGCTATGTTTCTGTGACAAACAGGGAGGTCAACGAACACAACAATGTGAAATAGATACACATCTTTATTTATTGGTCAAAAAACAAAATTTGTAATTCTTTTAAATTAATAAACGAAGATCTAGTTTTTTGGGCATTGTTAGTCGGCTGTAATGTAAAAATGGGAGGTTAAACATTCTCAATATCAATAAGACAGTTATGCAGGTTAGCTAATTAGCCTAGCTGACCCTTTTAAGTAAGCTAAATTAAAACCTAGCTGACCTTCTGCAGTCATGAATTAAAATAACTTCCCTAATTCACAACTGTAACGTCACTAACTTCTGTACAAAACATCTGTTCTAAACACCATGATCCATCATCACCATCATCAGACCAGCTCAGTTGATAATACACTCTCAAGCATTTTCACTGCTAAGCTAACTGTCGCTAGCTCATTTAAATGGAAGAATTAGAAGTGTAAACAATAACAAATAAAAATAAAAAATAACAGATACTTATGTGTATATTGATCTTTGTTAATCATATATAACTGAGAGGAATCTTGTGATAGTGCATACATTAAAATTAAATTATGTCATGTTAATTAAGCAGGCTAATAAAGCACTGAACAATATAAGCAATTTAGCAATATTACATAGTAACATGAATACTGATATTTATCTCAATGAGATTGTTTCAGCCTCTTAGAAATGTCATGACAGCCGTGATGTTGTTCCCTGCAGGAGGCGCCTACCGAGCAGGACTCGCAGGTGGACTCTGTCCTCCAGTGGAAGCTGCTGATGCAGAAGCTGCTGGTGGTCTTGGACAGACCCACACTCACCAACTCCACCGCTGAGAGCGACCAACCGAGTGACCCTGCAGCAGCCAGGTCATAAAATCACTCTCTCACTTTCTCTCTTTTCTGAAGGGCTGTGAGAGGCTCCTTGATCTGCATTGTGCACCACCATCGTCAATCACCCAATCACAGCAAAGAAATAAAAGTCTCAGCAGAGTGAAACCAAACTCTGCTTCCTCATCCTCATCATGTTCCTTGTGTCTCTGCAGATCAGGGACCCTGAATCCAGCTTTGAGTTTCCAGTTCGAGCTGGCCCGCTACAGGCCGGGCGATCTCGGCCTCGTACCCCGTCCCACACTGAAACACAAACACATACTCTCCAGGACGGGAGCCGGGTCCAGCAGCACCCACCCGCCTCTGCACAGGTTTGTTCGGACCTCGAAATTCACCTACTGGGCCTGCAGGGGGCAGTGTTGTGTGTGTGTTTCCTTTATTAGCACATTTGACTTGAAAACAGAAGTGTCTTGTAGAAACCAGAAAGTTACAGTGCAAGAACTGTTAGCGGGCTCTGGTGGAAAGAATATTGATTGCTTTTACAAACAATACATATATTTTAGAGAGAAAACATTAACTAAAACTCATCATTCACCTTAATTTAAATTAATAGAGGCATTTTGATATTTAAGGACAACTGTCAGTTAAAAAAAATAACAAAATCAGTTTTAATTTTCACGCATTTTGCAAGAATTATTCACTTTAATTGTAGATGATTCAGTTTGTTGTGTTGGAAACTCTTATATAAGTATATATATATATATAAAACTCTTAAATGTGTTCATGACACTTATTTTACTGCTGTCGCTCTTTCCATCCCTCAGGAAGCCGTCCAGTCAGAAAACAGCTGGCCCCATTAACCTGACTGATTCAGCTGGCTCCTTCACTAAACCCAAACAACAGTAACTAAACTCATTTCCTACTCATGTTGGAGAAAACCCTTCGGATCTGTTGACATGTTGCCCGATAACTCCATTAACCTTCTGTCCTTTGTCCAAATTCATATTTATGTGCTTTAAATGTCTCAGTTAAAATGTGCTGTTGTAACTTTGTGGCCACAGGTTACAAATAATGATAAACACTAAAAATGTACTGTAGCAGCAGGGTAAGTAGAGTGACTCAGTTTGTCTGTTATGCAGCTAAATCTGTGTACAGTCTGATAACATCAGCCTCCGCTGAGTAAGGATGTAATCTACCAATTCAACTTTTCATTAATCAGAGATTCAATGTGCTATTTCTTCATTCACAAAAGTATCATTGTCTCACTTAAAGGTGAAACATTTATCTATAGTGGAAACTTTATTATTATGGAAGTTTCCAAATCTGCAAGTCACACGAAAACATGATAAAGTCTTTGGTTCAGCGATCATTTACTCTGCAAATCAGATAACTGTTACTGATACTGTATATGCTCCTGTATTGTGATAATGTGAACAGAGGTGGAAGAAGTACTCCGATCATTTACTTCAGTATAAGTAGCAATAAAAATTTATTTGAGTAAAAGTACAAAAATATTAGCATCAATAAATATTTAAAGTACCAAAAGTAAAAGCATTTCAGAACATATAAATTATATTATTGGATTCTAGTCACTGATGCATAAATGTGTTCATCACTTTAATGTTGCAGCTGGTGAAGGTGCAGCTCATTTTACTTTATATACTGCTGGGTCACTTGAGAATTTCCCCCTGGGGATCAATAAAATCTTATCTTAATCTATAATAAATACATTATAATTTTATTTGTTGATTATATTTTGAGTTATTAATCTGAAACTGCTAACTAGTAACTAAAGTTGTAGCGATTTTCTCTTTTCCTCTTGAAAAAGGTGAAATTATTGATGTTGTTTCAGGTCATTCTGCTTTGATTTATGTTATTTAGCCAGTTTTTCTTCTTTGGCTTCACATTTGTGCTTTGGGCTTTTTTTTTTGTTTGTTTGTTTTACACCTGTATGTTACGTCTCTGGGTGAAATGCTACGTTTTGTATCGTTGCTCCAAGTATTTGTGACCGAAAGCTAATTTGGTGTGAATGAGATGTTAAGTGTGCGGCTGTTTTCATCTTTATTTCATTGCTATTTTTTGTTTTTGGCATCCAGCACCTTTTTTTTTTTGTTTTGTGGTAATTTTTACAACATTTTGCTAAATGTTGGACACTCGGTGTTCATACGAAGTCTTGAAAGTTTGGAAAATGCTTAATTGTAACCGTTATGTAATTGTACGCCAAGGTTAAGAATATGCTTGAATTTGAATATACTTCTTGAGAAGTGCTTGATTTTTCAACATAATTTGGTGTTTCATCATCGACACAGTCACTCATGTGAACCAAGAATATTTTAATATTTGAAATGAAACGATCCCGTCGTCATGTTTGTTTGTCGTCTCCTGGAATTCATAGTAACAATTTAGATTTTTGGTTTAGGTACCTTGAAAGTGCTTGAATTTTACACTTTAAAAAGCTGTACAAACCCTGGACATTAACATTTTGTCTTGAGAAATAAAATATTTTTGAATTGGGAAACAAAAAGTGTTTAATAGCTTCTTTTCTTCTGCTAAACAGGTACGGAGAAGCATTTAGAAACCCAGCGGTCGCAGCACAGACTGAAAGATAAAACCTACAGAAATGTTTTTCCATGAGGCTGCGGTAAGAGAAACTCTCTCCTACTTCTACTGAAGATCCTCAGTGCAGTTTCATTTAACCTAAACGTTTCAATGAAGACGAGACACCGATCTATATTCTTTAATTGATGTTTATTGTTATATGGCAAAGTCTCAGGCACTTCAATTCTCATTTGAGGATAAAAGTCAGCACCTTGACGAACTCTAGAGGACAGACGGCTTATAATACACATGAGAGACGGACAGAAAGACACCGGACACAAAGACGAAAAGGAGAATAACTAAACTCTAATGACCACCGTATGTACAATGAAATACATATATCTGCATTAAAAACTATACTTTGATAAATATATAACTTCATGGGTCGTTAAGTAAGTAATAGGAAATATTCAAAATACTTGTGATTCTTCTTTTTTTTTAAATAGATACAAAGGATTTGTATAAAAGTACAATTTCTCCAGTCTAGGTCATGACTATGCAACGATGCATCCGTCCACGAGTTGTACGTGAACCGCAGAGCGTGTGAGAACGGGAGGCGAGCAATATATACAGGAAGTATTTCCTCTAACATGTGGGTGGATTATTCTCCATCTGTCTACTCTGATGCGCTCAAAAAAAGAAAAAAAAAAAATCATGATTGAAGATGTTTCGGTGCTCTTGAATGATCAACATTGAGCTTTAGAAATAAAAAAAAAAAAAAAGGTCAAATTGCTAAAAAACAAAAAAAAGAAAAAGAGAAAAATAATTAAAGAAAAGAAGGAAAAAATGGCATTTAGTAGTTGAATTTGTGTCCATGTTGGTTTGCTGATTGTTTGAGACACTTCAGCCAGGATGTGATGGGACTGGAGGCACCGACCGGCTGGTTACATTCAGATTCAAAGGGCACTTTGGGCCCGTCGTGGAAGCAAGTGTGCACATAAATAAGAGACATTTCCAGAAATCTCATTGGTTGGTTGGTTGGTGCTTGGGATTGAGTCCCTCATCCAGCTGTGGGTAAGGCATCGTTCAGCGTGAACCAATAGCAGCGCAGGGTTTGTAGGGAGAGGCGGGGCCTCTAATCAAACATGCCCCTCCGAGTGGGACTTGGCGACGTCTTTCTGCCGAGTCGAGGGGTCCCCTAGAATACAGACGCACACAAACACACGTGTGAGCGCTTCATGTAACGGTCGACATGTAAACAGACGTGAAATCAGAAGAACAGCGTGGCTTTAAAACGGAGGGAGGGACGAGGACGTACCGGTGACTGGGCTTTGGAGAAGTTCACATGTGCATAAAGCAACACCGCAATGTCCTTGTGTCCTGCTTCCAGAGCGATGGACAGGGCATTACTCTCGTCCTGAAACAAGACAGCAACGATCAAGAGACACGAAGGAGAAGAAACAAAGAACAACAGATCAGTCAGAATTCAGAGAAAAGGTTATATGCAGTTATCAGCAATCTCTTTGTATATGCTGCCTTTAACTACATTTAAAGCCCCCGAAAAACCCAGTTTTAAATCAAGAAATCACGTTTTCCTGTATAACATTAAATATGGATGACCAAACAAGTCATAATAAAAGTTTTATTCAGAAAAAAACTAACATTTTTAGCAAAAAGCAACTTTTTTGTTCCATTGAGGAATTTCTGTGGGCACTTTATGGTGAATAAATACATAAATATAATGTGGATAAATACATAAATATTCAGAATTCAGACACTCAAATAAAATGGCAGAGGGTAAATATTGTGCACTATGTAGTAAATAGGGCGTGATTACAGACACAGCATTACCGCTCACTATCCATGTTCAAAATGTACTATATTAGACAACATGACAATCACAACAGTCACTCTGAATTAATATAAGTTTAGTTTTTAATTAAAAGCAAACAACGTCATACCCTTAAAACTGGATTTTTCAACTTTTAATACAATTTAAGGCCTTAATCTTCGCTGAATAAAATCATTATGCTTTAAGATTTATTAATAATCTGAAGATACCCGTGATAACTTTGTGTATTAATGTATATTACTTTATAACTGTTAGCTGCTGTACAGGAAGTGGCTCACATGACAACTACAGTAAAACATGAACACAAATTAAAAATATTTCTGCTCACGTCATTATTTACAAGACTAATACAGGGCTGCAGCTTACGATTATTTTCATTATCCATTAATCTGTCGATCATTTTCTCTATTAATCGATTGATTCTTTGGTTTGTAAAAACAAAAATCAGAAAATCCAAACCTTAAAATTATTAAACGGAAAAGCAGCAAATTTTCACATTTGTGAAGCTGGAACCATGAAATGTTTTTGCATGAAAAATGATTTAAACGATTATCAAGAAAGTTGCCAGTTGACTCATTGATTAATCGACTAATCGTTCCAGCTGTACTTGTATAAACTGTTGGGTAGTTTAATTTATAACAAAACATCTTTTAGAAGATTTTCATAGGTTTTTTATGCAAAAATGTAATTTGTAAAGTAACTAAAGTTATCAAATAAATGTAGTGGAGTAGAAGTAGAAAGTGGCATGAAAACAAAATACTCAAGTAAAGTACAAGTACATCAAATGTGTACTGCAGTACAGTATAGAGTGATGCGTTACTCACGCTGTCACTCAGCGTGGCGTCACAGCCGGGTTGAGCCAGCAGCAGTTTGACGATCTCCACGTGTCCGTGCTCGCTGGCGCACATCAGCGCCGTGGAGCCCTCGTCGTCCTGGACGTTGACGTCGGCCCCGTGAGCCAGCAGGGCCCGAACCATGTCCATCCTGCCGTGACTGACCGCCAGCATGAGCCCCGTCTGACCGGCCTGACCGCGCGGGGACAAGAAGAAAGCTTTTTATTCATGCTAGCACACGGTTTTATTTCCAACATGTCTTATCTGTTTTATCATTATTGTGATAGTTTTTGGCCATTTTATTTTATTTTATTTGCCTCCTGAAATGTTTTAATCCTGGTTCAACCATGCAAACACTCTGTAACGTTGTTTTTAAATAAAGTTTATTATAATTAATTATCATCTCAGGGTGAGAGGCTGTCAGTTCTCCATGTAATAAATCCAAACAGCAGTTTAAGTTCAAGCTGCACGTTAATGCAAACATACTGATGCTGAAACAATTACTTAAGAAGTCTGAAGTCAGAAAATTAACAACTTTGATACCTGAAGGCTGCGACTAACAACTGTTTTTATTCTGGGTGAGAGTGCCGATTAATTTATTGTTTTGTTTCTATCAGAAAATAGTGAAAATGTTCATTCTAATTACCCACATTGGTTTGTTTTATCTGACCAACAGTCCAAAACCCCGAAATATTTAATTTACAATGATATGAAACAGAAAAAGCATCAAATCTTCACATTTGAGAAGCTGGAACCAGAGAATGTTTTGCATTTTTGCACATCAAATGATAATAATATTCTGTCTGTTGACTAATTTTTTGACAAAGTATATGGTTACTGAAAATAATCAATACATAATGGATAAAAAAAAAGAAATCATTAGTTAGCTAAGAAATGTATTTTACTCCAACAAAAGTCTGAACTTATCATCAACACATCAGCTATGGTGGAATGAACTCTCAGAGAATAAATTAATTAGGAGTGAGAGTAATAATAAGAGATAAAGAGAGCCGGGTACATGTGGGATCAGGATTATGTAGATAAGTATTGTATTTATGCGACTGTATTGTTTGTTTCATAGAATCAGATTAATAAGGAAAATGATTGCAGCCCTAAAACATACCTCATTGTTTCAAGACTAAATCATAAAATCATCCAGCTCCGGCAGTAAGAAGTGCACCCACAAAGTCTGTATAACTTATAAAAAATCCCAAATAGTTCCCTTCTTTTAACACTTGGTGGCACCAAAGTACTATTTTTTTCCCCTCTAGAGGGTCAAAGTACATGTGAAGTTAAACCTTCTCCTGAGCATAATCTGTTTCTGATTTACTAATTCATTCGCTCATTTGAAGCCTTTTAAAACGCTGCTACATCAGTCAAGGACGCTCTTAATTTCTACAAAGAGTCAGTCCTCGATCTCATTGAAACCTAAACCATGTGCGGCGGCTGCTGGTGCCCTGCCGCTGCCTCCTGACCTCTGACCTCTGACCCGCAGTCACTGACCTGGCTGGCTCGAGCGTTGACGTCGCCCTTGCTGAAGAGCTCCTCCACGATGCACATGTCCTTGGGCGTCTCCACTGCGGCCAGCGCGGCCAGCATGATGGGTGTGTATCCCGCCTTGTTCTGCTGGTTCACGTTACACACATCTGAAACACACACACACACACACACACACGGACGCCATGTTTACAGCACTCTGCAGTAACTGGAGGGCAAACTTTTTCAGTGCGGGTGGTCTCGCATGCTGTAACTGTCTGTGATTGACTTGTCACTGTCGCTGCCTGTCAGTCAACAAACCCAGTAACGTACGAGGACTTGTGTCAGACCAGTTCTCCTGGGACCGAGACGCATTGTCTGAACCTTAGAGAATCATCCTTTTACTCTTTTTTTGCAGCCTTTTCAGACCTGAAGCCGTGCAAAGAGACAAGACATCAGAGCCCGGATGGGAGGGAGGGAGGCGGGTATGAGGGTGGCTGCCCCGCCACTGAGGGGAGGAGAGGTCTAAGGAACTGGGACTGGGTGTGAGGACAAAGGCTACAATGGGAACAGGGGGGGTGGGACATGCTGTCACAGAGCACAAGGACACAAAAGGCCGAGGAGACAAAAGGCTTTCAGAGCAGCGAGTGGCCGGGACCTCATCACCGTCTATTGAGCCTTCAGAGAGATCGCTGCATGGCGGCGGTGGAGGAAGTACTCAGATCCTTCACTTAAAGTACTAATACTACTGTACTAATACTCTGTTACAAGTAAAAGTCCTGCACTGAAAAGTATGTCAGTATAATGAGAAAGTTTAAAGAACTCAAAGCAGTAAAATGTCCCCTGTGACTGTTATACTGGAATATATTAGGGAATCAGTGTATTTACACGCCTTTAAGTATCCGAGTTACTGTTTCTGCTTTCTGCAGAAACCTGATATCTTAAAGAGGAAGATAAGGATGAAAAGAAGCAGGAGGAGGAGGAGGAGGAGGAGGAGGAGGAGGTGGTGAGCAGTGTGAAGAGTTCAGGAAAGAAAAGCGTCTGCTGGTCTGATGAGGAAGCGAAGGGAGTCAAACTAAACCTTGGCTGCATTTTAAGCAAAACAAAGATAATCTCATGGCTTTGAAACATTTTAGAAACACTGGACGACAGAGATTCCTTTCAATTTATTACTCAACAAGAACAGCAAATAAAAGTTCTGATTTTATGCACTGCACTCAACACAAGCAAACACTCGGCTAACCTCCATGCTAACTTGTGGTTTGCCGCTCTCACCTGCATCCAGCAGCTTCTTCACCACCTGAAAGTTGGAGTGCGACACGCTGTAGTGCAGCGCCGTGTTGCCGTTGCCGTCGGCCATGTTGACGATGTGGCGCAGCACGGCCGGCGAGATGGCCCCGAAGGCCCCCAGGTAGTCCTCCACCATGCCCGCCACCGCCGCCTTCTGGCTGGACACGCGGAACCACTCGTGCTGCACCGTGTTCAGGCAGGCTCTCTGAGGAGGCAGGACGGGGACTCGTTAGGGATTATAGACAGTGTCTGTGCAGTGTCGTGTGGGGATGCTAATGTGCAAAAGAATCTGAATCAAAAAATAATATGCAACTCCACACTCATACACGCTAAAACCCAAATAAAACTAAATATTTAAGCTTTAAAGCCACTTTGTGCAGAAGTACAAAATTACAGACAGACGCTGTGGCAGTACACTTACATTTAATCAAGTACAAATTTGAGGTACTTGAGTATTTACATTTTATGCCACTTCATACTCAGAGGGAAATATTGTACTTATGACTCCTCGACATTTATCTGACAGCTTTAGTTACTTTCCAGACTCAGATTTTACGTACAAAACCTACAATTAACTTTTTATACATTTTTATGACACATCATATAAAACAGTTCAAATCAGCTCCACCTCGACCAACTACAACAGTAAAATGTTAATTACACATGAATGCATCAGTAGTAATAATCCAATAATCCAATAATAAAACACTCACAGGGGACGTTTTTCAGCATTATGAGTACGTTTAGTACATTTTACTGATAATTACTTACGTACTTACAGTAAGTCATGTTTTCAATGCAGGACTTTTGCCTGTAATGGAGTATTTTCACAGTCTGGTATTGCTATTTTTACTTAAGTGAGGGATTCTCTTCACTTCCACCTCTGGTAATTTTAACCAAATCTGTTATGTTATGTAAACAATAGCATTTTCCATCTTCTTGAACATAATAATGTCCATTAAGTCCAATTAGTAGCATTTTAGGATAAAATAAGGTACCCAGGGAAAGTATTTTGCACAACACAAAACATGAATATAAAATCTAAAGAGTTAGTTTGCAGTAAGAATATTAAAACACCAGTATCAACCACAGAAAGGTAAAAATACATTAAAGACAAATTGCATGGGATCTCTGTGTTGGATGCAGTGAAATGTTATTCCCCAGCTTCATTAAATAGCATTAAATACAGTAGATTTCTATTATCAGGCACAACCGAGTAAAAACCTGCTCACCACGTCTTTACTGCTCACAGCCTTCGGCTCACTGAGGTGAGTTTGGAGAACGTTGCACGCAGCCAGCATCTTCTCACTCAGCTCGTACCTTTGGAGGGACGACAAACACAATCAGAAACATTACTATTTTAACATCCAAACAGCTTCAGTTGCTCTTTATCAAACAACTGCTCCATATTACAACATTTCAAATGATTGTGACTGATCAAACCCCAAGTCCCCCAGGAGCTACGGACAGAAAACTAACAAAGAAGTATAACTGCTTTTATCAGATCGTGTAGAAACTATTTGAACTAGTTATCTCCTGTGTCTGAGGTGAGACTGACGACAAATTTCCAGCCTGTAGTTTCTCAAATTTCACACATTTTTTTAAAGAGGACAACTTGTACTGCTTAGCTTCTACTCTTCATAAAAGCTGTAAACTCAAACTCATGCACCCTGGGTAGAAACTGTACACAGGTAAAAGAGTCTGTTGTTGATACAGATACTTACGTTTCTCGTGGTTTATTTGTCATTTGGCAAGCAAGCAAACAAAGTAAGCATGTTGGCTCTCTTGCTCGGGTAAAAAAACAAAAAACAAAACATAGATCGTCCCTGGTGTATGCTAATCCTGAACGCAGCTACAGTGCTGCCAAAAAAGCAAAACAAAGAACCAGCGAAACACTCTCATAATAAATGAAATTCTCAGAATAGCTCCTGTACACTCGTGCAGCTTTCTGATCACTTGCAGAATAAAGATAGTGTTGCTTTAGGATCCATCTCACACGGCATTTGAACCCATCATTCAGATACAGTCGGTCAGGTCACAACAGTGAGAACAATAAAATGAGATTTAGTTTTCTTTAACTCACCTCTCTCTCATCTCCTCCTTCTCTGAAATTTCCTCTTCGTCCTTCTTGTCCACATCCTCGGCTCCCTCAGGCTGGAACTCCTCCCTGGTTCTCCCTCCCTCCACCTTCTTATATTCCTCCTTTCCTCCGTACTCCTTCTCCTCATCCTCTTCCTCCTCCTCTTCTGACCCGGAGGAGCTGCTGTCCTCCGAGCTGGAGTCGTCACTTGATGTAGTCTCGTACCTGGGCCACAGGGGGGGCGACAAAAGCACAGAAACTTGAACAACAAAAAGCTGCAACAGGCTCTCATCCAGAACCATGTGGACGTTAACAAGCCCACGTTTAAGAGGACAGAACATCAACAGCCATGTAAATGTAAAACAGCACCTTTAACCTCACTTAAGACGCTTAAAAACACTAATCCTGACAAAATCACCACGATGAAAACATCCAACAGGCATCTTAAAATGCAAAGTAAAAGATAATCTACTTAAATATTCATGACGGTGATTAAATGAAAGTTCAGACGGGAGAGCACGCGAATATATTTTCCGACTCACCCTCCGTTCACCCCGACGAACTGCAGGTTCTTCTTGGTGCCGTTGGAGTCGGGGCGGCCATCTTTCTTCTTCATGATGGATTTCAGGGTGCTCTGGCTGCACGGCTGCCCTGCAGGAGAGAGAAGTGAACGCACAGCAGGACAAGAAGATCAACATCAAAGTACAAGTGATATTTATCTGGAGTTTATGGATCTTTTCTTTTAGTTTTAGATGTCGATTGCTTCTATAATGCAGTTAATGATGAGGCAACAGCTGCTGATGTAGTTAAATCCTACTGTGAAGAATATGTGCTCTCAAGTTTCTATAAACTTTTTCTTCTCATTTTATTGTATTTCTTTACTATAAATCTCTCTTTTCCTGCAGTATCCTGCAGTAAACAGCGACACAATAAGTCCGAGGTCAGTTCATCACAAATGGCTGATAACGCCTGGATGATCCACTTAAGTTCTCTGACATGATCAAGGAGCTTTGGCAGAGAGGAGAGTAGCCATTAAGCGTCCGTCTCGTGTTCTTTCCAACGCACTCTGTCAGCGGGGCACTGGAAGTTTCCCCCAAACCCTGAAGTATCTCAGTCATTTTAAATACAGGCCTCGGAAAACCGAAATACCAGCCGAGAGCCAGAACACTCGGCACATCTGCCAAGACTTGCCCCCTGATGGAGGGGCCTCTCGCTGCTCCGGGGGACAGCTGGCAGAGAGTGTGTGTGTGTGTGTGTGTTCGTGTTTCAACATGTACGCAGTTGCATATGTATACATTGGCGTGTGCACGCTCAGTAGCAACAGAGTCATTCAGCACGTTTCCCGTGTTTTGACAGGTGGGAGTGTGAGCAGCTCGTCAGGACGAATCCAGCCTGATGAGGAGGAGGAAGAGGAGGAGGAGGAGGAGGATGTTTGCGGCCATGTTTATCCTGTTGCCTGGTTCATATGTGAAGAATGTGT
Organism: Macquaria ambigua; assembly: GCA_008360985.2. Taxonomy (NCBI): domain Eukaryota; kingdom Metazoa; phylum Chordata; class Actinopteri; order Centrarchiformes; family Percichthyidae; genus Macquaria; species Macquaria ambigua. The sequence goes on from VMKM01000340.1 coordinate 264,965, forward strand.
GAAACCCATAAGGACAATGGCATTCAGGTGATGTTATGGACATATTTTAGACATTTGTTTTTTTCCTTCTTTTTTTTTGATCTTATTGTTAAGAAAACAAATATCCATAAGCACTTTGTTTACCTCTCCTGCACAATCCATAAATAGCTATGAAAATCTGCAGCTATTTCTAACTGTAATATTATCACTTCACCATTGAAGAAACTTCGCCTGCTAAACAAAGCCTCATGATCTGGTCAGATAATAATTATAATAATAAACTTTATTTATAGAGAACTTATCAAAACAAAATAAAAAAGTGCTTCACAGAGAAAAATGAAAAAAAAAAATAGTGAATGATAAAATACATGAAGGGCAAAATTAAAAATAATAAGAAAGAAATTAAAAACCAATAAAGTCAGATAAAATCAGGATGTTTTCCGATAAAAGTAAGTTTTTAGAAGAGGCTTAAAAGAAGACCCTGACTCAGCTTTAGAAAAGCCGATTTACACACTAACATAGCCTCCAGCTCATTCTGTGTTTTGCATTTCTTTTGGCTCTGAACACCAGAAATCTAACAAAAATAACTAACAATGAGCACTTTTACAATAATGCAGCAGGACAATTATCCTGAAGTGGTTTCTTGTGGCCAAAAAAGTCTGGCTGAACCAGATATCCCAAAAACAAATGTACACCTGTTCTCGGCTGACTTTATACTGTATGTGTTGCCTGTATCTTTGTCCATTTTGTCTCTGATGAAGACACAGTGGTGTCGAAACATTGGTCCGTTTGCACTTTCAAAGGCTGCAAATCAATCAGTGTGCTTCAGTCCTTTTACTCCTCTTGTTTCTGCTCATGTCTGTGGGTCAAATACGTCTGAGTTTGACCCCAAATATCAAATAAACTATGACTTTATTTGAGTTTGTTAACTTGTCCAATTACTATCTGTCCTCTAAAATAAAAGGACTATATACACACTGTATAAAAAGGGCTGCAGTTCTAACAGTTGATATTATCCGACATTCAGCACTTTCACCTCATAGTCACTAGCTGCGGTTACACAGATAATATTTCTTCAACCTGATTGAAATCGTTCTGATTAGAGATTCCAACTTAACCGTTTACATGGACGCTAAATAAAGTGATCTGATAAGATGTGAGTTTACGTGCCGAAGCATTTAATCAGAATATAACTCTTTTGCCATGCGCACAGTGGTTCCGCCCGCTGTGAAGAGTCTAATCTGTCAGACATATAACAGAAGAAGAAGAAGGGTTTTTTTAAACTTTGTTCATCAACTCGTTGTTTTGAGCCTTTCGACCATCGAAGCGTTCAGCAATCCTTAAATCTTTTAAGTTGTTTCAGCCACAGAGCAGTTTAGTTTCTGTCCCTCCCAGAAACTCGTTCACATCCCCTAATGTTCCCCCATGTGGGGCAAACAATCAGAAACAGATAAAGCGTTTACATTGTTATTAGGCGCTAATATTTTCCTATTGAACAGATTATCAAAGGTTTACACCACCCCTCTCAACCCGATTGAAGATTCCTTCTGATCGGGTCAGTCTCTTCTGATTGAGGTGGTTACATGAGGCATGTTTATCCTGATTGGGCTATTATTCAGATTATTAGTGGAATATTAGGGTCCATGTAAACGCAGCTGGTGTTTAATTTCAAATCTAATGTGCTGGAGTGCAGAGCCAACACAACAACAACAACAACCTGTCACTATCCCTGCACTGTCTGACTGCAGTGTATCACTTAGGAGCGTTAACTGTTTCTTTGCGGACACAACTTATTTGACACTATTCAAGCTGCAACTCTTGTCGAAGGGATCAGAAAAGTAAAAATAACCTAAATTTGGACCGATACCTAAATTGACCTACATCCTCAAAGCATCGTTCTTCTTTTAGGAGTCTCAGTCTTAATATACAAGAAAAAATGTGTGACACTACGACAGCATGTGTGGTGTTGTTGTGTTGTTTTAAAGGCAGGTGTGTGAAGGCAGCCGTACCATGTAGCGCTGTAGACATCTGCAGGTCCATGCGGCTCTTCTGCTCAGCTGCACTGATCTGCTGCTGCTGCTGCTGCTGCTGCTTTGCAGGTGTGTTGGCAGGTTTATCTGCGGGAGTCAGACCTGACTCCCGCCTGATCTTCTCCATCTGTAACCGCTCTGTCCGAACAGACAGCGACTGGGTGCAGAGCTGCTGGCTGCTCTCTGAAGGGAGGAGAGGTAGACTGAAGTCAGGCAGGGCGGCTCAATTATGCAATGAAAGTTTAGTGGTTCTGACCACTAGAGGTGCTGTAGAGAAATGTTACTATTAAAGGCCTTGAAAACCTATTTTATATAAACAACATTTTGGTCACTTCACATGAGAGATTTCTGTATTTGTGGGATTTTCCCCCCCCGTCTTTTCTCACCGATTTTAACAGTTTTGTTCAGCTGGAAAATAACTTTTATTTTTATATAGCACCTTTAAAAACAGAGTTTACAAAGTGCTTTGACAGGCAAAGCAAAAGCAGGATACGCAGAAAGCCAAATAGTAAAGCAAAACAAAAGCAAGATAAAAATTAATGATAGATAAATACAAATAAAAGAATTAAAAACAGTAAAAGCAATAAAAAGACAATGAAAAGACGACATCACATAAAAGCAAGTTTATAAAAATGGGTTTTAAGAAGTGATTTAAAAGAAGTTACTGATTCTGCGAGCCTGATCTCTTCAGGCAGGTCGTTCCAAAGCAGAGGGGTCCTGATGGCAAAAGCACGGCCACCTTTAGATTTAAGCCTCGACTTTGGAACGGCCAGAAGGGCCTCACCACCCGAAGATCTAAGGCTGCGAACTGGCTCACATGGGGGTCAACATTTCTGCTATATAGCTTGGGGCCAGACCCAGACGTGCTTTAAAAGTGATCAGTAAAATCTTATAATCAATTCTAAATTGAACGGGGAGCCAGTGAAGAGAAGCCAGGATCGGGGTGATGTGATGTCGTCTGTTAAAACCAGTAAGAAGCCGAGCTGCTGCTTTCTGAACCAGCTGGAGGCGCGAGAGTGACTTTTGGTTTAAAAAAGGTGATGTCATGTATTTCCATGAGAGTTTATCAAGATCTGAATCACACGTGATGACAGCTGTGCGTTTGCTTGAATGCTGTTGGGCCACTGTCAAATCAAGTTTGATTAAACCATACCCAAACACACACTGATGAAGCAGATTCTTAGTAGATAATAACTTGTTGCTTATTTAATCATGAATATATAAGATTTAAGATATGCCTTGTAAATTCATAAGACAGATCCTAAAAGCCCCTGAAAGTTTGAGAATGCAACTAGCTAATCCTGCCTTTTTAAACATATTTTGATCCTAAAATATTATAATCAGTTACGCTAATGAAGCTAAATTAGCCCCTACTTTTAATGTTTGTAGGATCATCCACAACCTGCATGTTAACTCAGCCAGTGTGTCGGTAAATAACACTGGTATTTACGTCAAAGTCTGGCCAAGAATAGAGCTGCATGGTGACTTTCATGCAATTTCACATTGACACATATTAATTAATAAAAGAGGGAAAAAAACACTGACACAGCTGATACATAAAATGCATTTCACGCTTAAAGTTTTTTCTGATCTTACTTGCAACTCTTTGTACACGGAAATCCAACACTAACCATCACTATCAGCGTCTTAACAGACACTTTTTTATAGTTGTTCCCACTTAGCTTATTATGTTCAGGGCTGTGATTATACAGACATTACTGTAGTTAACGTGAACAAGAACTACGTCTGGTTAGTAATTCTACATTCCTAAAGAGGCCAGCAACCGACCAGAAACAAGCTTGCACACAACTCAGACAATCGCCTCTGCATTCATGTGCCAGCCAGCATGAATGCATGTTATGTAACTGAGAAGGAGCCATGAATCAGCATCAGCGGTGAGGTGTTAGTGAAGGCAGGGCGGCCCGCAAAAACAACAAGTGGCCGATTGGTTACTGGTTCCCAAAAAGAAATGAGCTCATTGTTGGTTCACATCCAAAGCCCCCGCTGCATTTTTCAGGGTCAGAGATAACTTTGGCCTGTCTGATCCTATCAGGATTCTCTTTAGACAGTGTGTGAACCCTTGAACCACAACTCCCCCCCCCCCCCCCAACTTCAGACTAGATCCTCTACAGTACAGCTGAAACTGTGCCGGCAGTCAGCCCTACACTACATCTTACTTTGTCAATACGTTATCTCTATATTATCACTACAGCCGTTTTATTGTCGTCTGAACAGCACTGCAAAACTGCAATGAATTTATTTTACATTTCATAAAATGACTAAGGTCAACTCCAACATATCTTTTAAACTCTTTATGTTATAGTTATTTCATTACAATAATTATTTCCCAAAGGAATCAAGGAAAATCCCAATGTCCCTGCATCCCTCAAAACAAAACAGACCTAACACTTTATACATAAAATAAATAAATATTCAGCTCAGGAAAAGCTTCAAAATGACACCCCTTATATCTCGTACCCTCTTTCCTCTTTACATTCATGAAAATATAGAATCCTGATTGTGTGTACCCTCAGTTCTCTGTGTATAGTGTCTGTTTTTCTTACCATTTTCCATCTTATTTCAAAGTAAATTAACTGAATTCCTAATCCTATGGGTTATCATCTCCATTTTGTAAATTTCATAATTCACCTCTTTCTATTTTTTTTATTTGTGGTGTAGTTGGTTTCAGCTACGTTTTGGCTTTTCTGCTGAAAGATATGCCCTGAGGTGTTTTTTTTTTTACATGCGTACCCATTTAGTTTGTCTAGTGCATGCACGAGGATGCACGTGTACCTGCACATGCCAAATAGTAAGGCTCATTCCTGCCTGTGGCTTCACATTATTCCACTGATTGACAGGTGGCGGTAATACGTCAAGAAATGCAGCAATATGCCAACAAAGGCAGAGAACAAGAAGACTGCAAGCTAGTACATATGGATGTAAACGATGCAGGATTTAAAATACTTTCATAACATCACTTTTGTTTGTTTACAAGAAAACTCCACAGGGCAACTTTAAGTGAGTAAAGAGGTACTTATCAGACTGGTAAAAGCATAATTGAGGTGTTTTTACCCAGGAGTAATTGCACTGGCCCCAAAGAATGTGCACTGAAATATACTGAAAGTCCAAAACATTTTATTTGTAATTACTAAAACAGAATAATTCTACTCGCAATCTTGTTGCTAAGTGCCTTAGCTTACTGTACATCTTGAATTTTCAATTGTAATAAGTGACAGACATATGAAACTAGTTTAATCTATTGTGCAATAAATCTTGGAAGAGAAGAAAAGAAATCAAACTCTCTCTTCAGTGCTCCCTCAGGCACTAAAGACATGACTGCCTGCTTGCCAGCTATTCTGCTTGAGCAAGATTCTGTGTATGTGTGTGTACGTTTTCTGTTTTCTGCCCTTGAAACGATGCTTTCATTGCCTGGCATGTCTATCAGCCAATTATCTCAAGAACAATTTGTGCTTTTGCAACACTTGTGAGCATGAGGAAACATTAGCATCCTCTGTGCTGGATGTGGTTAACCTCTCACCTTTGTTTGAGCTCACAGAGTCTGACTGCAGCTTGAGGATGTCCTCAGCGCTTCCGTACTTCATGACCGTGTTGATGGACGAGAGCGTGTTGACCAGCTCACTGTTGATGGATCCAAACTGGGACTGGGGCTGACCAAAAGCTTCTGCAAGCTCGCTGTAGTTGTCTGCTAGCAGCATTTGTTGCTCCTGCAGCAGCTTCTGCACCCTCTCGATGTAATGGTCCAGTCCTGCGCCCCCCTGGGCCTGAGCTTGCAGTGGTGCAGCCTCAGTCTTAACCTCCACCGTCTCTTTGCTGCTGCTTGTGACAGATTCAGTTGGGTGGGAGGGGCCGCATGCTATGTTCCTGGTTTTTAAGCCAACCAAGAAGTTCTCATGGATGCTAACTGGTCCCACCCCACATTCTTTGGTTTTAGTAGAGCTTTCTTTGCCAAGGAATGACTCCACGTCTGTGGTGGTTCCAACAGCAATCGAACGCATCTTTGCCGTTGAGTGAACATCTTTGACAAGTCCTTCCCCAGCAGCAACCGTCCTTGTTTCAGCCACAGCCGTGTTGGTTTGCTTGTCACAAGTGATCAACGCCATATCAGTGAAAGAGTCAGTCAGAACAGCTGTTTTTGTGTTGGTGGATTTGCTCACAACCTCTATCTCAGTATTGGTCTGCTGAGTTGATGACTCGGGAGCAGCCATGACGCCAGAGTCCACTTTGCTGACAAAATCCGGGTCAGTTCCTTGTGACACCAGCGTCTTGATAGGACTAACGATCACATCCACTGAACAATCTCCGCAGCCAACTGATCTCGACTCTTTGCTCAACTCCGTCATGGGTTTGCAGAGAGCCAAGCGGTCTACTGATTCCTCTGTGTTAACTCCCACCTCACAAACATTCAGCTCCATGCCTACCTGCTGGTGACATGTCTCCACCCGTCTCCCTACACACTGGTCATTTACCTCCACACGCTCATGCACCACCCACCGGTCCATAGGGATCTCTGGGCCTGTGGCAACACTCTGCACACTGGGTTGACAGGACACTCCTATAGTGTGGCTTTGTGGAGTTTTAGCTGTGTTAGCATGGCCAAATTCCAGATGGTCACCCACTCCCTGGCTGCGCATCTGGACTTTGGCCTCCACGCAGGCGTTGTACATCTCAGGCCTGGCCATCAAACCTTTGTCCGCTTTTTTCTTGTTTGACCCACCGGCTGCTTGGAGCTCCAGTTTTAGCTTTCCCATCTCTATTTGGTGAGTAGTTTCTTTCAGCTGCACCTCCAAGCGGTAGATCTTCTCCTTCAGTGCTTCGATGGTCTGCTGCTGGAGCTCAATCTCTTTCTCAGCTTCACTGGTCATGCCCAGCATGGCCTCGGTCACGCCAACCGCAGCGCTGCGCATTTCCTGCCGCTCCGTCGATACTCCCGCATCCCGGAAACAATGTTCATTTGTCAACTTCCTGTGAGTGACAGGAAGGTTGTTCATGTTTTCATCAGTAACTATGCCAATGGACTTTTGGTGGGCCTGGTATTGCGTGAGCTTATGAGGCTGAATTTCAGTAATATTACTGTCCTGGGTCGTCCTCTCCAGAGCTTGGACGTCAGCAGCCAGACGTCTGAACTCCTCCAGCCGCTGAGCGCTCTGTTCCTGGGCTTCAGGCTCCATGATGTGCAGCTCCGTTTCCTTTTGGATGGGGCCCGGGTTCTCCATTTGGTCAGCACTGCCTACACTGTAGGAGCGCTTGCGGAAGCCACCAGGACCTTGATTTTTGGACTGAGCAGCCAATTGTCTTTTCTCTTCCTGAAGAACAGCAATCTTAACTTGTAAGATGGGGATGGTTTTCACCTGCTCCTCTAGTTCTTTTAGCTTCTTGAGGGCCACAACCATCTGCTCCCGAATTTGTTGAAGGTGTAACGGGCTGACATTTGTCACAGGCGTGGCCATGCCAGAGCTCATGGGGCTGTGGCGGATGGAGCTGCCCATTGATGGCGGGTAGTAGGGGTTATACTCTCCATTGGGGAGGTGACCGTTGATTAGGAGAGGCTGGTGGGTGCTGGGAGAGATCTGGCTTGGTGCCATGGAGCCCGAGTAAGAGGACAGCGAGCTGCTGGAGCCCATGCCGCCGAAGCTGGCGAGACGGCGGCGGGGCATCGGAGGCTCGCTGTGCGGCTGCATGAGCAGACGCTCCTGTTCGAGCCGAAGACGCGTCTCCATGAGGGTCCTCTCCACTTGTGGGTTGTGACGAGGGGCAAACCTGGGCGAAGGAGGTGGCAGGAGCTGTTTCTGCTCTGCAATGCTCAAGTAGGATTGTTGCTGGGAGACTTCACAGGTTGTCCTGGAGAGGGTGGGGGTCAGCGGCGTAGCGACCTGTGGCCTGGAGTTGAAGAAGACTGGGGACTGCTTGTCGTCGCTGTTGGAAGAGGACAGGGAGTCTGTGGAGGTCCATTCAGCCTGACTGCTGCCCCCGACAGTGCTGCCCCGAGGCACCGACAAGGGTTTGGCCACTTTGGGCTTCCTCTGGATACTCAGCTTCTTAATGGTGTTGCCCCTCTCAATGTCATCGACATATTTGAGGAAATCCAGGTCTAGCTGATAACCATACGGAGTTTCAACATAGTAGGGGGCCACAGACTCCTTCTCGTCTTCTGTGCTTGGGCATCTTTGTCCTTTTTCTGAAATAGAGACCACAAGAACATAACATTAGTTAAGAGTTCTGATTTTAGTGTTTTTGTGAAGACCAAAAAAATTGCTACATTATTCGCTTCTTGTCTACAAATTTAACATAAAGGTAACTTGTAAAGAAACTATCACTTGAATTTAAAAGGATGTATTTGTTGCCAAAAATGACTCTTTTGAAGCCCCTGAAACAGCTTGAGTGTCAGTTAAAGTGTTTTCTCGGCCGCTGACAATCGCCATAATTTGACAGTGCAAGTACAAACATGTCTCAAGTTTCTCACATCTCTGCTGGAAAAGTGTGAGTGATAATCATTTTGGCAAGGGGTGGTTTAAGTCAGCCCAAAACTATGTGAGATCCAACTATGGGAAGCCAACACAAAATAGCAAGTGGCATAGTAAACTTCAAAATAAAAACAAATGCTGGATATCCTTGTATAATTTAGCCTGTTAAGGTTTGTGGAAAGCAAAATGTAGAAGTGCAAAGCTTGTGACAGATAAACAGGCTGTTGTTTACAGAGCTTGGGTAAGAGAAGAGCAATGTCAATATTTTCTAGTCCAAAATCCATCCTTCATGTCAACATTTGAGTTTTTACAGACACAAATGAACCACAAACTATCAAATTTTGAGCACACAGTTTGAAGACATGAATAAAAAACAAGCTACAATGAAGTTCTCAAGTCCATACACCTTGTACAGATCAATCAAAGCAGCTTAAATCAAAGTCCAAACTCCACACTTCAAGCTGAAAACGCACCCTGTCAGAGAGATCTGCATCTATAGAGCCAGTCAGCTTTCCAGGCCGTTAGGAGACTCCACTACAGTCACACTGTGTTGGCTAAATACAGCGTCTTGTTCTTGGTATGTCTGGCATGTCTCACCGACTAAAGCAAACACAGGCTTGAAATAAACAGCCCTGCTTCTTCCTCTCCAGTCCACCCAGCTCCGGCAACTTCTCCCGTCAATCCTTTCCATTCAGCTAAAACAGAGGAGGGAATTACAAGGCTAAGCCTGCTGCTAAAACCTCACCGCCTTGTTGTTCAAGCTCCACTCACCTCAGACCAACAGCTTTCTCTCCATTCTCACTTTTTCCTTCTTCACTCCTCAGGAGAGCAGGATAAACTGTGCTGAGATCAGGCTGTTTGAGCTACAGAACTGCTGTTTCTCCTCACTCTGTGCACTCTCTTTCTCAATCCTCTCTCCATAAGGGGGGAGTTCCACTATTGGTGTAAACTAAGCACAGCGCTGCTCTGGCGCACTATTGGACAGCTGCCTGGTCCAATCCTGCGAGGCTCTGAGCCGAGCGCTTCCCCTACCCAAATAAGAGTCCTGTTATTCAGCAGAGGGGAGGTGAACTCATTACAACAACAGCCTGTTGTTGAGACTAATGTCTTAGCTACTGTGCATGTCAAACGTTTATACTCTCGTTTATACTTTGGTTCACTTTGCAGCAAACACTTTGACCAAACAGAGTGTTATTTACAAGTCAAGTCGAACTTTGGTTAAGGTTACCAAGGTGAAGTTCATGTGTAAATAAACTCTTGATACAGCTGATCTTTATTTTTCAGAAGCAATCTTAAATTTTGTATCAGTAAAAATATAGCAGTAAGGCTGCAACTAGCAATTATTCTTATCATTTTATCAATGACTTTATTGTTTAGTCTATAAAAGGTCAGAATGTCTCAAATGTGAGGATTTGCTGCTTTTCTTTGTCAAATATGACAGTGAACTGAACATTTTTTGGGTTTTAGACAGTTAGCTGGACAAAACAAAGACATAACTTTGGGCTCTGGGAAATTATAACAGGCCATTTTTTCTGACATTTTATAGTAAAAAACAATTAAACAAAATAATCTGCAGAAAATAATTGTTAGCTGCAGCCGTAAACCTAATATATTAATGATAAAGTTAATTTTAACTTTTACAACTTTCATGCCAGTTTGTGCGTAAATAAAGCTCTTTTCCTTTATTTTTAGGAAGTAAGCTTAAATATTGTATCAAGCTTTCTACCAAGTGCACTTTTTAAGACAAAGCCCGGGTTCTGTTTTCTCCTGCACTGACCTGAAATAAGCACATCCTGTTTTGTTCCTGGTATAAATAATCTCTGTGAGGCAGCACAGTCACGGTCTTGTGCTGTCTGGGGTTTGAGGACTCTCCCTGGCATGAGTTACCGAGCGCAGCCATGTCTCACACACACACACACACACACACACACACACACACACACACATATACACACACACACACACACACACACACACACACAGAGGAGTGACAGGCAGCCCTCTGGTACAGCAGAGACCCCGAACAGCTGAGCGATGACCTCATCAACACGGGACAACTGAAGGGGTCACGCTCCAGTGACAGGGAGCCAACAGTGACACTGAGAGCCCAGGAGTCTGCTCCGGTTATCAACAGCTGTTACATTGTCAATTTGACAGGGATTACACAACAGTTAGCCAGGCAGCAGTGTGAGGCAGCACACTGTTCTCCCCTCAATTAAAGAACAGCTCTTTTTTACAGCTCTCAAAACTAGGAGGTTATTATTGGTTGCTGAATATGAGAGGAGATATTTTCAACATCATCCCTGCCTAAAACTGTTTGCACAACCACAGAATGACACATTTTCCGTAGATGAAGCGATACCCTGAAACCTTCCCAAGCAAGTTTCCCAAACTGAGCTCCACCAACATGACCAAGCACTACTAGTATTTAAGGAACTTACACCTACATTGAACTTCCCTCTTTACTTGCCTCGGCATTATATGAAAGGGGGAGAAAAACGAGTAAGTGAGACATAAAATAAATTCTCTCAGTTAAGCTTTAATAGCATCTCGCATCTGAGAGCCTTAAAAAGGGACTTAAATAGAATAAATAGAAGAGATGAGCTGAAATCTTGCAGTGTGATAATATACAATATATTAATACAAGCACAATATATCCTAATACAAATATGTGACAATATGCAACATGAAGATGAAAAATGCATCACAACATCAACTAAATTTGCTCACTAACTTTTTGTTTCACCCGTGAATATCTTGACCTATCAGAGCGCTCGACTTCTGCCTGAAAATGCGGACTTTTTGGTCTTTGAAAAACGTCCTTCTCCACCTCGAGAAATCTAAAATCAGTTTGTGTGAAGGTAGGCCGACTGATTCTTCGGGCCGGATCAGACTACACGATGTCAGCAAACAAAAATAAGCTTTGGGCATGATTATTGCTCGTATTTATAAAAAGGTGACGCACCACATGACAACCTCTGCAGCATCTGGGACGCCTCGCATGTCAGAATTTTTGATCGCCTACATCTGGCACAGCGACCATCTCGAAAGACACAAAATATTATGTTTTTCTTCAACTGAACTTATTCTTCAGTTTTATGCAGATAAAGACCTCCTTGTTCATTTAAGGAGTACATAGTATTTGCATTTTACACTAAGACTGTAAGAAAACTATTTTTAAAGAGTAGGAGAACTGACACTTGAAAAGTGTTTTTGCACATTTTATACTTACGGAGGAATAAATTAAGAACTTTGTACAATGAGTTTTAGAGCTGAAACATCGATCAACAAAAAAATAAAATAATAATTTCCTCTTTTGATATTTGAATAATCGTCATATCAAGCAACAATACCAAACATCTGCTTTTTCCAGCTTCTCTAATGTGAATTTTTTCTCCATTTCATATCATTGTAAATGAAATATTTTTGGGTTTTGGATTGTTGGTCGGGTCATTTTTCACTTTTTTAACATTTTGTAGACTAAACAAACGATCAATTAAATGGAAAACTAATCAACAGACTTAATCGATAATGAAAATAATAGTTAGTTGCCCACCTAGTTAGTTTTTATTTTCATCCCAGTGTTGTTAGAAACATCATGAGTTTATCCAACAGTACACTAATTCTATCATTATAGCCCTGATAGCTGATAACTGAAATCAATGTAGCACAATACAAAAATCTACATTGGCCAAAGAGGTTTTTTAAATTACTGAACTAAACATTATGTAAGTGCTGAGTCAACAACTTAAAAATAGCCTGTATTCAGAGCACACAGCTTCCCAGCCCTGCTCTACTTCTCTCAGCTGGGATATTAAAATATTTCAGCCTAATTATCCAACATTAGCTGTAGATTCAGTCCAACAGTATGTTCTGTGTGAGCGCTAAAGTGATCGGCAAGAAAATGTGGCTGTTAAAATTTCTCACTTGCACGTTTCCAGGAGCTCCTTGCAGGTCTTTCACAGATGATTTCCAGGCCAGAGGCTCCGACAGAAACCATGTGCCGACTGAACACAGTTGTTTTTTTAAATTAAGTCACATACATTGACATCCGAAGAAGCCACAGTGTAATTATTCACACTTCACTTTGTAGCCAAATTCACCAACACGCTGCTGTGACACCAGTGGGTCGCACATGTTTTAGCCATTTCCAGTTTAACAGACGTGTGCGCTCTGCATAAAATCCCTTTAAATACATCCAAGCTTTGGAGCTTCTCATGACCTGTCTGTACTTTGAGCAATAAAGATATTTTGTTTGCTTTTTGTATATTTTTGCTGCACCAACTGAAATCTTTCTGCAACTCCTTTTCAGTTAACTTTAAGCCCGTGAACTCTCTCCCTGTGTTTGCTCTTAAAACATTGCGCTGAAGGCCAACTTGGGCCTTGATGTTAATCTGTGAGGGAAAATATACCAGCAGGGCTTGGCTTATTTTGCACTGGCTCTGTAAAAGTTTAAATTTAGAGCTGACAAAAGCCTTTTAACATCCACAGTGCCCTCAAGAGACAGAATGAATTAGGCTACGGGTCTAAATCTGTCTGCCAGTTGTTCGTTATCCAACCGGTGCACAGAAAGCTCTTGGTTTGAAATCACTGATTTATGAATTCTTTCCAATTTATAATCATGGCCGAATGATCACAGGTGAACACCAGATAACAAACAAAACCTACAAATGATCAAGCGGCTCAGAAACACTGACCACACTATAGACACATATACTTACATACATACATTAAAGTACGTGTAAAAAGGTGATATTACATAATTATCTGGTTGTAGAAGTTTAGATCTCACTGCACGCCAGATTCCTTTGAAGTTATTCTTTTTGTCTGCATTACATAAGAGAGGTTTTTTGGAGAGAAACAACATGTTTTGTACTCAGATTCTTCGGGTTTCGGCCATTTTGATAACTGCCGAAACTATTAATCCTTTAGTCCATCAACGTAACATAAAGCAACGTCAATTCTGATAATCAATTAATCGTTTAAGTGATGCATCAAGAAAACATTTGTTGGTTCCAGCTTGTCAAATGTGAGTTGTTTTTTTTTGTTGCTATTTTTCTGTTTTATATCATTGTAAATTGGATATTTTTGGGTTTGAGATAAAAAGCAGTTTGAAGACATCACCTCTGATGTTTTATAGACAAAACAATTAACCAACTTATCAGAAAGATAAGACAGACGAATAACAGATTTATCAATAATGAAAATAGTATTAGCTGCAGCCCTAGTTTTGATGTGTCCCCTACTCTACCTGCAACTTATGGAAGAAGTTTCAGATGTGCAGAAGTAAATAAACTATACTATATTTATTGTGTTGTGTTGTTTTCATACATCTTTTAAGCATAAATATCCTGCTTGACAACATACAGACAAATTAAACCTAAACACCAAATGAGGAAATATCTCTTGGAAGAACGGTGGTGGAGTTGAAGCTGGAGGTTTGTGGTGGTTCAACACCTTACTGAGACGCTTTATGTTGCTTTTCTCCTTATTTTCTTCTTTATTTTGACATAAAACTCATAACAGCAGTAAATAGTGAAAAACTGCACCTGTGAGCAGAGATTATCAACCGATATTTCCTTACAATTGCACAAAGTCATCAGACAGAGACATTAAACAGTTGTACTGGTCTCATACACACAGCTGCAGAGTGGAATAATACAGTGTAGTACTCACACTCGGTGCATTACACTGAGTGAGAGCAAAGCATGATGCAAGTGCCTGGGTGGAGGGGACTCTGGTGGCCTGACACACACACACACACACACACACACACACACACACACACACACACACACACACACACACACACACACACACACACACACACACACACACACACACACACACACACACACACACACACACACACCCTTTTCTCATACAAGCAGCCTGGTATTTCCTGGCTCTGCCTGTGAGCTCTATACGCCTAATTACTCACAAGAAAAGTAGAGCCAATGTTTGATCAACACCTCTTACTGCAGCAGCTCAACACCAGGAACAGCGAGACACATCCGTCCGCATAAAAAAACAAAAAACAGGAAACAAAACAAAACACAAAAAGCTGCACATTCCTGCAGGCCGGACAGACTGATCTATTAGCTTCTTCTAGAAACTCACAGGGCCGTGCCAGACTCTGCTGCCAAATTCAACAACTTGACTCTGTACATGATGATGCAGACTGGATGAAATGTTTGAGCTTCCTCTGCAAACACTGTGGCAGCTCGAAAAAACGTTGCCCATCTCGGTCTTTTCTCATAGATGGTCAAGCAAAACAATCAAAGACACTGTGAGTGTGCAGGTTTACTTCTAGTGAACAGATCTGCAACACGGGAAAAATTTATATCATGATGAAACAAACCACACAACAATTACAAAATAGGGAATATTATACACTATATTTGTCTATTCAATCAGTTTTATAGGATGTTTTGGGATTGTTTTGGTCGTTTCAAATGGGTGTGCCCAACAGTGAGCTGAGGTGTCTGCCATTGGCTTCATTGACGCCTGTACTGTCTCATGAATGGTGGTCCCTCAACCTCAAACTAGATGCTGCTTCAGGGAAGAAGCTCATCAAGCCGAGTGTTAAAACAGAAAATCAACCTTCCGTAGGTGAAGGAAGAAGAGGTAGAAGAAGGTCTTTGCAGTGCACAGCCATGGACAGACATGCTGCATGCTTCTGTACAACGATCTACGAAAAACTAAAATCTAAATTAGACTGCTCAGATAAAGTTGCATTACTTCCCCAGATAGATGCAACAATATGGACAGCTGTTTTCGCTCCACATCATCTTAACAAGACTAAGAGTCTACAGCCAAGCTAGCAGCTCTGTGAGGCTGTTCTTAGGCAAAGTGGTGCTTTGAGCTAAATGCTAAAGTCATGCTAACATGCGCACAATGACGATGCTAAACATCTGCAACCTGCAGATGCAGCAGGTATAATGTTCACCATGTTCATCATTTTGGTTTAGCATGCTAACATTTGCTAATTACTAAGTATTGGACTGACCCACTGAACGACTGACCGGCTAAGAATAGCTGATATAGCAATTTCCCCAACAACAATTAAAAAACAAAACAGCTATGAGTAACTCTAGTAAGTAATAAACACGTTATATCTCGTTTGTTTATTCTGTACAAAAAACAAAAAAGTGTAAAAAAAAAGAATCAGGCACATAACCCCCCCACCCCCATAAAACTACGTGTAATTTGTACACTTCAGTTTTTGTAAGGATTAAAACAAAAGATACATTATGTATTAATTAGTGAGCTTTAGAGATACTGGTAGACAGAGCCAGGCCAGCTGTTTCCCCCTGTTTACAGTCTTTATGCTAAGCTAAGCTAACTGGCTGTTTCATGCAAAAATCCACACAAGATTGCTGGTCTTTTTCTTCTTCCAACTGCGTAGCAAACAAAATCAGCCCCCTCTGAAAGTGACAATGCAATTCCAGCAGCAAAAATAATTTATTAATAAATCAGGCTAAATTATTTAACATCATTCATTAAAAAAAAAAAAAAAAGGACCCATTTTAGTTTTCTATCAGGAAGTAACATGGTTTATGTAGCGCACTAATTCTCCTCATTACATGGCATCTCCCGCAGTGTGACTACTGTACTGCACATGCATACACTGTTGATACTAAAATAATACACTGTTCAGCCCTACTGGCTGCAGGAGGCACCTCACTTCAAATACTGACAATGAACGGATTAATGCACACTGAGATACAGTCACACTTAAACAAACCAGTTCAACATCTATTCATCAAACGCTGCTGTGTAAAGACTAACAGTCCAGAGCCTTCAGGACCAGTCAATAAAACAATTATCCCGTTTAGTTTACAAAGACACAGCGCCCTGCCCCTTTGGCACACGTTATTATAAACTCACACAAACACACAGAAACACAATAGTAAAGTGACTGATGGTGCACAGTGAGAGAACAGTACCATGGGGTACTTCAAGCGGCAGCTGGGTCTGTCCCCGCTGCAGAAACAAAACCACTTCAGTGGGTTTGAATGAGCTGCAGGGGGAGAGTCGAGCCATCGGCCCGACTCTGACCGCTGCTCTCTGGGTTTTCTGTCTACAACAGGCTGGTGGCATTCAAGTCAGGCCAAAGTCATCATGGTCTGCTTGGAGCCATGACTCAGCCTCTGCAGGGTTTTTTTATTTTAGACAAACCACGACTTCACTGCATGAAGGAAGATGTCATTATTTAGCTTGATCGCTCATAATCATTGTTTTTTTACATGTGTAGTTTTTTGCATTTAATCACAGGTACTGCTTAAAGTCGAGATGAAACGGCATTTTGAGAGTATCTAGCTTTCATATCGTGACGTATTTTGGCAGGCGGGACATAACGTTGGGAGGAATTTGATCTGAATGTTGAAAAGTGGGCATGTAATAACAAACAAGGAGAATTACAGTGATTCAGAGTTGGATGCTAGCCTCCATTTAATCGTAGAGGACTACTTGCCTCCTTCAACACCTTCATCATCCCCGTTACCGGAGCAGGCAGACGTAGCCCTCAAACTGCAGGAGGTGGAGGAAGATGAGGGAACGGAACGAGGTTTGAGGCGACAAACACCCGAAGACACATCGACGTACCATGCTGTTGCTAGCTAGCTAACTAATGAATGCCGCTAAAAGTTGAAGATTGATTGATTGATGGGTGGATGTCGTGATATTATTGGTTGAAATTGGTTAGTTCAAGCTTGCGCAAGCACACGTCATATTTTGTTTTACAGGAAGAAAACATGATTGGATTTTGATATAAGAATACAAAGAAATTGATTTTTTGGAATATATTGGTAAATAGGTGCACAATATGGCCGGGGGTGTGATCTAAAAGGGTTAAAAACCTTTCATTTCATCTGGACTTTAAATAAAGGAGAAAGAATGTAAAAAACACACATTTCCCTTTGCTGTAGAGAGTTTTACTAATTTTTCAAAGACAGTTGTGTTACGCGCTTCTTCACTGTTTTAACGAACTTTACACAATGCAAGTAGACAAGCTAGCAAGGCTAACGAAAAGTAGCCTACTAACAGTCCATCAGTCATGTGACCCTCGCCTTACAGGTTGTAGCGGTCCCTCGAGAGCCTCCTCCCCAAAAACACTGGGTACTACACTTCCCATGATGCAACTCAATACCACTTCATTAAACTCTACCTGAGAAGTAAAATGCCAACATCTTTCAAACTCCACACCTGCAGTTTGTTTGCAGACTTTCCATTAAAAATTCTACAAAACTTTAAAGCCCGTGCCGAGAAAACCTCGACGACATCGTTTGGGTTATTTTCTCAGACTTGACAAACCTCCTCCAGAGGCACAGAAGACATCATACATTACAGGCTGAGTAGTATTCTTCATAAAGAGTAAACTAAACTTCAATCAGTCAAGTGTCCTCTTACAAGAACCGGATACTGCAAACAAAACAAAAACTTTACAACTGGTTATATTTCAACTTCTAACACCAACAACACAGATGCAGAGAAATCAACGTCTGATGAGTTTTTCCTCAAGTTATTAGGCCATCTTTAATACTTAATCATTTAGAGTTATTATTACCCATTGTTGAGCACTGGCCACTACACTGGAGCACTAAAAGGTTAAGTTTCGCTGTCTTCTTGAAATTCTTTCGGTGCAGCAGGTGACCACGTTTGGCATGTTAACTGCCAACACTGCAGAGAAGCTATTTTTACAGTTTGCAGGGGGAGGAGGTTAGCAGTGTTAGCGTAGCATTCCTCAGCATTTTTCACATTCTGTAAAAATGAACAATAAAACACTCGGTTGGGCCTTTGAAGTGAATTCACGCATTTTTCTTGACAAGATCCACATACTATAAAAAAGGTATCATATCTCAGTGGACTACACGGTGGAGGCAGACTGACGCTGTGGACCGTGTGTAAGTAAGTGTCCTGGAAGCATTTGCTCCGCATGCTGTGCATTCCTGGAGGGATTTGGAAGTAAGAGGCTTCACTCTCTCCTGTTAGTCTGGCCAGGAATGTGAGCCATCTGCAGGTGTGTGTTCAGAGCTTCGCCTCGGCCGACAGCGTTTATTTCACACTGAAGCGTGGAAATCTTCTCTACGTGTGCGCCGTGTGAATGCACACAACCTCACTGTGTTTCAGAAGCATGAGAGGTGAAGAAATAACTTTACAGAGCAAATTAGTTTGGACAAAAAGTGTTTTTTTGTGGTTAACATTCCTTCAAGTATGTGTGATGCCCATAGGAGGAATGTGTGAACAAATACATACAAATTAAAACACGCTTTAGAGGTTTTTAGAACGATTTCTAGTATTTTAATTCACTTCTGCTGTTTAAAAGCTGACTATGATGTTCACATGTTTATTGACTTACTGTCGACTGGTATCATGTCATGTATTCTTCTTACAAAATGTTGTTATCCAAATTAATTATAACAAGAAAATTGTAATTAAAAACAAAATAAGTTAATAGGTTTTTCTTGGTGAAGAGTTTCGTCTAATGTGATTAATTGTTGTTGAAATGCAGTTCAAAGCATTTAACATTGACTTCGTTTACACGCACACTAATTTTCCTCTATTATTCTGAATATGACATTATTCTGAATTTGATACGGGTCATGTAAACAGCATATTCTGCTTGGATAATCAGAATTAGGGCCTTATTCTGAATGTAGCATTTTCCGATTAAGACGTGGGATATGCCGATATTATTTGGGTTTCAGGAGCATTCTTTGGACATGTATACAGCGCATTAGGAATCTGCGTCTCAGTTGGGGTTTTTAGCACAGTTTGCGACACACGGCCTCTTGCCTGTTTACGGTCAGCTCTGTGCGTTTTTAACAAACCAACCAGCCAACAGTTTGCAGGGCTGGGGTAGAGATGCATGCACAAAAGAAAAGCCCACATTTCTGGTCGGAAGGAGAGACACACACACAAACATCATGAAAGACTTGGATATCAGCAGGTTTTTGGATATGAGCAAATATAACAACACCGACCTTTTTGAGAAGGTGGTTGAACGAATCAAAGAGGGAGGCTGAGTTCACAAGGTCGAACAACGCTGCATGTAAACAGCTTAGTAGGAATATTGTCTTTTCGGAATAAGGGCAAAAACCGGAATATTTTGTGCATGTAAACGTAATCAGTGATTTGATTAGTTTTTACATGAGCTTCCATACATTTGCAATATCATACATCATAGTATGGCAAATGTTTGCAATAAAGTCACATAAAATGATGAAACTGATACAGCAAACGTATTCATGTCAGAATATTAATTTGAACCATATCACTTAATCCTGGATATAACTGATCTGTCAGTCGCTCGCTCATTCTGATGACACTGCTACTGAAACAAAGCTATAATTGTCACATACTATGTGAACCGATTTTATCACGACTTTCACTCACGTCAACTCATATTTCAATGCCTACAAAAAGTTACTGAATCTGAATCTTCTCTTCTTAATGCAAAGCTGAACAGTTAAATATACACGTCTGACATAAGCCTGAAACTGGACACCTCATCTACATTTAGCCCCATTGTATCCTCATCCATTATTTAGCAAGGATGGGCACATATAGTTCACGAGGCAGCCAGGAGTCATTTGACATGTAAAACTATATTATTATTAACAAACAAGACCAACTTTATCCCACTATCTACAATATGACCATGATGATTCGGCCTGATAAACAAAAATGAAACATGGAAGAGAAAAATACTAATTTCACGAACAAAAAAAAAGGATAAAAACAGAACCAATTCATGCATAATCAAAATTAAAAGAAAACTGAACCTCATATGATAAACAATAATGTAACAAAAGTGTTGGTTACCTGGGCCGTTGCCATTCACGTACATGGTTTGAGCCATGGCTGCAGGTGTGTGCTCTCAGTCCCACAACAAGACCCACTGCGGTCATGCAACTGCCATGCATCAAGTTCAGATTACCATGCAACCTGCAAACTGAGACAAAACACACAAAAAAAAGACACATTTACTCACATATCAAGTTAGTTGTAAAGAGTCACATGCAGACAGGTAAGCAGCAATAAGCAAAAGCTCTTTATGTCAGACAGCTCTGCAAATATGTCATTATCATCAACAATATAATGATGACACCAGAGAAAGTTTCAAAAATCTCAGAACAAAAACCTTTTACAGAAATTTGACTTTCATGACAAGAGTCCTGCCGATTTAAACATAAAATCTCTTATTTTGGCTGCGACTTAAGTCTCTTTCACACATATTTCCCGCTAAATTACTGGGATAACCTTTCAGGCACTGCTAGTGATTTTCACTATTCACAGTAACACATGCAGCTACGTTCAGGAACCTTATCCTCTTGCGCCTTTTCACACATGCCATAACCGATAGATTGGGCAAGGGACAGTCCAGCAGATGGCGGTAATGCAACACTTATGGATGCCAACCAACATAAAACTCAACAGAAGAAGAAGAAGAAGATGGGGCAAGGCTGGATGTACGTCTATGTGACGGAAGACTTCTCTTATTATTTTCAGGAACGTGGCGGGCGAGGAGCTGTTTTTGTCTGGTGTCAATGTTCTTGTAATGTATTTAATATTCAGTTATCAAATTATCCACAAAAACATTGGCGAGGCAACAGCAGAGTCTTGTGATTGGTTCGCTCGCTCCACGTGAAAGCATCTTTCATCAGACGGACTTAACACTTTACGTGCTCGTCCCTGCAATGTTACTGCTTTCATTCACAACACAGCCGTACCGGCATTCACACATGACCCCATGCAGGAAATGTTCCTGAACATTTCAGGGTTAGACTGCATGTGTGAAAGGGGCTTAAGTCTTCACTTCAGTGCTTTGACAACTGTTTTGTCTTTAAACTTGGTATCCTTAACGCTGTTGACCTGCTGAATTTACATTTGTAAGCTGTGCTTATACTGACAAAACCATAAAACCAAAAGTATAACAGAGAAACGGTCAAAAAACACAACTTTTCCAACGAGTACACGAGAGGTCTCTGTCCGACATGTATTTCATGTTCTGTTACACAAAGGCCTTTTTTTTAGTGTAAGCTGAAGCCCACTTAATGTGATGGACGGCGGTGACCTCTGCCTTCTCACAGGTGTGTTTGCATCTGACATTTATGAACATAGAGGTCCTGTGTGCACTGGCCTGGTCATTATCAATGGATACATTATAAGCAGGAACAATAGAGCCATTCTCCTCTAATAAAAAAAGGAGGGGAAAACACGAGGGGGAAAAGTTGACTTCATGGGCCACAGAGAGGGCTGGTTTGTTAAATGAGCATCTGGAGGCGTAAAGATGCAGGCAAGGTTGGCTCAGATAGACCCAGGCCCTTTTTATATACTCTATGACTTCAGACTCTATTTACCAGCAAGACTACTGAGCTCGGATCCTCTGCCCTGCTGATCACTGGCTCCCAAAGTGGGATCTAGGCCCCCTAGTGGTCTTTAAGAGGGGCCTTAAGGGTCCTCAATTTCACTACTAGTGATATTTTACTCACTAAATGTCAGTGTAATGGAAACATGTTAAAGAAGTCTACAGTTCACACACTGTAGTTTAACTGCTTATTGCTTTTTATTGACTTAGTGGGAATCTCATAACTAGCAGCTCATTTGCATTTTATTTAAATATTTCTGTTTGCTGTATAATTGAACCTCAGGGATCAGTGACGTTTTACACCTTTAAATCTGTTTATTTAGGGGGCAAAAATGATTGATTCCCATGTTATATCTTTAAAATATCCTACTAAATTAAATCCTCAAAACAGGGAGATGGTTTTGTTAGTCTTCTATGATCTGAGAGCAGCAGTATACACTTAGTTTATCAGGAACACCCAGCTAAAGTTAACGCAGTCTAGTACAACAGCCCTGCAATAAATCCTACCTTCACAGCACTCCAAGTATTACATTTTGGAGGCTGAAGCACCACAAACTACAGCCTCCAAAATGGCCATGAAGTTGAACCAACACTTCTCTAAAAAAAACTGAACTGAATGACATACCTCCATCAACCTTACTTTTAGCTACATGCAGCTAATGAACTAGAAACTACGTAGGTCTATACTGTAATATAGTAAATGTCTGTGAATTCAATGTAGGAACTGTTCATAAATAAAATAACCAGGTGAAAATGTAAAAATAATATGTGATGAATCAAGGTACTTCATCAGGTTGATGCACAAAACCTGTAAATCCAATACGGCCATTAAGCAGCCCATAATGCTCTACTAGAAAGAGGGTTATTAAAGGGGCATTATCTCCACCTGTCCTGCGTATGTACTGCAAACCTATCTGGGAGGCACAACCGACTGCAGATCAATGGCAGTCTTCTGAGGGAACATCTGAAAGGTCACTCTGTCAGGAGTTACTTTGCAGGCGAGCTTTCACTCATCTGCTGCACAAGTCCTTGTTTACAGTACGCACCCAAATAAAGCAGAGCAGCAATGTCATTAGGCTGATGTGTCTAAATCCTAACTGCCCGTCATCTAAAGGACCGATTATAGATCTGATACAGAGAGGAAAGAGATATGAACCAGCACTCTGAACTGTTCCAACACCCAAATAGACTGCAAGTCCCTCCTCCTCTGAGCTATACTCTCCCTCGCGTTTAAAATCAGCTACAACAGTAAATCAATACAACATCCATTCTGATATACCAGCATCCTTCCTGTAAAGACTCTCAGCCTCTACACTGCATTTTACACTGTGGGATTTTTGCATTTGGAGAAAAATCTGCCGCTTCAGGGTACAAAACAGGAAGTGGAGTGAAGGATGTTCCTTCTCCACAGCAAAGAAGCCTTTTGAAGTTTTTGTTAACGTCACACGGAAGGAGTGAATGTAGACGGACCAAAATAAAAGAGAAAGAAACCATTTGACTAAAGACGGCAAGGTTCATACAAAATTATCAAAGGGCAATTTTATTTTGAAAAGCACTAACATTAATAACGCAAACAAACAGTGAGAGAGATGCTACTAAGCCAAACTCCACATTAGTGATATTTAACTGACACTGAGGCCTTCCTGGCAGAATGAACAGAGGGTGTAAACATAAATAACAGCTATTGCAATAATAAGTGTGCAGAGAGAGACACAAAAGGAAATAAACTTCATTACAAAGGCGAGGCTGACATGACACAGACAGGAATTATGCTTCTATATAAAGGGACTCATAAACGTCTCTGTGGACCTACAGTACGCAGAGAAGAACCTACTAAATGTCAACAACACATCGAGAGGTGGGTTCTAAACGGAGACGAAAACCAGCACAAACGTGCTATGATACATGTATAAAAGAAACAGTATCCGAGATGTTAAGCATGATCCCATCTTTACAAAGCAAGTGAAAGTATTCAACCCAACTATCATGCCAACTTCATGCAAATAAATTATGAACAAATACACAACAGCAAACATTAGACTGACCAAACATCTCCCAAATGTCCGGTTCCATGAGCTGCCAGAACGCAAACCTGAAGGAAGGAGCAGGAAATGCTCAGATATACCATGAAGCAAAACAAAATAAAAAATAGAAAAAGATACCAACTTGGATTCTGTCATCTTCATCTTATTTAGAGTTTAGACTTAATTAGATTTATTCAGCAAGTCTGAAAGAAGCTGACAGATGAAGGTTGAAACATTATGATTTTGTACTTTGATTATTGGCTTTGAGAGTGTCTTGCCTTTCTTTTATCACGTGCTAGCAGAGGAGAAAATATTATCAGTAAAGCTGACCAAGATTATTGGTCGATTCAAATGAAAATGTGGCTGTATACGTTTTGTGGCCGTTGCTATTTCTCTTGTAAATATTGTATTTTGTAAAAGCCATTTCAAAAAGATGATGGTAATGTTGTTTTGTACAGTATCTATGTTGATCTATAAGCCACGTAAGTGATCAATGCACTGTATATAACGAAACTGGAAGCCTCCCTGAAGGCGTGATAGCTAAAACATTTTGGTGAATAAAGCATGGTGAACATTGATGAAAACGCACACACAGCGAGGTTCAGACCAGTGAGAGCTTACAAACAAAAATAAAGCTGAACAATAAACCACCCCGTCCTG
Source organism: Macquaria ambigua (assembly GCA_008360985.2). Taxonomy (NCBI): domain Eukaryota; kingdom Metazoa; phylum Chordata; class Actinopteri; order Centrarchiformes; family Percichthyidae; genus Macquaria; species Macquaria ambigua. The sequence goes on from VMKM01000340.1 coordinate 289,512, forward strand.
CTAAGATTTTAAAAGACTTGTCTGCACTTTTTCTCTCCTTTCTGCTACACAGCAACATGACATTCAGTTAATGATCAACATGCTGAGGAACTCACATTTCTATTACTCATAATTTACTACCAGCATTTCTATGAATACCCTCGAGAAAACATGAGCTTCCAGCCTGTTGCGTAATAACTCAGTAAAACTGGGTGGACTCACTTGAAAGTTGTTTAAGACTTCAATGTCACATGCATGAGTTCCTAGGTTAAAAACAGGCATTGAGGCTTATCACTTATTAGGCTTATCACATTACATTTCTGGAACTTTTTTATCCTACAGATGTTCGAGGAACAACACAGCGTTTGTGTTCTTGGGATCGTGTGAGGTTAACAGTGAAAGCGAGGTGTTATTGCGGCCTGTTGAGCAGAGTAATGCTGCAGGTCAAAGCTTGCAGGATCTGATGCTTTGTCACACCTACAGCAGACATAACCAGACTAATATGTGACCACATAGCTGCTGGTTAGGTTACATGTTAACCTTCTTTAAAACCACAACACTGAGATCTGCTACTCTAACAATCTGCTCATGCAGCTTACCTGTAACTCTCATTCTAACTTCCTCCCACAGCACGCAGGTAGCAAACAGGAGTGAGTCCACAAGCCCCCCGACAACGAGCCTTTACCCGGCAGACCTCTGAGCGAGAGGGCTAAGTTTCACGGCTAAGATTAGACAACTTCCTCAGATGACAGCCAAACGATCTGTGTCCTATAAGAGGAAACAGGACTTTAGGCTGTTTGGGTAGAACCGACCCCTCCGCTGGGCCTCCAGGTAAAGCGCATGGCGAGCTTAACAACCTCGGGTCACTCTTCGGCCTGCGCTGACCTTCAACTCGTGGCTGAAAAACAGCTAATGAGCGAGACAATAGGACGTAATGGAAAGCCTTTTCATGAACGGTTACTTATTAACCAACACAGCAGCGTTTCCCTTCAGCCCCTCTGCAGCTGAAGGTAAACAGAAAGCCATAAATCACCAAATCTTAACCAAGCCAAGCCGAGGACGCCTCATTTTGGGACGCTTCAACATAAAAGACATGTTAATCAGGTGTGTCAGGAGATCTTTTGGGTAGCTACAGTAAGATTACACATTTAGCTACATAACAGTGAAAACTTGTGTTCAAGTAAATGTTTAACAATACATTTGAAAACAGTGGAAACCTCTTATAGTGATCACGTCTGTCCGCGTCAAATTGATCACTGTCAGCGGATGATTATTACAACCACATTTTTTCTTTTTCTTTATTTCTCAGAGATTACCATCTAATTGACATTACATGAATATAAAGTAATACAACTGACAGCTTTGCTATTTACTGAACTTTGACTGTTTCAAAATATAAAATTGAGAGAAAATGAAAATGTTCTCGTCATGGTTTCAATGTGCACGCAGCAGCCGGAAGCAGACGGGTTACCGCCAGGCAAAGTATCATGGGAGTAAAATAAAAATAAAAAATAGAAGTACCGTAGTTTTAATTTTTTCCATATGTTGTCGTGTATAAAAAGACCCAAAATGAACACTACTTGATTACTATAAGCAAATTATTTAAGCAGCATTTGTATAGGAATGATTCTGTCCCAAGCTTTTTGATCCATATTAGCGGTTTCCACTGTATTAGGTTACAGATTAATCATAGTGATCATCAATAACAAACACAATGAATTAGAGCTTAAATAATTAGTCGATTGGTAACAATTTAGAAAATCGTAAATTGAATATTTTGGGGTTTTGGACTGAAAATATATTTTTTTAAGACATAATTTTTAGGCTCTGAACTTTATTTTTTAATTTTTTAAAAGACTAAATGATTAATGGATTGATCAAAAAATAATCGTCAGATTAAAAAAATACAAACACAAATAATCATAAATTGCAACCTTACAATTCACACAGTTTTCCTTGTTCTCATCTTAAATCATGTCAGCTGATTAAATGCCTTCTTACTTCTTGCTAAACTCATTTTTATTTGCTCACCAGTTACTTAATACAGGAAAACATAATTTGTATCATCTATAACAACTTATTTTAACAATCGCTCGGTGGAGTGACATAGAAGCAGAACTAAACTACCAATATCTACCTATCAAACCATCAACAGTGTCTCAACACTGCCTTTCCCACCTTGTAAGACAATATGTGGCCGTGGTGACAACGCACATATGAAAACACACATTACATTTAACTGCTCGTGTTAATAAAATCATTAAATTCATAGTTCTTAAGGGGCATTAACTCCTTTGACCACGTGTGTCTGTATGGCAGAGTTTGTACAGTTCACTAACTGAAGTTCAACACATTTAAACAGGCGAATATGTCTTTAACTAAATCACAGTCGACCTAAACTGGCTGACAAACTGTTGCCAGAGGCCAAAGCTTTGTAGCTCAACAGTGGCATCATATTACTGCCAATAGCTCTGCTGTAGTATCATAGTAGTTTTTAATTCTGGTTTCTAGTTTGACAAAAACATCGTTCAGCTTAGAAAGTAGTTGGTTTCAATGCATTCACAGGGCCAAACTGTCAATCGACCTTTTAGAGTAATCCAAAGCTTTACAAATTCCATTTAGTTTGAACAAAGTCAAGATAAAAACAAACTTATAACTCACCACAATTCACTCTTTACTGAACCGAACAAGCAGATTTACAAGTAGCCTGAGCGTGACACGACTGAAATTAAAAAAAAAAAAAAACAGGGCAAAGACGTTAGCCAACACAAACCCGAACAACTTGTTTTGTTCCTCCTCAGCTGTTACATGAACATTAAGCACGCAGATATAGCTTTCAGAGTGCAGTGGTATGACAGGAGCTGCAGGTGCACGTCTGCTGATTTACAGTGACTCAGGTCAGGTTCCTCTTCACAGGGGAGGTGTGCGTCTGTGTTCAAAGGACAAGCCGCCTAAGATGATGATGATTATTGTGATAGGAGAGACTCGACGTGCAAAACAAACAAAACCAGATGCAAACTAACAAGGAATCAAACAGTCATATATCATGCTTTTTGTCTTTTCATGGTAAAAATCACAGAGCCCAGTGAATTTAAATCTACTCAAATTACTCATTTGTTCCCTAGAATTGAATTACTAAATCAACTAGCTCATAATTAGCTTAAGTTTAGTCGATTATTTGATTAGTCAATCGTTTTTAAATGAATTGGCAACTATTCTTAAAATCTATTAATCACTTAAGTAGTTTATCAAGCAAAAATGCCAAACTTTAAAACTAATTCCAGCTTCCCAGTTGTTAGGATTTCCTAATAAATGTAATATCTTTCAGTTATGGACTGTTAATTGGGCAAAAAAACAAATAATACAAAGACATTATCTTTAGGCTTTATTTAGGAAATTGCGAGCAGGATTTTTTGACATTTTATAGACCAAACAATTCATCAAATGATTAAGAAAATAATCAGCAGATTAATTATTAAAATAATAGTTGGTTGCAGCTCTATACTGAAGGAAAGTGTGCACCTGATCAGAGAGATGGAGGGGGCAAATTAAGTAATTTAGAAATTCAAGACAACAAATTATTGACTAGTTTATACAATTTTATAATTAGTGAACACAAATTGTTAATCCTGAGAGTATAAATTACTAATTTGAGGGAGTAAATTATCAAACGTAAATACCTGCCAGGCTCCATAGGACTTTAATGACTTTTAAATGTTATTTTTAAATCCCATTAAAAGTGTAAATATTAACTCAAGTGCTTTTACTGCACAATGAGGTCTATCACAACATTTTTAAATCACGCGACCACAACAAAGTAAAAATGAGAGAGAGAGGTGGATAACTCAAGTGGAAAAGAAACATAACTTTTCATTAAGAGTTTCCAACCACTGGATTATCACACATTAAATAAAAAGTCAGAATTCTGGTTGCTAAAGACGGATCACCGTCATCTCAAACTTCAGCTTTAAACCACACAATGACAAATTAGTACAGATTCAGCGCCGAGTTTGAAGCTGCACTGAAATCACGGTGAGGTCAAGAGTTTAAGGTTGTCGCTTGTTTGGGAAATACTGCATGGAAAAAAAAAAAAAAAAAAACCTAAGGAAAAGTGAAATTATGGACGTTGGAAAAGTTCGATGTTATCTTAAAAGTCAAATTAGTGTAAAAAACTATTCCACTATTGAGTCAAACAATCGGTATGGTTATCGTCAAAACATTCATGCAGGCCTAAATGCCACGCAGTGTGTCTAGACTCATTTGTTTACCATATAAAGTGACCAACTTAAGAAAAAGCACAGGATGTGGTGTGACGGTTCACATTTTCCACTGTGAAAAAAAGCTCGGGTTTTGTAACTTATGTGTCAACAGTAAACAGCATGAAAAGTTAAGAGAAGGCTGTAAAGGTTGCAAACCCGCTGCGCTGAATATTCAACAGGCTTGTTTTTCCCCTAATAAAAGTGAGGCTGCAGCTTTAATGGAGGGAAAAAGCCTCCAGAGAAACTCAGAGCATCAGAAAGGGCTCAGTAGCATGAAAACACGAGCTGTGTGTGCAGCAGCATGTAGCGCATTTTATCTCTCTGTGGATGATCGACATGATTGTGCACAGGTGTCTTTTTCCAGGAGCATCTTTGTAATCATGAAACTAGACAGAATACTGTATGTTTCTGTGCTGGTGAGAACAGACAAGTGCTAATGTGTACGTGTGTGTGTGCGTCGGGATAATTGCAGAACAAGCAGTGGCTACTTGTCGTCTCAGCTCTGCATCTGGCCCTCATTAGGAAATGCCTTTGAAGCTTTGGAGAAGAAGCTGCTGTGCCGACTATGGAGAAGACGCCTCAACGCTGACGTTCACTACCGTTTGGCAGCGTCAGTACTGACCCCAGCCTTGTGCTGTCCGACGGTTCGTTTCCCTTTGATGTCCTGCGTGAGCCTGCTGAGTTCGACCCTGGGGAGCCTGCCTCAGAGGCTTTCAATTATCCCAGCAAGGAGGGAGGAACTTACAGGAATGAAAAGTCGGCCAAAGAGATTTTGTCTTCTACTTTATGAGCCCGCTGTCACAAGGTCAGAGGAAAGAAAACACTTCAAGCTACATCCAAGTGGCTGAAAGTAAAGACTTCCCATCTTCAGGGAGATGAGGAAGCTTTTTCTGAACCAAAATAGAACTTAGAGCTAGAGTAGGAGGCAATTCATGAAAAAGAGGATCATTTATGGACAATATACAACAACAGTAAGAGTCTACAGCCATACTAGCAGGTCTGTGAGGCTGTACGTATGTACAGAGCTAAATGCTAATGTTACCATGCTAACATGCTCACAATGACAATGTTAAAGTGCTGATGTTTACCCATGGCTGTATTCAAAACCACCTACTATACTAGCAGTACATGCTGATTTGGCTTTGACTGTAGCATGTAGTGTGCAAACAAAACCAAAATCTGCAGTATGCCAAAAATACCCGCACGTCATACTGATTCGGAAAAAATCTCCAGTATGCATCAGACCAGTCTACCTCGCCTTCTGTGTCCCACAATGCAAAGCGCTGGCGGTTTGCTGTGCTATTGTTTACTTCTGCTTTCCAAAACTGGAAACCGGCTAAGCCTGGCCTAGCATAATGCTAAATAAATCAATTTGATAGTTTCATACTGCATACTACTATAAAAAGCAGTAGTTCACCGATAGTATGTAGTAGGTTGTTTCGAATACAGCCCTCGTTCACCATCTTAGTTAAGCGTGCTGGCATGCTAACATTTGCTAATAAGCACTAAACACAAAATACAGTGGAGGCTGATGGGAATGTCATTTATTTTGCAGGTATCTGGTCATAAACCAAAGTACTGGTCAAATTAAAAATTTGACCCAACGATGGCGCCAGAGGAAAAGTTAATGGGTCACCAAAATGAGTGTAATTCATCCTGAGAAAGACATGAATGTCTGCACCAAATTTCATGGCAATCCATCCAGTAGTTGTCTCGACATTTCACTCAAAATCACAAATCAACAAACTCATGATGGCACTACAGGAAAAGTCAGAGGATCACCAAAGTCAGTAGGATTCATCCTCTGGGAACCATAAATGTCTGCACAACATTTCACGACTATCCATCAAAAGTTTGTTTGATATTTCAGGCTGCTGGCTGATCCAAGAACCACACCTCTAGCACGGCTAAAACGGGGAAATAATAGATCAAATCAATGAATACCGGCCTATCATCACCCTTATTGAGGCTAATTACCTAGTATTTATCAGTTGTTTCCCCACACGTCAACCTCCTCCTGAACATGCCACTGTCATTATCAATACTGCATCAAACAGCAATGTATGTGCATTAATAATGGACTGCACTAATGCCAAAATAGAAGTCTTGTATCTGCAGTAATTGATGTGTGCAAGATACTCACCAAAAGTTCATATCTTGCACTTGAAATGTTGAAAATGAGCACCATACTTTTACAAATGGGGTTCAGTGAGCCATCCTATGTCCGAAAACTAAAATAAACTACTAATAAACCAACAGCTCTCCAAAAAGTGAAATCTGGATGCAAATCTTGACCTAAAGTGCTCAAAAATCACAAGTACCATGAACAGCACAGTAGTCCATAAAGTGAGAGGATGAGTCAACGTTCAGTCAGTAATCACACATCAAGTTATTTCTGGTGCTATCACTTTCAACTCCCTGCTATTCTCCCTCTGGTGCAGCCGCAGGCCTTGTGCACAAGGATAAACACAGCATTCGAGAACGACAAGCATTTGGGCCAATTAAGACTGTAACTATGGAAATCAAAGAAAATTATACGTCATTATGTTCATTCCTCTGTCTGACCATTTCTACCTCATTATATCTCTTTCAGAAAACTTGTACAGTCAGTGTGTATCCAGAAAAAACATGCTTGAAAATGGATCTTTGTTATTTCAAGATAGGGTTAGTTACAAACTTCAGAATCATAGTGTCTGAGCATAAAAATTACTTCAGGATCAAGGATTTAAAATTACAGAGCAACAGTTTGGAGCATCTGTGAGACACACGCAGAGATATCCAAATCCAGCTGAATCTAAATCTACAGCATATTCTTAAAATTCAGCGTCAGTTCAGATGCTTTGCAAAAGATATTAAACTTCAAAGTCTGAGAAAAGGCAAGAGCGGGTCATTTAGTCAAGTGTTGATCTCTTCCAGAGGATCATTTCAAGGCGTGCAGCAGGTTGAAGCGTGTACATAAAAGACGATAACACTGGCGGCTCTAAGGTACTGTGGTTATGAAAAAAACAAAAACACCCTCAAATCAGAGTACATTTACACACAAATAAGCTGTATTCAGGAAGGAGAACGCATGTGAAAAGTCGCTCTCAACACAAGTGTCATTGTTCCGATTGGCAGGTAACACCCAACATACACCAACACAACACATACAGGAACGTGATACAGCCAGTTTTGGAAATGACAGCAGTCATTTGTTCGCATTAAGAAAAACACATCGAGCGTAAGTTGTTGCAGTAACAGGAAGTTTTTTGCTGTCAATGCCTTTTTTGATACTCCCACTGGGGCTGCCAAACTTCTACACATAGTGGCTTTAATTTCTCTGATAATACTCCATATTATTATATTCTATAGAGGTCAAAACTCCAGCAGCACTGGTAGTATAAATAACTTTATGATGATGACACCATGCACTGTGGACGAAGGTGAAGTTGTGCCAGAAATAAAAATATCTTGGTCTTTAGTTTGACTCCCCTTTAAATTTGAGAAACATGTGGAAATGATACCCAAAGGTTGTAAAATGTTCACACTTTTCCATTTTCACTACAACAAATGTCAAGCATTTTATGATTGAAGTTGTACAACTTCAAAGACTTTGTAGTTTCTTTTCATATAAAAGCCCAAATAGGTACCAAGCACTGCGAATTAGAACAGGCTATAAATGCTATTATATGCAGTAGTCTATTAAGAGATTTATGTATCTGTCCCTACAAAAATAAACAAACAATGAACATAGCTGTTAGCCCCACTGTAATAAAACCCGGAGAGGAGACCACATTTAAAGAAGGTGTCTTTAATTGCTGTGCCTCTATTTTAGGAATGTGCTTTATCTGGTTCAACCATTTATCTTGACAGCTGCTAAGAATTTGGTGCAAGACAAGTCAAATGCAAACAAAACAGCAGATCTGCAGGTTTAACAGGATCCCTCTCCTTCTTTCCTCAGCATCAAGGTTTGAGCAACTGAAACTAAGACTTCAAAGATTACAATAAAAAACATCAGCATCTCACAGTTCTTGGATGATGTGGTTATGATTAACCTGACATGTGATTTATTGTGCTGGATGATAAAAATCTGGCAGACGCACTCCAGCACTGTGCTCCATCTACGATTTATTGCTCTTGAGATTTACTTTTTTTTTTTTGCCTGCAGCAAAAAGAGCCAATCAGCTGCTTCTGGGTACCTTTTCTGAAAAGTTCTTGCCAAGTTCAGCTTGCCTCGTCTTTTAGATTTCAATTAGATTTAGCCTTCAGCTCGCTTGAGGTAATAACACTTAATTTGCAAAGAACAAAACAGGTGCAATTTATCTGCACCAGTAAGCATTTGAGGATGAGTGATTTAAGGATCATTTTCACCCTCTATGTTCACCAAAACAAGCTTAAAATGTATAATTTACTGTAGTGTTTAATTTAAGAAAGATTGCCTACTGCTCTTTCATTGAGGTAATGATCAATCGTCAGACAGGATTGTTTTCAACTTTCTCACTCGCTGTTCATCAAATACCTGAAAGAATAACTTAACCCTTTACCCCAGAGACGGTGTGGTATATCATTAATCAGCCTCTTCAGCTCACTGCAGCATGAAGTTGCCCTGAGCAGTGATTTAGGACTAAATCAAACCTTTTCCTCTAAAACACAGTGATTCCTTCTGTTGACAACAACGCCCCCTAGAGGGAGAACGATGGCTCAGATCAGAGAGCATGTGGCTCGGTTCAAAAAACATTCTGCACTCCCAACAATGGCAACAGAAGAAAAGTTAGTTAGAAATGCCTGTTGTTCTTTATAAATCACATTTACTGTGAAAACTCTCCACACACACACACAAGCTTCACTCTCTAAAAGTGTTTTCAATTAAGATATAATGATTGTAAAATGCTCCAGTTTATCTGGGTCCAGATTGACCTGCTGAGTATTTTCTTATTTCATTGATTAATCTGTTTGATCAATAAAATGTAAAAAAAAAAATCAATATCATTTTCCCAGCACATGATTACATCTTCAAACCCAGATATAATCAAGTTACAGTGATATAAAAACAGAGAAAAGCAACAAATCCCCACATTTGAGAAACTGGTTTGGTATTTTTGCCAAAATTACTTAGTAATAAAGCGTCTATTAAAATGATTGCCGATTAACTTTCTTTCAATCAATTAAAAAGGAGTGGTCATTTAAGCTCAAATCCAGATAAGAAAACAGCTAAAATGTTCAACTTTTTCAACATGAGTCTGAAAATCATCTAAACATCAAACTTCCTGTTTTGTGCACCTTCAAAGAGCTCAAAACCTTTTAAGGTTGTAATTTTAGCATCCTCTCTTACCAAGACAGTTGAATTTTGAGCTGGTTTCCAAACAGAACGTAAAACATCCTCTGGGGATTAGTTTTAGTTGTGTCTCTCTCCATCTTCCTCCTCTCCCTGAATGAGTTGCTCAGTCTGGTCTCTCTCTCTCTCTCTCATTCTGCAAAAATCTGCCATCATTAAGATTTATTTTGAACATTCAGAAAAATACTCAGGTTCCCAATTTGCTTACTATTCAGTAGTTACTAAAGTAAGGTACGACTATGGTGCGTCCCAATAGCGGTAACTGTTAAGGCTGCATACCACATAACCACAACGTCGGTCCACGGTTCGATTTCAGTGGTGGCAGAGATACTCAGACCTTTTACTTAACTAAAATAAAACAATAAATAAAACAATGCAGAAATACTCTGATAAAGTTAAAGTCCTGGCCATTTCAGAATAATATACATTATAAAATTGCATTACAATTATACTTTAATGTTGCAGCTAGTAAAGGTGGGGATAACTTTAACTCATGTATATACTGCTGGATAGCTTAATTTAAAAATAAATAATTTGTTGATTATATTTTGTATTAATAATCTGAATCTTTAAAGTAACTAGTAACTAAAGCTGTCAAATAAATGTTGTGAAGTAAAAAGTACAATATTTTTTCTCTGAATAGTAGTGGATTGGAAGTGTAAGGTTGCAGAAAATAGAAATACTCATGTAAAGTACAAGTACCTCAAAATTGTACTTAAGTATAGTACTTGAGTAGATGTCCTTAGTTATTTTCCACCACTGCCTCTCTCTAGCCTCATGTTTCCTGTCTCCATCTTCACCGACTCAAATAAAATGGCAGAAATGGCAAAAAAAAAATCTTTATAAAGAATGACATGACTGTAGTAAATGTGTAGTAATCTAATTTTGATGGAGTGATGAGAATAAAACAAACTTTACAAACAAAAAAAAGGAACTTTGGCAATTTGACGAGCCAATAAGAAAAAGAAAGAAATGTTGCCACTTGCTCTTACCAGTTTATCTTCATCTCAAAATACAACACCTTTGCTTTAAACAAAGTCTATAAGAATCCAGATGAAGTGTGCAGCTCCAGTGAGAGACTGTCACTCCCCAAGCTTTCACTTCTGTTGTCAGCTCTCTCAAAGAGGCATTGTGGGAGAAATTCCCCACCTTAAGTGCTCCCATGTTTGCTTTTGTGCCAAGCGAGCCCACTCCGCTGACCTTTTGGAGACGCACCAATAAGATCCACCGCTGCGTCCTCCGCTGCCCTTCTCCTCTGACAGCAGCCGGACAATGAACAACAAGCTAATTAAACTGATGACAGCATGAAGGAGGGAAACGAAGCTCTTTCACTCAACTTTAACAAAAGACACCGAAACTGAGCCGAAAGCCAACACCCACAAAAAACATGGACAAACATTTTATAAAACCACCTTAATTAAAGAGAAACTACTGGCTCATAGAGCTAAAGAGGATTAACAACTGATTTCTACGTTTTCACCTTTAAATATATTCTGTTTGATTGATTCTGTGGTATTTGATGACAGCAGTGATTGACAGTTACATGTCTATAACACTGGCAGCCTGCTGGTTGAACACAACTATTTCAGGAATGTTTTTGGAGCTGGACAAACTTTGTCTGCCTTGATTAGACTTTTTTTCCCCCCCCCCCAACACTTCTTGAGCTGCTGGACCAATTATGGTTTTAATGAGTCACGGGCCACGCTGCGCTGGATTCCTGCCAGGGGAAGGCAGAGTGGTGGTGGTGGTGGTGGTGGTGGTGGGAGGGTTACACTAATGTATAGAGATGCTGCTCTGGGACCTATAATGATCAAAAGCTGCATAGACATGATGGGAGAGGGAGACATTTGAATGGCACGTCCTTTTTGCAGCAAGTTGTCACGCAAGCATGCAACCTGATATCCTGCCACTAATTATGTGTGAGTATTTATCAGGTATGGGCGTACTGTTGTACTACACACATCTGTAGGTGTGACTACACCATCAAGAGAAAACAGCAGCTATAAAAACAGGACCGCTTTTCTACCTGTATCATTCAACACAATGGAAAAAATAAGGTGTTCATGTTTATGACCTTTTTGACTGCTATTGGATCAGTTTTCACTGACAGATTGGAGTATTTGTTTTGATGTTAGTTAACTGTAGTATCTAAACCAGCTTACTAAAGACTGCTGTCCAGTTGCTGTGATCAATCAGCCTGCTGGTTGTGATAATGGCAGTAATTATGGCTGTATCTGAAATTCACAAATTTAATATTCCCTGTTGACGAGTGAAAAACACTCAATAGGGAAGTCATAGGTGAGTAGTACATTGAGAAGTACATTTACTCAAGTACTGTCCTTAAGAACAATATTGAGGTACTTGAACTTTACTTGAGTATTTCATTTTCTTTGCTACTTTCTACTTCTACTCCACTACATTTCAGAGGGAATTATTGTACTTTTTACTTCACTACATTTATTTAACACTTGAAATTACTAGTTATTTTTGCAGATTAAGATTTTACATTAAAAACACCAGTTTATAAATTATGATGCCTTGTCCTGTGCACAAAATCTGCTTAAAGAGAATTTTTAGTCCTTAACTGAATATTAGTCTTATTTTGTTTTGTTTTTTAAAGTGACACTACAGTGCTGTAAAAATATTCCAACCTGTTTTTAATGCAAATTAACTAATTTAACGTCTTTTCTAAAATGTAAACTGCCTTATTCTTTCTTCTTCCAAGCTACATTTCAAAACTAATTGATTTTTATGAAAAACAAAAATATCCCAACTGCAACGACAGGTTTTTTCACTTGTTTTAAGAAACTGAGGTTTGCAGGACTCAATCATACATATAATATACAGTATAAAATAAAACACTGTCAAATAATCCAATATTTTTGCATAATACGTACATTTAGTACATTTTGGTGACAGTACTTTTTGGAGCTCATGTGTTAAGGTTAACGGAGTCGAAACGCCTAAAGCTACAACTGGTGTTTCTTTGGAAAGAAGATTTTTCACCCCTTCTTGCCTCTTTAAAACCCTAAAGAAATGACACCAATCTCCCATGAGGAAGGAGAGCGACAATCACCAAGATGTTAAAATCTCCTTTCTGACAATTACACAACAGATCTTGGTTCATTTTTAACGGAGAATCAGACTATGTTTTTAAGGAGCTCTCTTTCAAAATCAATCAGCTCTCTTTCAAAAGCCGTTTTTTTTTTTTTTTATCTCTAAGGGCTGCAGTCCCAGCTGTGCCATGGTCCAGGTCCTGGGAACAAAAGACAGCCGAGCATCTACGGGGAGCAGGAATGACAACCTGCTGGCCTCGGGGGCTTCCAACCACAAAACAGCCTCCAAAAGATAAGATGTTTCCTATTGAATGTTTTATCTGAATCAATAAACCGCTTGCACCTGAAAGCAGTTGGTCTTTCAACTGATTGAAATCTCATGATCAATGTCATCAACAGAAGGCAGCAACTGACTGTGTGACCAGCAGGCAACTGAGGAACGTGTACGTATGCGAGAAGCTATATAGATTTAAACCAAGCACATTTAAAGCAATCCTAAAGCACAATTGGAACAGATAAAGACACTAAAAAGCCTGTTTAAAAAGACAAAATGTCTGTTCTGAATTTCATCTCTTTTCCTCCTGCTTGTTGTTCCTGGTCATGAAAAAAAAAATATGTCCACCAATGCAACAGTATAACTTGCTGTCCAGAAACATCAAAAAACACACAAGAGTATAAGCTATATATAAAGACTGGCTACACAGGCAACGTGTATCAGTAGCAAAAACCAGTTGCTTGGTTTGGTCTTTTCATGATAATAATAAAAAGATAAAATAACACCAGCCTTAAGCTCAGGTCACGGCAGCATTTAAAAACAGCGACATTTTGTGGTGAAATCAATTATTTTAAACTGAATTACCACAATCAGTGGATTCGCCGTCTTGACAATGCTGACCTTTGCGGGAATGAACAGCCGTTGAGTCCAAAATGGAGGACGCTATCGTAGCTTATTAGCTGCCTAACCTTCCTCTATCAGAGTTTAAACTGCTCCACAAAACAGGAATGGTTTACAGACAGTTTGAGGCAGGGGTCAATAGCACCAATACGTCTTTTGAATAAACGGTATCCAACTTTTTGTCCAACCGAGTTAACAAGCTCACTAACTAACATTTAACAAGCTAGCTAGCTTAGATAGCTTTTTTCCCCCCTCTTAAATAACTCTTTATTGAAAGAAATGATGGACAATCCTGAGAACAAAACCCCAGGGGGAAGTAAACGGTACAGTACTGAGAAAACAAAGAATTTCAGAGCGCTACTGTGACTGAATAGTGTGCTAGCATGTTCCTGGCTTGCTAGTGTGTTTGCCATAAGCCCGCCAGCTACATTAATTCACCAACTAGCCCTGCAAGTAGTCCAAACATCAAGCGTGAGGTCCAATTCAGTACTCGACCTCAAAAATATAAATCAGTTCAAAAGTAGAAAAAAGGTGGCACACCATCAAAGCAATCAATGCCTGTAGAGCTTCACATTTTTCATTGCTGACGCTTCAGCCACAGGCCTTCCTCAGAGCTTTATCCTTTAATTTATATGTAATTATTTGCTACTGTTGCTTTTATCGTAGGGTGTTCTGTAACTAAAGACCTCAGGAGAAAAGCATCAAATTTAAATGTAATGTAAAATATATTCATGTCCATCTGTTGAGCTCCTCGTCCCCAGCCGGTCCTGACGCTGGCCGGCTTTTGTGGTCCTCTCAGCTGGCCTCATTGTTTATCATAGCAACGTCAGGAGGACCGCACTGCTTAATGTGGTGACATCAGCGGTTAGGCCTGATTAACGGGCTTCAGTGTCATTTGTCATCAGGGATATCGAGCATGCTAATCTGGGGGACCCGCCTGCTCAGTCGCTGGGACGCCTTGTGGTGATAAAGCAAACAAACTGCAGCGATTAAGAGTTTATTTGGCCTTGAGTGCAAAAAACATTATTCAGTCATGTGGCATTGAGAGGAAACAAAGATCACCTTATCCTTAAATGTTAGCAACAAACTCAGTAAACACTAACAGGCCAAATGAGGTGACTGAAGCTCTAAATAAAATCCTCCATTTACTCCTCATTAATTCACAATTTTCCCTCTCTAAAGCTTTCCATTGAGATTTGTTTTTCCAGAGGCAGCGCCCCAAAAAGAGACGGACTGAAGGATGGACTCGAGCATGCAAAAGAAAAGAAAGAAGACAAGAGAGGAAGGAAGGGAGGGAGGCAGAGAGTGAGGACTAATCCCATTAGGGTGGCAGCTAAATGATTTGTTCCACTGAGAGAAGGGAAGATAAAAAGGTGTGTGTGGGGAAGGAAAGGGGGTGTCTTTTTTTAGGGGGGGGGGTGACAGTAGCTATGAGGCACAAATCTCTTCCAAAAAAGGAAACCCTTCTCTTCTCCGCTCCCCGTTAGCAGCCCCGGGCATCCTGATTGACAGCACTCAAAAGCTGTCCACACGCCACTTTAGTCCCAAATTTGAAAGTCTAATTTATTCTCCCGGGGGACGCAACGAGGAAATGTTAGAACAAACAAACACACAGAGACAGAGACAGAGACAGAGAGAGAGAGAGAGAGAGAGAGAGAGAGAGAGAGAGAGAGAGAGAGAGAGAGAGAGAGAGGATGGAGCTGGTGACACGCCAAATTCAGCCACCAAACCATGACCCACAAACGATAAATAAAACTTTTTAAACAAGCCTTAAAAAAAAATAAAAAAAACTCTCCTTATCTGCCTTTGGAGCAAACATTTAAGATTAAAAACAAGTACTTCATATGATTAATTGATTGATATGTCTAGCGCTGGAACCCCTATTAAGAAGACAAAAGCCAAACAAAGAGTTGGGCTTTTTACTTTTTTTAGATACAAGTGCCGATAGTTTGATAGGTTACTTTGAGAAAAATAAACATTTTGAAAAGAGTTTTTTCCCCAACATAATAGCTAAAAGTTAAATGCTGCCTAAACACAAGCAGTCTAAATCAAAATGTCATTTCAATCTGATTAAAGAATACAAATCTGAGCAGACATCTTCTTCAAGCTTTCGGTACTTCATATTTTTCAATATGCCACGTTATACTGCCGCATTTCGGTCCATACAAAAAGGTATAATACCCAGCCTTGCACATCCACATGGAAAAACATTGCATCACCTCACACTCAAACAATCTCTGAGAGGCCTGTCCTTCAACGCTGACAGCCTGGCAGACACTTGGGCAGTTTCCGTTCTCCAAGAACGACAACAAAGAGACTCCCCGTCTTCATACAGTAAACTTCAACAGCTTCAGGAAGTCGTTAAAACAGCAAATGGGTGTTTAGCTCAGAGAGAGGCCAAGCTATTCCAGGTGAAGAAAGACAACAGAGAGTGTGTAAAAGAAGAATTTTGACATACCACGTGTAATTAACCACTTTATATAATGATAAAATGCCAATTCAAGGTTTCCTGCGATGTTTTATAGCTGACGACACACAAAAATGAATTCACTTTACGAAATAATACGGGCAGAGGCACCATTTCACACAGCAAATGCCAGTGTGGGTATTAAAAATTAAATTAACCAGAAGATGACATGAGTCAGGATCTACCACCTCAGCTAAACAATATTCTGGAAAAAACCCTAAAATGTACCAATCACAGCTGATCCAGGACACACTGGAAGGTGTTTTTTTATGTTTGCATTGATGCTTATGTGTTGTTTAAGTTCCTGAAACACCTACAGGAAAAGAGCTTAATTCAACAGAACATAAAAATATTTAATTTCTGTATTATATAAATTCTTAGATTTACAAGTTTCTATGTGATAACATCCTAAGAGTTCATATTGATTTCTCATCCTTATTACTGTTAGTTCTTTTTCTCTCATTACAATCTGCAATTTTACAGAAAATTATAAAAGAAATACAGAAACAAGCATTATTATTGTTTTATCCATCCCATTTATATCAATGATAGGCTAAGTAACAGAAACACGTCTCTGTATAATGCAATACCATTCAACAACTGAACATTATAACTTTCACGAAGGTAGGATTTATTGCAAACTGTTGTATTAGACTGCATTAGTTTTAGCTAAATGTACCTAATAAACTGGCAGCTAAGTGTATATCAGTGCAGCAGAAACAGTTAGTCAATTAATCAATTAGTTGATCAAGAGAAAATCAATTGTATAAGCAGCACAAATGACAATCAATCTCTGGTTCCAGGTCCTCAAGAGGGAGGACTTGCTGCTTTTCTCCTAATTGTTAATTAAATATCTTTGGATTTTGAACTTTTGGTGGGACAAAACAAACTTCTTTGGACACTTTATAGACTATATTCTTAAATCAACTAACTGAAAAAAAAAAAATCTGCAACTATTTTGATAATCGATTAATTGTCATTTTCTGGTTCCAGCTTCTCAAATGTTACAATTTGCTGTTTTTCTTTGTCATATATGACAGTAAATTTAATATCTTAAGGTTTTGGACTGTTAGTAGGACAAAACAAGCTTAATGAAGACATCATCTTGGGCACGGAGAAATTGTGAATGCCACTATTGGTATTTCTAAAGGCTTAACCAAGAAAATAATAAGCAGATTAATCGATAATGAAAAGAATCGTAAGTTGCAGCCCTAGATATAAAAACTTTCATAACTTCAGTTTACATTTTGTTTCTTGTGTTATACGTTATGTTAGTAAGTAATGGCCATTTGTTAACATGAAAACGTTATATCTTCATAGATTGTTCCTTCAGTTGCCTACATCAACATCATTTAGCAGATTTGTACAAAAACATGTACACACAATGAGAAATGTCGCTCCAGTATCTTTAGAAAGAGTTTTGTGTTAAAAAATATGAATAAAAGTGAGGATTCCCAGCCGTCGTTGAGCAGAGAGGAAGCTGTATTAACTGTGGGACTAACTAATGACTTCCGTGTCATCCTTTTCATTATCTTGGCCTCGGCTCGCGGTCACAGGGTCAAAGGCTACGAAAACAGTAGCATGCCTTCATAGGTAGAATGCAACACATTGTATTGTGTTGACAGTGAAGGGGTGAGGAGGGGCGGGGGTGTCTTCCCAGTGGGAGTCATCCTGGTCGACAATAGCAGTAACATTCCACTGGAAACACTGTGGCATTATGGCTGCCCTCTGTTTTGGTGGAAGCGGGGATCCTCCCGGCGAACAAAAGGGATCAACTCCCAGGATATTCTGGGAATTTTCAATGTCATGTTTGGGAATGATTCAGAGGGGCTATCGCTCATGAAAACTCATGTTTTGTTAACCAAAAATGTTTTTTCAAGCTTGTATTGACAGCTCTAAACAGGGACCACATACTCTCAGTGCGCCAGATTCCCACACTTTAACTGCCAAATGTGTTGTATCTGTTGCAATGTAAGAAACATGCTCACAAAACTTTTAGTATTTTAATCTTATTTTTCGACATTTTGTGCTTTCATTTTCTGCAGCGACTGTGTATTGCTTCTCTACAACAGCTCTGTTGAGTATTCACCTGGCAAAGAGTTGGGCATTTATTTTGTAAAATGAAAACTGAAAATTTTGTTGTTTTAGTAGCCGGAGAAAAAACAAGTCACTGACCTACATAGAAAATTACTGTGTAAACAATGCACCCAGGTGAATACACAAAGGTTCATTATAAAGCTGTTATTTTGGCGTGTAACTCAAACTAGTGGCAGTAAAAGTTTTATCTTACAGCTACTGTCAGGAGGATTTAAGCAATAAAAATAGTGTCGTTTTAAGTGAATTAGATGATTTGTTCCATCAGTCAGTTCAATACTTGTTCAATACTATTTGTCACAATCCTTGGAGACTCAGTGCTGGTAACTAAAAAAGAGCAGTATTATGGTTTAAAATGGTGGGGGTCTGGTGGTAAATGATGCATACCAGGCAACCGCAACAGTCCTTGTTTGAGTTTGAAATTAGTTTAAATTGGTACAGTGTTTACAGCACTTTCCTAGGTAAGGTTTCTGATCAACATACTGCCCATCTTTCAAGTAAACTTTATTTGTAAAATATTTGGGGGGGATGAAAATATTTTAGCTTATTAATAGTAACACTCAGACAGCCTTGCCTTGCTTTTCAAGGACCCAAACCTCATTAGGAAGTTCTTTATACTCACACAAAAGTTCTTCTTCTCACAGGGATGATTTGTCACCTTTGGCGTGCGGACAGGTTAACACTTAAAAGCTTGGCTTAGATCATCCTGATAAGTCTTTATTAGGAATTCTAACATCACTAACTGTCTCTAATAAACAGACAGCCCCTGCCCAGAAGGCGCTGTCCATGAACAAATATTGACTCGAGTGGTGACCCGTGCTCTGCTATTATTTCAGCGACGCTGGAGGGCAGGAACAATCAGCGTTTGCCGGTGGAGAGGTTTGGTGGCAGATGTCACTGAATATGCAAAACAGCTAGACAAGAGAGGAAGGGAAGGTAGCTGTAGCAACAATGAACAACAGATAAACTGGTACTGTCAAAAAACATTTTACTACATCTGTTGTCAAAACCTGGCAAGGGAACATTTTACCGCCATGACTGTTTTTGTTTAAAATGTCTTCCAAATATGAGCTCATTGGAAAAGTGATCCCCATCACTCTGCAACTCCAAAATATAAAATAAATTAAAAGACACCACCACACACACAGCGTTTATGTAGAAACTTAAGTCCACTTAAGTCTCGCTATTGTTTCAAATTTCAAAGCATCTTTGGCTGAGCATATATGGTGTAGTGGAAACTTCAGTTTGCAGAGAGCACATTTAAAAAGACAACAGTGGCTCATTTTGTTGTTTGGTCAACTTGTAAAATTAACATTAATTAATTATCATTAATTATTAGTCACTGTTGATAAAAATCTGCCAGTGACATCCGTCATTTCAGCAGGTAAAATCAATGATTGCCTGCTACAAATGAGAAGCTTATGTTTTGAAATAAATGATCATATGAATAAATCCAGTAAAAGATATTAATAAACCACTAAAATGTTCTTTTTCTCACAGTAACTTATTTATTGGAGTTGACTGCATTTTTATGTAGCAATTCGTACTCTTAAAAGCCCTTTTTGAAAAGTCTGTTTCATAGAGGCCTTTTCCCAGTCTGTCTGCTAACCAGCTAGCTCCCGTTAGCTGAGCAACCAAAGAGAAAAGCAAACAAGCCAAGTTAGCTTCTTAGCTGGTTAGCTAGGTAACGTCGTTTTCCTAGTTGAGCTAAATAACTACAAGGAGAGGCTACTTGTTTGATCTGAACTGTATTTATTTACAACAGCAGCTAGTTAGCTAATTCACAATTAGCACTGATGATGCGCTAGCTAACTGGAGCTAGCTGACTAAGTAGCAGTTACCAAGCCTGCTAACAGAAGCAGGATCCATATGACTGGCATATGAAGGTCTCTGGGTAGGGATCTGATCATATATATTTTTGTATTTAACAATATGATTATTTATTTCATTATGACTTGTTTTAATATATATGATCAATATTATTTTGGGGATCCAAAACCTATCTCACCTATAAATCATGCGGCTGCCTTGTGTCCTAACAACTCAAATGTTAAACCCAGTTATTAAAGAGCAAGCACCATGATCTCTAATTTGAATAAACAAAAACAGGCCAACTTTCAACAGCCTGTTAAACTAGTTTGGTGATAAAGCACCTCAGTGGCACGCTGCCATCTTTTGAGGCTTGTTTTTGATCCATCCAGGAATTAAGGGTGTCATTGTGCATGACTACTCGGATGAAATGATTACAACGCGATTAAACAGGTGTTCATGACTGCTGCTGGGATGGTTACCGGTCTACAGGTTTGTAGTGTCACTTTATTTAACAGTCAGCAGACAGTAATAAGTCTTTCCAGTATCATATGACATTTTTAAACAATGGCAAGATAAGACAGCTATAATATAGGCACCAATAAACATAACACAATCCCAATCATGTTACTGCTTTGATAAAGCATTTACAACATTTTTATGTCAACAAAGCAGTATCCTGATCAGTAATCTTCCCTCACAACAGGACAAGAGTGTTCACATGTCTATATTATAGTTACATTAGCGGGTAGGTATCCATCTTCTGTTAACCCTTCTGTTAAGTATAAATCCAGCTTTACTCAGTCAGAGTAGATTGCATTATGGATTAAAATGGAACCCTATCTTGTTTGTCAAACAGGCGTGAGACTGATAACTGGAAAAAACATCCGAAACTCGTCCAGCGTAGTAGGTTGTGAATGAGTGAATGAATACTCTCGTCTCACAGAGGAAAAACCAAGCACTTGAGCTAAAAAAGCTACATGCTATTTATTGATGGAAAACAATTCTTGTGATAATTTGTCTAGGCCTGATAAATGCTTCACTCCCACATCCTTCGATCACAGGCGCCTGGCAGAGGAAGCGGCCTTGTGCTCTAAACTCCTGAGAGGGGGAACATGGGATTGGTCAGGGAACCTGTGGATGGCGTTGCCATGGTGATCTGCCCCTCACTTTGTGGAAACTGAAACCTGAGAGGGTGCAGGGCCATTGTCAAGCCGACTTCACCACAGCACGGGGATGAGGACTAAAGCCACCCAGCCAAACACTGTGGACATCGTTCACTGTACTAACAACGGCAGATTGGATCAAACTAAAGACACAAAAGTATCAGCAAAAACTTTTATAACGATAAAACTCATTACACATTCACTCAATCATCTATCTATGTGTTGATTACAGATCACACAAGTATTTTTTTTACTATAATTAATGTGGGATGTTGAAATACGGCCTCCTCATACAAAAACGCAGCCTCATATTAAAACACTCCCCATGTGGTGTGCTGACAGCAGGCCTTCATGAGCACAGTAGCTTTAACCGCAGCAGATAAGATCAATGGTGTCACCAGGGAGTCAATCTCCACTGTAAACAAAGCCCCACTGACTGCAAGAGGAAATAATTTACTACTGCAGTTTAACAGTTTACTGAGAAACGCCCAATCTTCTTCTTCGTCGGGAACATGTTTATACACTGAATCAAAGGCATGTGGCTGCAGACAGGTTTTATGAAAAGACCCCTGACAGGAAAAACAGCTTTTTTTCCTCCTGATTTGAGGACCACTTCAAAGTGCTGCTGTCTTCACCTGACTGTAGTCATTTCCTACGAGTTTGGGAAAAGAAACGTGATGACAACTTGCTATAACAGCTTAAAAAGTGTTCAATTTAACTAACTGGAAGCCTCATTTCCAAAATGTCATGTGGACGCTCAACGGCTGTGACACGTGACTCATCATGATGTATTTCACAGTGAATTGATGACAACAACATTGTTTATTGCAATAATTTCTGGGACAATATATCGTCCAACAAAATGAGTTATTGTGACAGGCCTACCTGTAGTTTTTACATTGTCTGTCACCACTGCACCTTTTTTTTCCCCCCTCATGGGCCATCAACACCAGTGCAAAGTGAAACAAAACTTCAGTGCCAGTTGCAATTTGTTGTCATATTTTCAGGGGCGTCGCAGTGGCCAGGTGTTGAGATGTGAAATTTGATGAATGTCAATTCCTCTCTCTCAGTGGCCTGAAACTGGTTAGCTAGTCTTTGCGCATCTTTTCCGTGATGATTTTAGCCATGCTAACATAGCGTCTTGCTTAGCATTGGCATGTTAGCATTGTCATTGTGGGCATTTTAGCATGCTGCTGTTAGCGTTTAGCTCAAAGCACCGCTGTGCCAAAGTACAGTCTGAAAGAACCGCAAGCATGGCTCTTGTTAGTCTTGTTAGAATAAGACACACTAGTTATTTTTTCCTCACACGTGCAGAACCTATGGGCATGTTAGTAGTGGTCAACTGGCCATGTGCAGTGCATTGAAGTACAACATTTAACATGCATCAGTCTTTGTCGGTGCTAGCTCTATAATGTCATCTGGGTGCGTCAGGGCCATTTGGATAACTACTTGTGTGATAAACAGGTCACTGGATGTGACTTGGGTTTGTCTTCACATTGACTTTTTACAAGTGAAGAAGGGTAAACATGAAGTCATATAGACTGACAGTAACTCAACAGCATTTTACTTATGTTTACTGATGTTCTCTGGTGTCACAGAAATAACTGAGTATTTTAGTCCAAATTGCAACTCGACCACACGTTATGAATATTGACGAACAGGTAGAAACAGGATGAAAAAGAGGCAGCTTGTACCATAATATCATGGGGGGGGGGTACTAATAGTAGTTTAGCATTTGAACTCGAACAGCACCACAGTCCACTTGGGGACGAACAGAAACCACCTGAATAGGTGGGTCTTGGTCCAGCTGTTTTGTTTTGTCAGAACCAGAGCTCAACTGGCAGCTTTCACACCAGCTCAAACACACTGAACCAAAGAGGCAAACGCACCAAAACAAAGCACCCTAAAACAAGTTGTATCACCCAGTGTCTTATTTAAAAAAAGGCACAAGATATTAATTTTTGCACAGCTGCACATCCCAGCCAAAAAAGGTGGAGCCCCAGCCAAGCCTTAAGGTCAGAGTGACTGGATCTTCACTGGGAATGTGTAGGGCAGCAGCTGTAGACTCAACAGACCCCCCCCCCCCCCCCAACTGTGCAGCTCTGGCTCATCAGTATCCCCCCCAACATACTAGACTTTTTTTAACAGCCACAAAGTCATTTAGACGCAATAAGTGTGTTTTTCCTGTGTTCTCATTTTTTGCATGGAGAGAAGAGTGCAATGCTGCATTCAGTGGCGGCACTGAGCCTGCAAACTATGAATAAAACAAAAAGGTGTTCATCGGCAGGTCATATGAATCCAAATATGCAGCCCAAAAAATAAAGACATCTACAGAAAACAATGCAACAGTTGTATTAGCCCCTGTAGACTTGCCTTACTCCAAAACATACTTTGCACTCACCTTCCTCAGGTCTTAAAAGTCTCAAAGTTATTTTGTGAATGCATTTCGCTCACAGAAAGCTCCCAGTACAACCAGAGAGGACACATCCCAGAGAGAAATGAGGGATTAACATGGAGACGTCACCCGGCGCTGTCTCACACGGCAGAGCACGAGCCAATCACAACACAGCCGCTCAGACACTAAACACACACACATTGTAACCTGACAATACCAGCCAGTGAGGGAAACTGTAATATGAGCAGCCGGGTGACTAGCGGGCCGAGGCTCTGGGGTTCTCTCAGCCGTAAACAGTGGCATCCCTGGCAGGAGAATAATTCAGCAGCTCTTTCTGTGGCATAGAGGGTCATTGAAGTGTGGAGAAACTGGGGGGCGTTTCCAATAGCCTGCGGGAAGAAAGGTGCACAAGGCAAGATTTCCATGTAAAATTACGCCTTACCTCTCATTAAAAGTGATACTCCACCCAAAATATATCTTCTGAGCATGAAACACACTGCCTTCAGGGCTCAACTGTAGTTTGAATTACAGTGGATTGAAAGGAATTCAACAGCTGCCTTTTTTCATGGCAGGAAAAGAGCATTAAAACTAGGGCTGAGACTAACAATTATTTTTGTTATCGATTAATCTACCAGTTATTTTCACGATGATTTATTTGGTCTATAAAAAAAATAAAAAGATAAAAAAAAAAAAAAAAAAAACACAAAAAACAACTATAACAAACAATGAAATGTTCCGAAAGCCTGAGGTGATGTCTTCAAATTGCTTGACTTGCTCTTAAGAAATGGCTTAAATGATTAATCTATTACCAAAACTGTAGCGGATTAATCGACTCGTTTCAGCTCTAATTAAAACACTGATAGAAGCGTCATGGTAACCGAATGGTTACACCGCATGCCACATGGCTGCATCAGTCGCAGTCGAAGACTCTTATTTTGGGAAAAACACTAATAACACTGATATCAATCTCATGTCTGTCCATCGAGCTTAAAATAAAAGCTGACTAATTAAGACAAATCTTGTTTGTTTAACCTGTAAATTTTGTGGTTTTAAGGGAGTTACACGCTGTAACTATTTTTTGTTGAGCAACAGCCACGCATAGTGACTTTCTGGAGGCTTGTCGTTATCGTGCCTGTACAGAGACCAAAACCTCAAAACATAATCAAGTGGTAATACCTACCTGTACTGAGTCTGTTGCTGTTTGATTCCTGTGCATGTCACTCAGAGTTATTTCTTCTATAAACAATAATAAATGAATAAACTACAAAAAGAATTCAACCAAAGCACATTCCTGCTTGCAGGACTGACATGGTTGGACATCAGAAAACGTTATCATGATAGGACCAATCCAAATCCAAGCTGCCCACAGCTTCTGTTTTCTGTGAAAACCAAAATTACAAACTTTTTTTTTGGTCTCTTACATCTCTTGAGCGTTTTGACTGAAAGCATTACGGACAGGTT
Organism: Macquaria ambigua; assembly: GCA_008360985.2. Lineage (NCBI taxonomy): Eukaryota > Metazoa > Chordata > Actinopteri > Centrarchiformes > Percichthyidae > Macquaria > Macquaria ambigua. Next base: position 314,407 of record VMKM01000340.1, read on the forward strand.
AAAGTGAGACTTTTTAAAGAAGAAATAACATCTCAAATTCTTAGAAATTAAACAGTTGAATTCATGAGCAATAAAATGCACCCTTGTTTAGCCCTTCTTGGTCTGGTATTACACTACATTATTACGCTACACTATTGTATTCTTGTTTACAATTTACACAAAGACTTTGACTTGTAAATAGACACTGTATGTTGTTGGTAATTGTTGCTTTTTATATGCACTCTTATATACGCATCTATTGTTTCACCTTGTATGTACATAATAGTTCTATGTTTATTTTTACCTATCTTTGTCGTCTTTGTTTTTAGCTGTATGCCTATTTCTATCTTCTTGTTATGTGTTAAGGATATTTTACCTAGTAAAACTAACAAAAAAAAAACCCAAATGGTTTACTACACTAAACGTGTGCCTTGTCAGGTAAATAACACATTTCATAAATAGAATATGGTTTTTAGTAAACAAGGCTATCATGCCACCTGGTTACGGCTGGTTGGCTCTCCTGATAAGGGCTGAGTTCTGGCTAAATTGAATCAGGCTGCCCAGACGGCCTTCTTGTGGAATTCTTCAACTTGACAGGCAAAGTCTGTGCATGTCTGCATAGCTGAGGGATTATCACAGTATCAGTTGAGCCCTGAATTCCCTTTGCACCTGCCTTGTCCTGCTTAACGTACAAGAAACGGGTGGGATTTTTCACTCCCTCCCTTTCTCAGACGACGTGCCTTTCATTCACAAGTAGTTCTGACGGGATAATGACAAGCAGAGGGTGAGCTGCTTCTACAAACGGACACTTCCTTCTGACACGGGCAGCCAGGGAAGATTTGTAAATACAAGAGTTGAAAGTTTTGCAGACGTCTGTCATTTCTGCAGCACTTCAGATCCACTGAGGTCGCTCGGTGTATATAGAGAAGATAGAGAAAGCTGCAAGAATTGTGGTGGTCAGAATAAAAGGAGTTGTAACAACAGGACTGCTGGTTTAGTCCCTGCCCAGTGTGGCAGATTGAGGGATGATACTCTGTACCTTCCACCAAGGTAGCAACTCCCATCACCTGATGCAGCTGGTCCATGATTCTCACTTTGTGCAACATGCAGCATTTGGACATTTGGTTTTGTGTTTAATGATCGTCACGTCAAAGCCACACGGTATGTACCATTTCTGCGCCATAGGAATTCACTCAAAACCTATTAAAAACAGATTTTTAAAAAAAAGGGCCATATGGTTGCATTCTGTGACATATTTCTTCATTATTGCCAGAGTAGTTCATATTGTAATGAAGGAATATTGCCACCAAAGTGCAATGGATTGGCTTGGATTTTTTATGGTTTTTGGACAACAACGGAAGAGTTCTTTAACTGTTAATTGGGCCTGTTCATGCACAAATCACTCAGTAAAAACACAAACCAAGCAGAAACCCAAATGGCACCATATGGTCTGAGCAACCAGACAGCAAATCATGATCGTCCTTTGAAGAACAAATTCAGCACGTGATCGCTTCTGGCTCCGCTCCGACTGCGCTCCCACTTCAGAGCTTGGTGGGTCATCTAAATAACAGAAAGGTCAAGAGTAAGAAAACAAATGCGGCAGATTAGGGCCGGTGTAATCAGCTTACCTCTCATGTATCTATCTGTATTTTAACCTCATTCTGCTTGAAGTATTTTTTGTATCTGTGCTTTTATTTGTAACGTTTTTTAGTTTATTGTACAAAATTTACTGTCTGACATTTAACTGGAAAATATCCTGCCTCTGCGCCATACATGTGTTTGTCACAACTCCAATCTCCAAAATTATTTGTTAGGTGTTTTGTGTGTGAGTCATTGTATTAAGAAAACTTAAAAATACCAAGTGTTGCTTGAGTTTTGACTTTAAAACTGCTTTGGCTTCTCCATGCACCTTTCAAGTGGGTGAAGTTGTACCAGAGACTCCTGCAAACAGTATATCAGCCAATATATCCTCAGCAGAGCCTTCTACTGTGTGCGATAGTTTAGCTATTTTCAGCAATGAAGAAAAGTGAAAATCATCCACGTTGTCCTTGAAACATGGGTATGGCAGTGAAAGATAATTGAGGTGTTTAGATTTCCCTGCCTCACCACATTCAGTTTTTTTTCCTGCCACTCCTCCCACAGTGGTCAAATATCAAAACAATAATTTACAGCAAGTCTCGTCAGGCAGAGTGCCTTTTCTTCTGGGCATCTTTTCAGTGTGTAATTAATTTAATTCACAGGATCGACCCATTAGCACTAGCAGAGACCATGAAAGACTAAAGAATAAAGTCGTGTCCACTACAGTCCTACAAGCAAGGCTGACATTAACCCTCCTTCATACGAAATCATTAATAAACCAATGTTTGTTTGTCTGTACACTTCCAAAAATAACAATTAATTACATCCAGTTCGAGATGGTAGCAATTGTATTTTGTGTTAACATGTTGGATAAACCAAACAAAGTGTTGTAACTGTCAAAGTGATTCAGTAAAATGGTTTCCAGGCAATGTTTACATCAAAATAATATCTATCTACTATCCAAACAACTCAGTGGGTATTAATGAGGGATCAGGTGTGCAAAAGTCAGGGAAATGGCTCAAGAAAAATGAACAGAAATGTCTTTTTTTGCTTTTAGACCAGGAAAAAAAAAATATCCTCAATTCACGACTCTCGTTTAAACTACATTAAATTGAAAATGGCAAATGTCAATGATCTCTGATATAAAGAGCACGATGACTAAGAGGGGGCATGAATGAAAGAAAGGGATTAACATACCAAGAAACAAAACATCTTTGTGAAACACACTTCCAAGGTTTAGCCGGGGTTAATCCCAGCTACACAGAGAAATACCTTCACTCATTCATGTTCACCGCGACAATTTTCCTCCCCACACAAATCTCACACAAGTTGAAGCATGCAGGACTGAATCATCTAACAATTCTCCATATGGTTAAAATGGACTAGATGCTCACAAAGACAAAAGCCTATCCAGGTAAAAAGGAGGGAATACTTCAATCAAGAACGGACATGGGTGGTTGGACATATTGTGATGTTTAATGTGACAGTTTGTGAGCTTAGAGTTTTGCGCACGTGTCCGTTTGTTCTTTTGTAATGCCTTGGTGATGGTAAGTGATGCAAGAAGTTAAATTAACTGAGTTCACAACCTCAGCAGATGCCACTGACGGGGCAAAGAGGTTATCAAGTCTACCATCAGCAAGACAACAACTTCCTCTCATAAAGCTATTTTTGGACACAAAGGAGCAACAGAGCTATTTAACAAGCCAGAGTGAAGGTTGGGTTGTTGGAAAGCTGGGTTCTTAAAATGAACATTTCTTAACAGTCTATAGTAGTATATTAGACTTACAATATCTTTAAGGATCTTTCTTTTTGGTTTGAACAATCTTAATACTCGTCTAACGTTTCCAAATGCGCTGGAAAATGAACTGTAGCAGAAAAAAAATACTTAAAAGTCTATAGCCACATTAGCGGATAAAAAAAAATTATACCATTTGACCTGAAGGTGGCACCAGGAAAGGCCATATTGTTACCGAAATGAAAAGGGTTTAAGGGAGAAGTTAAACATTTTGGGAAATACACTTATTCGGTTTCTCGCCGAGAGTAAGATGAGAAGATTGATACCACTCTCATGTCTGTATGCTAAATATGATGCTACGGCCAGCAGCCTGCTAGCTTAGCTTAGCATAAAGACTGGAAACAGCGGGAAACAGCTAGCCTGGCTCTATCCAGCAGTAACAAAGCCCACTTACAAATACGTTGCATCTTGTTTCTTTAATCCATACAAACACGTGTTGTGTCAAAATGATAAATCAACGTGTTACGGAGGGGGGTTATATGCCGCACTATTTGTTGGCGGGGACCAGTAACTTCCTGGAGTCTCTGCTGGTTACGACCAAGAAGTAGTCTGGTACATAAGCCCCCCGAAAATGTTAGCTGGGAACTACTTAGTTTAGCATGCATACTTTTTACATAGTGTGGGCTGAGCAGCTGTATATGTAAACCATGTCATGTGGTACTATTCAAGACATTTTTATACTTTCTTTCATTCTGGGAGACAATTCAAAGAATGGGAAACCAAAACAATTATAGATTCTTCTAACAATGTCCAATGATCAAGCATTCGAAATGGTAATCTTTACACACTGCCACGACTCAAACAAGATCTACATCTGACCTTTACATCAACATTAAACACACAACTTAAATGTTTGTATATTACAGCATTCTATATAATATTTGTGATCGACGAGTGCATGAAGACGCCAAACCCAGCCAACAGAAAAGTCTGCCAATCCATCTCAGGCCATCTCAGACTCTGTTAAGCCTCTAAATCCAGCAAGCACTGATTTAAAAAGATTTTCAAGCAGTTCTGCCAGAGCTTTGATCACTCCAATAATGACTTCCTAGCAAATTTGCAAACAATGCGGGGCAGGCCTGGAAGCTGCCCCAGGCAACTGGAAATCTTTTAGGAGGATTCCCTGAAGCTTGACTTTTCTTTTTAAAAGTCCTCCATTTAATATCTGCTGTTGTTATTTTAGATTTTACAGGTTAATGTCTATAGAAGCTACTTATGTGATGTCTAATCTAATTTGATATCTCACTAAACAGATGTAGCTTTCATCAAATGTATACTTTTGTACAGTTCTCAGTAAGGTGTAGATTTTGCAGGGGGAGTTTTAGTTTAGTTTCAGTGCATCTACTATTCAAAGTAGGTTTCATCTTGTAATAACAGGGCAGTCCCTGAGGCTCATGTAGGTCTTCATCCCACTCTTTAAGACCCCAACAGCTGTAACAACTCCCTTCACCTCCACAGTCAAACATTGAGACCAGCAAGAGTGGTTTCTTCAGGGTTATACAGGGTTGTTCAGGGCGTACAAATGGGTACAGAAAAAAAAAAATCATCTTTTCAAGTTAAAAAGGCAGTATTTTAAGCCCTAAAACATGCAAGAGAAGCACAACTGGGACAGAAGCATGCACAGATGTTCGACCAAAACTAAAATTACAACTGAGCACCCCCTCTACATAAAATTACAGAGAAAACACCCCGGCACGGACTCCACAAAGACTGTACAGCCGCAAGAAAAGCAGGGCCAGATTTGACGTGCAACCCGCTCAGATGGGGCAGTGGAGTGGAAGTAATTTTCTCTAAACAAACACTGGAGGGATGGGAGTCATAATCACAGGGAGGTGGAGGCTGGGGCTGACACATCTGAGCAGCGGAGGCCCAGCTTTGATCGTGTGGACAGAAGGGTCGTCTCACTAAGGTGTTAATTGAGAGACCTCTGCCATATGTCCACAAAGGCTGAATGACCAGCCGGATGACGTGGACCCAGAGCGCCCGCTAAGCCTGATGTACCAACCGACGCCAGGCTGTGCTTCCACCCGATCTGCTTACGCGTTAGTGGGAAACCAGTGAGAGGCTGTGGCATGCTCTGCGTGTTGCTGGAGGACATGCACAATGTACAGATTTAACACTAAGCTTGTTACAGTACGAACAAGTCTGAGCTCAGAAATGTCAGTAAAATAAACAAGAGGCACATGAGCTGCCTACACACTAAAATCAATGTGATACATTTACGCTAATAATTGGTCATCAGTTAATCTAAACGGTGCATTAATTAGCAGATATTTTCCTTAAGAGGCAGTAATACGTATTTGAATTATACAGTTAACTTGTAACAAAGAAAAACATATACAACGTTAACACATAGATGAAGCCAGCAATGTCAGAAAAAGGCTTATTCAAATCATCTCGTCTGTAGATGTGGTAAAAGAAAAAATGTTTCCATGTATTGTTTTTTTAAGTTATTGATTCTCAAGAATGTGCAGACAGATGAACAGACAGGCAACACCTTGAAGACACAATGCCCAGTGTACTATGTACCTACAACAAACTTTTTGGCTCCACTGCCAAGGACCGATAAGCTGAAAAGAAAAATAAAAAGTTTAAGTTCACTACTTAGGCCACTTAATAAGGCGAATATACATCAAATGCCAGTTTATTAGGCACACTTTGCTAAAAGTAATGCAGTCTAATGCAACAGCCACGCAGATGGCAATCTTAATGGGGATTTAATGTTCACTTCTTGTACAAACTGTTACAGGGAGGTGTTGAATCAACTTTATGGTCATTTTGGAGATCCAAGTTTGTGCTGCCTTTTGAGAGCTGTTTGTAATATTTAGCCAACCTATGAAAATATGTCTCCCTATATGTGCTCAGTGAATTAGGTGCTATTTAAACTTACCTACAATGCATTACCTAAATGAAATGTACATACCAAAAGTGTGGAGAATGGGTATTTATAACTTTATTTTCTTTTGTAATCAGCATTGGTTTGATTAGGATGGCAGCGCTGTAATTCCAGTGTTTTCATGGCTAAATAGATTGAACTTTAAACTGTTGGTCCATAATCAATATTATACAAGAAAAAGCAGCCACATTGAATTATAATGGAGTTGAACACCAGTAAAGCTGGAAAAATCATCAAAAGATTTTAGAGAAAATATGATACTGTACAAAAGATCACCAGGTTCACCAAAGCCACATCAGGTTGGTACTTTTATGTCTGAAGGAATGCTTTGTTTGGTCTCCTGCATGAAAGCTCTGTTTGTAATCTGTATTCTTATCATAGCCAAGTGTAGAAAAATGGATTCAGGGATATGCCAAAAGTGCCACACTGGAAGCCAAAGAATTTCATTAAAGCGCTGTCACAAAGCTCATATTCTTTCCCTTGACATATCAATTGAGTGCTTTATCGCTAAAGAAAAGTGGAAAAGCCTCCTCTGAGCCCAGCAGAAGATGAAGAGCCCTCTATTTGATCCCAGTTCTTCACCAGCACAATAGGGACCACCATCAAGGTCTACATCCCCACTATTCTGATCCTAAAATGCTTTAGCTCCCCACCACAAGCTTTTGCAGAGCTTTCATCTGCCTGCTTCAACCTCTGGCAGTAAGAAAATAGGTAGTGGCATGCCAAATCAGAAGAGGAGAGGAAGAATTAACTCTGCTGTATGGTTTGGAGACTGGATACCAGATATGACCAGCAGCGGCTTCATTTGCCCTGTAGGCAACATTTTAAAGTTGATGACAGTCCCTTTCAGCAGCCCATAAAGACACTTTTGTTAAGAGTCGAGCACTGTACTGTATTTTAAAGAAGAGACAATGAAAATGAGTACAGTGAAAGAAAGAAATTATTCTTTAGAGGCTTGAGGTGACTGTTGTAGCTCCATGGCAAAAATGAGTCAGTATGGGTCATATAATGGTGAGGGATTACTAAATCACATAATAGAGATGGGTCAGTGTCTGAAAACTGTTTTAAGAGCAGAACCCTGCAAAAAAGGAGCCACTACAACAGGGCTCACGAGTTAAATCTTAATGAATAAACTGCCTTTTTTCTCGCCTCCTGTAGCTAAGGCATGCACCACATTTCCCTGCACTTGGAGCTCAAAGTTCAACCCCCATATACTGCAGCATGTACAGAGATACTTCCAACACTTCCACGACACCTGTCTGGTGCGAACAAGCTTTGTTTGGTCGGTGCTGGGAAAAAAACAACCAGATTACCACAACGAGCAAGCCAGGTACAACAAACACCATATGACTTTAAACATAATCCTGTTTAACCAGCAGCGCTTCATGGGATTGTCTGGTCTGGTCGCTGCAGGACCACCTGACCCAGAACACGCATCGAAGACGCATTTAACGTATCCAAGGAGTTAAACCAAAGGCTCGAGCATGCTTAAATAAGCACACAAACATCATCAAAAGTTTAAATACCTTAAGGACGATGAAATGAACATATCCCTTGCATTTATCAGAAGCTCTCTGCGACTGCAAAACGTTTAACTTACCCGACGCCAAGTGTCTCCCAAGCTCTTTTTTTGGACTTGAATGCGACTCCTCCTCGTTGTTAATTCAACTGATCGTTCTTGGAGTCAAATTCTAGGAGGGTAAATCGTCCGGATAGGGTAGTAACTTAACGTCAAACTCTAAGTTGTACCCCGTGGCACACGACACGTCCCGTCCGCACCACCAGCAGCCTCTTTGTACTTCACCGCTTCAGCAGCAAGTTGTTAACCGGCGGTCATGCGCAGTAGGTGCCCAGACGAGCTTAGTCCGCTCGGTGCTGAAATGAAGGTCAGTCAGCGCTACAGGTGTAGCTTACCTGCTGCAAGATTGGCCTACTTTTACTGTCCGAGCTACAGGGGGCGAAACAACGGGAATATTTACTCTGGAGCCTTCCTGGTGAAATGTTAAATCAGCTTCAGGAAGGTTATAAGGCTAACTAGCTTTAAAAACGAGTAAGCTAGCTGTTAGTTGATCTAAGCACTTTAACTTTAGCTACTGCTGGTTAATGTTAAACTATGTAGCAATTGAGCAAGATTTCGAGAGACTTATCGCTTTTATTAACTGACAATAATATTAATTGTTAATTGAAATGTACAGATGTTTAGCTAGTAAATCTTATGCGACTTAGTGACAGTTAACACACCTAACCTAGCTAGATGTTTATCTTCCGCGAAACAATATAGTTCTTGGAACGTATCTAAAATGGGGCAGTTTTCGTTTGGCGCATTAATATGAATGTTTCTAATTGTTCTGTGTTTTTTGGGGGACTAATTTGAACGGTTTCCGAGATGGCTCGGCCAGTTAAATGTCAGAAAATATTTGGTACAATCACAAGGTTACATAAATGTAAAGCTACACAGTGATTATGTATAATATTAATCATAATTCTAGGCTACCAAAACACTCCTACAGTGTTTGGGACAGAGCAAAGAGTGAGCGTCTCAAACGAGGACGACTGGCCAAGACCGCCATCTTGTGGCGTTTTGTTTTAACAGTTAAAACAGATAAAGTTCAACTCAGAAAATGTAGAGACAGTGTATGGTATAGTTATGCGATTATAGAGTATTAAAAGGTTAATATTATAGGCTATTTGTGGTGTAACTTCACTACAAGCAGTGGTGGAAAGTAAGTAAGTACATTTATTTGTACTAGTACTGCAGTTAAGTACAATTTTGAGGTACTTGTGCTTTACTTGAGTGTTTTCATTTTATGGTAGGCTACTATATAGGCTACTTCTACTCCACTATTAAGTTACTGGTTACTTTGCAGATATAGGTTAATAATACAAAATATAGGCCTAATCAACAAATACATAACATTGTGGATTAAGATAAAACTTTATTGATCCAGGGGGGAAGTTCACAAGCTACCCAGCAGTATATTGAGTAATTAAAATTAGCTCCATCTTTACCAGCTTCAACATTAAAGTTATGTACACATTAATGCGTCAGTAACTATAATAAGTACATTTTGATAATATTACTTTTGTGCTTTTACTTAAGTAAAATTTTGAATGCATGACTTTTACTGACTTTACATGACTTACACTGTGGTATTGATAAGTACAATACAATAAGTACAAGATCTAAGTACTTCTTCTATGACTGACTAAAAGCTAAGATTTAAAGCTAATTTGATCAAAACAGTGATTGAATAGCCAAAAGCTCTTGTGGGGCTATATTGCGTTGTATCTTGTAGCTTGTTCACATAAAACTAAAACAATTCAAATAAAATGACACCTATAAAATATAGAGAAAATAATGCATGTAATGTGTTTAACTTACCCTTTTTGGAAACAATGACTTTGAGGCTGTAGCTCAGGCTCCTTTCTTTCCTTTTTATTTATTTAACCAGGTCAACGTTTCATTGAGATTAAATTCTCTTTTTCATTACAGACCAGGCCAACAGGGCAGTAAGAAGCCGCCTACATGTGCAGCAGAGAAAAGCAGGTCTGTTTTTGATTGATGGATGTGTAGTTAAGAGGATATATAGATACATGGATTAGATGGCCAAAAGTATGTGGACACCCAAAAAGTACACCCATATGTAATTGTAGAACATCTCAGTAACAGTCTCCACTCTACTAGGAAGGCTTTCCACAAGATTTTGGAAATCCCACAGATTTGGGCGATTCCAGTTCATCCGAAAGGTGCAGGATGTGGTCGAGTTCTTCCACACCAAACTGGGAAAAACACTTCTCCTGGCTTTGTGCAGGAGGGCACTGTCATGTGATAACAAGGAAGGGCCCTCCCCAAAAACACAAAGTAAGAAGCTGCACTCTTTTGTCCAAAACATCACTGTATTCTGTAGCATTAAGTCCCTTAATTGCAATTATATAGCCCAAAACATATAGAATAATATAGATAGATAGATAGATAGATAGATAGATAGATAGATAGATAGATAGATAGATAGATAGATAGATAGATAGATAACAAAAAAAGAAAATTGGGACAAAATTCAAAATCTGAAAGCTAAAACGTTAATCTGTCCAAAAGCAAGAAGAATGTGAATGCACACAATCAGAAGTAAAAACTTATGAAACTGTTCATTCACACTATCGTTTTAAAATCTGCTGAAAAGTAAACAACAAGTCTTGTGCAACAACAGTTCAGGCATGCACAGCGTCTATTATTCTGGTCACATCCCTCTATTGGTAACATTATCATTTCATCACTACCCAGTTCTGTTTGTACACAGCGGATAGTGTTTCCAGCGGGGCCACACCTCTCCTGCAGCTCTGGATTGGCCCCCGTGTCTTCACTCCCACCACTGAGTTCCGCGTTTCAGAGCATTTAAGTCCTGCAGCACTTCTTCCAACTGCTACCTTCAGGCTTCTTCAGAGCACCATCTGCCACCATGTCTGACCAAGGAGCCTTCGACACCGACGTGGTCACCATGACCCGGTTCGTTATGGAGGAGGGCAAGAAGGCGAAAGGCACGGGAGAGCTGACAACGCTGCTAAACTCGCTGTGCACGGCGGTGAAGGCAATCTCCTGCGCTGTGCGCAAAGCTGGCATCGCCCACCTGTGAGTAAACCATCCTCATTGAATAGAAGATATGTTCTCGTTCATTAATAACAGTGGTAGCACGTGTTGCACGGTTCTTTTAGTGCTTAAACGTACCAATGACTGAAGTTTCAGCCCCACGCATCCACGATGGCACAAACTGAGCAGGAGATTCTGGTTCTCCGTGCGCCAATCAGGAAGCGCATACCTGAAACCATCACGCCCACTTTCTTATCAGTATTATCATGCATTCAATTTATTATAACAAACACATTTTCGCCATATATTTAGTGTAGGTTATGCGCAGCCTTATTGCCAGGATCCATTAGAAAAACCATGAATTTCTGCCCTACTACCGTTTTATTTCCTTATCTTGTCTTTACACTGCTGTTAAATATTTTGCCTTTGTGCATATTATATCATTACTCTTTTACTGATGCCATCTTATCTTTTCTGGTAAAGGAAATGTTTACATAAACTAAGTATTACAAAAATAGACCTATTCCCTAAATATTGTCAGGGCACATGTGTGCAATTTTTTTGTTGGTATTTGTTGTTTTGTCTTCATGTGATCTACCTGATCAGAAATCTTTTGCATGTGCTCAATGTATTATGGATGATGAGATGTGATTTGATGCAGTAGCTACTTTACTCAATCACCAACTAACCTCTGCAGTTTAGAAATGCAGAGTCATGCATCAGTTGCAGTTTTTTATTTTTTCCATTTAAACTGGAGACTGAAGTTATCGTGGTTTTATTCCAGTCAAACTGTAGATTTGTTTAAATAACATTTTGCCAGTTAACGCGCAGAGGAAGACAAAATACCAAAATTGGTCACAAAAGTGTTACAAAATTGTTGATTTATTATTGCACACTTAAACACTGGGGATCTGGTTTTGTGTGTACAGAGAAGTGATGTTTTTTATCAGTGAAATTCCGTTCATACCACTTTTCACCCCCACTCTGTTTCTGTTTTATGTCTTATCAGTTATGGCATTGCTGGCAGCACCAATGTGACCGGTGACCAGGTGAAGAAGCTGGACATTCTGTCCAACGATCTGATCATCAACATGCTCAAGTCATCTTTTACCTCCTGTGTGCTGGTGTCTGAAGAGAATGAAAAAGCCATCATTATAGAGCCAGAAAGACGGGTAAGTGTGTGACCGGTAGAGAAACAATAGACTTTGATTAAGATGTTAAAACAAAACCAGGTATCTTTAATACTGCTGAAGCTGTGTGAGTTGGGGTAAGAGTTGGGGTAAGGGTTAGGGGTTAACGTTTGAGGTTCCCTTGGACCACGCTTGGGGAAAACCTGCTTTCATTTGTTTGGGATCTCATCTCTGGAATGACTCGTCGGCAGACTAAAACAGGATCATCCAGTTTTCTCTGGGTTAATGTCTGTTTTTCATATCTTTTCCTCATTGGGTCTTATGTCATATAACTGGTTCAGTTAAAAAAAAAAAAGAGCTTGCGTTCCTATAAAAATAATGTTATATGAAATTAGTTTCAGACTGACCCCTTGCACAGCAATGATCAAACTTGTATTTAATTGTCACTGGTAGGTACAGTTAAAGGTTCCCTGCAGAGTTTCATACCTCTAATAGCGCTGTGGAGCTGTTTTTCTATGAGTGGGTCACTGTTTTGTTTGTCTCATGCTCGCCCACGAGGACACACATACACACGGGTGACACGATTATTATTTCTAGTATTTTTCCTTCTCTTCCAGGGCAAATACATTGTGTGCTTTGATCCTTTGGACGGCTCCTCCAACATCGACTGTCTCGTCTCCATCGGAACCATCTTTGCCATCTACAAAAAGGTATTAACACAGGTTAAAATCCCCATGATAAAGAGTATTTGTCCTTGATTTACAAACTTAAAGCCAAGTGATGGCAGAATGACTTTACTGGTTTGTTTGTAGCTTTTATAATTGCACCATAGTGAGTCTTTAAAGGCCAGGACAGATCAATTGGACTGAAGTTGTCGCTGATATTAACTGTCTTTTATTTTGGTCAGTTTCATGCCAAATATGTTACACTGATATACCCCCCAGAATTACATTATCCAGGTCAAAAAATCTTTTTTAAACAGGGTCTGCTCCACTCAAACTTCTTTTATGGCCCTCGGAGGCAAAGCATTCCTATTCAGTGGCAGTTAAAATGTAAGATATGGTAATGCCATTTTACTATGATGGTAAACTACATACATAAATGTGAGACATACATTTGCAAGGAAAAACAAAATCAGGTGAAAGAGACACTTTTGTCATAGCTGCAGATGTGAACAAGCTAATATCAGCTGTTTGGTCAAAGTCCAAAAATAAACTATCAGCAGACAGATTCCATTCCTGTCTATTCCATAGTTATAAATAATAAAGTAGCCTACACACCACTGAAATGATAAGTGAAAAGGGAATGATTCCTTCATGACATTAGTTAATACTGTTTTCCCTCAGGCCACAGATGATGAGCCCTGTGAGAAGGACGCCCTGCAGCCTGGCAGGAACCTCGTGGCGGCAGGCTACGCCCTCTACGGCAGCGCCACCATGATGGTGATCTCCACCGGCAGGGGAGTCGACTGCTTCATGCTCGACCCAGTAAGTACCTGTGTGTCACATTTAAAAAAAAAAAAAAAAAAATCTTGCTAATTGATTTTTGTACAAAACATGGTTGTGAGGTTATTGATGACATTTTATTTTCTGCTTTTTGCTCATCAGGCAATTGGCGAATTCATCCTGGTCAATCGGGATGTGAAGATCAAGAAGCGAGGCAAGATTTTCAGCTTGAATGAAGGTTACGCAATGCACTTTGAACCCGCCGTCACAGAGTACCTGCAGAAGAAGAAGTTCCCTCAGGTAACACTGATGTCAGAACATGTGTGGGGAGAGCTTCAAGCAGAGTAGTTGTTTTAAATATTAATATCTATTACATAAAATGGTAAACAAAATGGATTATATCCAGCTAATCTCTGCTTCCTTTTCCAAATGTACTGCTTCACTGGAGCAGTTAGGGTTCAGTGGCGTAGACATTTTGGTGGCTTTTGCTGCAGTTTAAGAAGATCACTACTTTTACTTTTCATGGCCAGATTATCTATGAAGAATTTGGTGGAATTTAATTTTAGTTTTTGTATTGTATTTATTAATCGGGGACAGTGGACATTAATCAACATACATTAAAATGTTAATATGCCAGTGTTTGCCAAGATTGACTAATCTTTACCTGCAGTCTTGGATGAGATGTTTGTATGTTCAAATGTAGATATTGTCCCGTGCAGGTTTTAATAGCTTGTTAATGCATAACATTTTAAATGACTGTAGGATGGCACTGAGCCCTACGGCGCCCGTTACATTGGCTCCATGGTGGCAGATGTCCACCGAACGCTCATGTATGGAGGCATCTTTTTATACCCAGGACATGTGAAGAGCCCCAAAGGAAAGGTAAGGTCCCATTGCTGCTTTCTGCTGCTCCTGTGTCAAACATTTTAAAGACCTAATAAATGCTCTATCTCAAAATAAAACAAAGTGAATGACACACATTTAGTAAATACAATAACAGAAGCATATGGACATTGTATGAAGACATGAGCCTCCATTGTAAAAGTTAGATTTTTAGGATAAGGCTGGTGATTTGTTATGGTCAGTAAATCCCATGAAAAGACCAAAACCAGCCATGTGTTAGTCTCTCAATACTTCCTGACTTCTCAAGCCTGTCTGTTGCTTTCACTCCACGGCCACTGGTTCCTACTGAAGACATACATACGGTTTAATTTTTTAAAACGGCTAAATAATTAATTAAACCTGCTGGTGTCACTCAAACAGTAGTTTATTTGTTGTAATTTTCATGTTTTTATGGATGAATGAACTGAACCTTGGACTATTTTCAGCTGCAGAATTGGTATGTTAGCAAGTATTTACAGCAGCGGTACTGTAGTCTACGTGGATTTGTCTCAAAATAAACTGCAGTGTCCATGTTCATTACCACGAAGGAACATGTCACCTGGTGCAACAGTTTTTAACTGTTTTTTTTAAAAATAGTTTTTGGACAACAACAGAGGTCTACGGCACAGAGGAAGAAGATATATCAGGCTTTGGATACACAGACGCTACTTTTAATATGATCATTTCATTGTTGGTTTTGTTCTTTTCATGGGATTTGTTGACATTAAGAAAAGTATAGAATATCACCAGACCTTTAATAACATCATCAACTATAAGTCGTCTTGGACTCCATTATTTATGTTTAGTTTTCTAGCACCAATAGGATTTTTTTCCTTCAGTTTCACATACTGTGATATCTGATACTTTGAGCCATTTTGAGGGAAGATTTCCATCAAATAGTTTGTTCAGTGTCACTTGTAACATGAGACCATACTGAAGAAAGTGTCACAATGTTGTTTCTTCACTCTTCACATCCTTCCAGTATGAGCCAAACATGATGTTGTCACATTTGAAAAAGGTAGAAAGCAACCGGTTACTAAAATTGTTTGATTTTTAGAACTTGTGCTACCAGCTTGCACTGAGTTAATGAATCGATTTAGTCAATCAAATCCATAGTGTGTGTTTTCTTTTTTTAAATAGGCCCCAGTCAATAAACAAACGTGCTCTTTGGAGTCAGTGGCCACAACAAATGCAAACAAGAAGGAAAAATCCAGGCAATCTGAGTTTTGAGTAAAACATTAGATTTACTTCTTACAATTTACAGATTAAAAGGTTGCAAACAAACAATTTTAAATAATAAAATATTTCAATAAATTAATCAAGGCAACAAAAAACTACTTAAAAGCCAGTGGCTTTGGGGTGAAAGATGTTTCTTGGAGTAATTTACAGAAGTTTCCTGTCTAATATTTATGGTCAGATTGTTCCACAGTTTTAATCCATAATAGTTGTCTCGCCAAAGGATAGGTTCACAATTTTTCAAGACTGTCAGGTGCCCATATGAACGTTGAAACAGGCTTTTTTTTTTTGCTTTAATAATTCCTCCTGTTCAGACTGGCCGTTAAAGAGATCTCTTTCTATTGCACTTCAAATATAAGTGATGGGGGACAAAATCCACAGTTGTCATTCTGTTTAGAAGTTTGTCTTAAGCTAATATGAGGCTTCAGCAGTTAAGTAAAAAAAAACAAGTGGGTATCTTTCAAAGATACTGGCTTTTTAGTCTGAAGTGCTCTTTGTGTTTCCCTGGACAGTGTTTCTGTACTGAGCTGTGATGGAGGGATAGTAACAAAAAGAGATAATTTCATACTTAAAAGACTGTAACTAACTATAAAGCTTCATATTAGCTTCAGATCAACTTTGTCTCAAGTGCTAAACCATTCAGAGTGTTGTAAACTAGTAATACAATTTTAAAACTAGAATATTCCTTTTTGGAGAGTTTGACAGCAGGGCTAGAAACTAACCCCCCGCCCCCCTCTCCTCAAAGCTGCGGCTGCTGTACGAATGCAACCCCATGGCCTACATCATGGAGCAGGCAGGCGGCATGGCCTCCACCGGCTTCGAAACCATCCTGGACATCCAGCCTGAGAGCATCCATCAGCGGGCTCCCGTGGCTATGGGCTCCCCCGAGGACGTGCTGGAGTACATCGCCATCTGCCAGAAACATGCCAAGAAGTGAGGCCGCACCGCCTCACTCTCGTGATCACAACTGTCCGGCGAAAACCTTGTATCTCCAAACTGTCCACTTCTACGGGACTGAGGAAGTCGGCCTCTTTTTTTGAGCTTGATGTAAATGTATTTTTGATAATGTCTTGTGGAGTTTGACATGGTTTCTTAAGCCCAAAAATGTCAGGCCATTTTCTCAGTTAAAACACACCAAAAAGAATGTGGATGGTTTTAATGCCACACCAGCAATATTCATACTCTATTTATAGAAAGCTGACGGATAATAGAAAGAAGATGGTTCAGTGGAAACATGAAAACTGTCGCTTTATAAACTTAATGATGCACACAAACGCACACATTCCACAAAAAACTACCAAAGATCAAAAATGTTCCCAAAAAAAAAGCACTTGAATGACTTGAAGGTTTTTCCTCCTCACTTTACCTCCATTTGTGCCTTAATTAGAATGAACATTCATTCTGGATGAGTGAAGGACCAAATACAAACCTCTATGCAACAAAATCTGATGCCTTTTTATTATGTGAACAGCTACTGTTTGGATTGATGAAGTCTCTCAATAAATTAAAATGAGTCTAAGAAGACAAAAATCAGTGTTTTCATCATTTTGAAAATGCGTGTTCACATCTTTAAAACTCACCTTTTCACTAATGTGTAGTTTTTGTATTCATGGGCTGTTTGACATTTTTATTATAGCATCAAAAGGTTTGAGATATAATCTTGGTATTTTACAGAAACACTTTAAGTTTTCCAGCCTTTCACATATGTGGACAGAACGAGCAAACTCTTGAGAAATTGAATGGAGGACTTAAACTCATTGCGTTTTAGAAATTGAAAAGTTGGAAGACATACTGTCTACAAAAGTTCAGAGATACTTTATCCAGAGGAGTTGACCTTTTAAGCTAAAGGTCAGTGGAAGCTCACAGAGCCCCTAATGACATTTAAAGCTCACTTGAGCTGCTGTTGTGCTAAAACCAAACAACCGAGTCTGCTTCTACTCTGTTCATGTTAAATTCACATCTCTTTCTCCCTCAGTCTTTAACCAAAGTGTCTTGTAGCTCAGATACATAAAACACTGAATTAAAACATATAAGTTGTTTTGAGTTGGTAGTGGGTGAACTAAAGCATATTGAATAAATAGATTACAGGATTATATGCAGTCAGTGGTGAGTGGGCAGTTAATTTAAAGCATCTAAATGTAGTTCTGTTATAAACATTTCCTGCAGGATGACAATGCTTCATTGTTCACCACATCAACTTGGATATAGATTATAGAAAGTTGTTCCTGTATTGTCACGGCACCAAATTGTTCTCAGGTTCATGTGCAAACAAATGTGGTTGAAAAACTGAGAATTTACCTAAGAGCTCTCATGTTGCCCAAGTTTTGAGTTACTGGTGTCAAACATGTTGCAAGCCTTTTGACTAAATGAATAACAGTGCTTGTCTTGTGCAGGACTAAACTGTGCCAGTCTCTACAGCTGACACCTGACACCCCCAAATCTCCAAATACACACACACACACACACACCCTCTTCCACTCACTCACTGCACTCACAAATAGATCCCCCTGGCTTGCCTTCACGGCTCTGGGTATGAAAAGGACTTGGCTGGTAGTGAGGTCGCTCACTTACTGTCTGTCCTCCACCCAATCTGCTGCCCACCGGGAGCACCACAAGTACCAGAACCCAGCATGACGGACCAGTCGACGTTTGACACAGACGTATGGACCCTGACCCGGTTCATCATCGAGACCGGCCGCCAGGCTAAGGGGGCGACCGGTGAGCTGACCCAGCTCATCAACGCCATGCTGACCGCCATCAAAGCCATTTCCTCTGCTGTGCGCAAGGCAGGCCTGGCCCACCTGTAAGTACTGAGGTACATATTACATTACTGACTCATATAAAGTGATTAAACAAAGACTAATGTGCAAATTGGATCTTTTATAAGAAATAATAATGTGATGATACCTGAACTTTGTAACTTTGTAAGACTTATTGCTTGTCACGGAGAGGTCAGAGGTCAAGGTCAGCTGCAGAGCAGCAGTCATAGAGCTGGTAGGAATTCAGTGTCTTGCTAGAGGTGGTTGTTTGACATTTAGCGTCACTGTCACAGTAGATTTATGGGCCAACAGCGATTCAAGAATTGAGGCTGTGTTCATAAGTTGTTCTATTTCAACACTCAACTGTAGAAGCAGTGGGGTGACAGAGCCAGTAGTGCTGATATGATTGATTGTTTCGTATGGCGTTGAAGTCATGCTGCAAGGCAGTGAGCTTTGTATGATTTCAGGTGCATTTCAACAGTCTAATCTGGAAGTGATAAAAGATTGTGCAGCTTTTTCATTGTCTTGTCTAGCAGGAGATAAAATGGTAACATTGTGATTGCACAACATTTTTGATTTGTTGTAAAGTGACACAACAACCAGTTCTTTGTTAAGGGACTTGACCTTGGAGAGAAGCCAGCGTTCTGGAGGATTTATGTGCATTCACTGAGATTACTGACTGCAGTTGTGAGTCGAGTCTTTTTAGCACAACTACCTTATTTAGGCTGCATACAAATCTTGCCATCCAAGCACGGCCCTGTCTCTAATCTTAGCCCTGCACAACCAAAACCTGAACCTACAGAAACCATTACATTAATGGATATAACACGTGTTGAGAGGGATACACAGCCTGAAGTAAATGCTGCTGTTTGGGCTGTTAGGGTGAGTAAGACACCTGAAGAGCACCAGCCCTTAAAGGCCATTAAGTACCATCGAACTTAAGACGAGTATAAATTAATTAGTTTATTACATTTATTTGCAGAGGTGTGAACTCGAGTCAAACTTGAGTCAAAAATTTGATGACTTTAGACTCGACAAAATCAAAGAAGACCTGCAACTCGACTTGGACTTTAACACCGATGACTCGTGACTTCACTTGGACTTGAGCCTTTTGACTTGAAAATACTTGATACCTTCCCCCCGAGCCCGAAGATTAAAAAGTATGATATTTAAATACAAGACAGAAACATACAAACTTCATTCTGTTATGGTGTTGCTTAATAGAGCTATATGCTATGAAAGTGCAATGTCGGCACTAGTTTTTTTATGATCAAGTTCAGTTGCACTTGTTTTAACAAATAAATACAAATTTTAAAAAGCATTCATTTGTTTCAATTCAATATATTATTGCTCTGTTGTTAAAGTGGCATTGCATTTGGTGAAGAGCACATTATGACTTGTTTAGGACTCGGGACTTGACTCAGGACTTGCCTGTCTTGAATTAGGACTTGAGTGCAAAGACTTGAGACTTAATTGTGACTTACAAAACAATGACTTGATCCCACATCTGTTTATTTGTCAGGGACCATGTACAAAAAACACATTAATCTCAAATAAGGAGAGGAGATGTATTGGATGGATGGAGATTTACCTACTGGCTAATTTCCATCTGCAGCCCCTGGGCAGGTAGACACAAACAGTAATACAACTAGACAATGTTTATATACTGCCTATACATGCTAAATAAGGGGACTTAAGTAAAGTGAAGTAAAGCGTTGCCCTGAAAATGTTCCATATGAAGGAGAATTACTGAAACCGTGTCAACTCATGAAGAATGAATCATCATTCAGTGGATTTCACACGCATTGAAGTTATGTAACCAAACACACATCAACATTGTCTGAAACTAAATGAAGATAACTGATGTTTACAAGCTGACTGAAGGCATCTTTTGCATGTGAGTGCTACAGTGGCCATTTTGATTTAACTTCTAGCTTCTATGAGTAGCTGACACGCTAACAAGTTGTCTCTCAATCGAGTTGTATGTGTGATTGGTCCACGCAGGCAGGGCTTGGCGGGCTCAGTGAACGTGACAGGAGACGACGTGAAGAAGCTGGACGTGCTGTCTAACGACCTGGTCATCAACATGTTGCAGGCCTCCTACAGCACCTGCTGCATGGTGTCTGAGGAGAACAAGGAGCTCATCATCACCCCCAAAGATAAGAGGGTGAGTGGCAAACACTAGTCGTCTGCTGAGGAGGACAACAACACTGCATGGTGATGGTTACTAGGTTTTTTTTTTTCATGTTCAAGTTGCATTAGGTAGAAATTTTGTGTAGGAATACACCTGTCCTATAATTCACAAGTTAATTAGATAAAATAAGATAATCCTTTATTGATCCGCAGAGGGGAAATTCAGGTGTTGCAGCAGCACAAGGGCAGAAAAAAAGTACAGATAAATAGAAAAAAGGAAGAAATAAATAATTAGAAGTATACAAAATAAGAACTGAAATAAAAATAGAAACTATACAAGAGCAATTAAACTCAAAATTACAAGGCAATCAGTATACACACACACACACACACACACACACAGTTGCCATGACCAGAGTTGTACTTACTAATAGTGAAGTACTGCCTCAAGTGTCGTGACATAGTGATTAGTGTGATTAGTAGCAGCAAAGTATAGTATATGTAATATGTAATACGTATATGTATTATGATACCATCTACTATAACAGCGTAAACCAGATGATTGATGATATGATTAAGTAATGATACTTAGTGTTTGTCTGTGTTAATATAGAAATATAATATAGTATATAATGTAATACAACAGTATAATGTAATAACATAATATAGTATGGGATATAAAATATATGTGAAATGTAGTAATATAGTATAACATAATATGTAGTATAGTACAGAAATATAGCATAGAGTATAAAATATAGTATAATATATAATAAATATATTATGATTATATGAGGATGTGTGCTGAAGGGAAATGATCTCCACACACAGATATTAACACTCAAAATAAAGAGAAACGTGTTGAAAGCTCAGTTTACTGATCGCACATTAATTGATCTCTGGGTAAAGACGTCCTTCAGACTTTGAAAAGTTGAAACAGTTACGTCTTGTTTCCACATGGCGCCGCCAAAGTGTGAGTTTTTGAAAGAATCCACAAACGGATCTGAGAATATCTCTATTATGATTATTACTGCATATTATAGGTGGACCCACCGCAGTGAACAATCTCTGAACAACGTATTTCACCATATATAAGTTTTCATTGTATATTTGTAACATTTAAGAATTACTTATGGAGCTGGATGACATCTTGGGTAATTTTTCTTCAAGTATCCCAAAAAAAAAAAGTTACTACACTAGAACTGCTCATTCTGAACTGCTTATCATACCTGTGTGTTTTGAACCCACATCCTGAGAAGTCGGAGTAATAGCAATAAGATACATGTGTTTCATGTCATTCATAACACAGAATACTGTAAATGTAACATAAGCAGATGCTTGTGTGGTAAGTGAGTGTTTGGTCTTGAAATTCCCTGACGTGTGACCACACTGTCCTCTTATACATTTTAAATTAATATTGCATGTTGAATGAAACTCCTGGCTGCTGCTGAATCAGAAACCCCGTAAATTATTCAGAACTGACAAACAAGGGAGCCTTGTAAATTAATATCAGATCTACGGCCACAACTAACACCTGGATGCTGTTTATACAATTACCTATTTTCAATTCAGAGGTCTACTTGTCACTTCATTATCTCCATCTAGAGCTTGGTACTGATTGTTATTTGTAATTTTAAAAAGGGAAATAAATAGTTAAAGTTTGGGACAGTCTCCTATAAACAGAAACCGATTAAATGCGAAATATGAGGATGTATTTATTTTTTTGAGAGTATATAATGGGACAAAATTCACAGTTTTTTCTAATTCTTAATAACTTCTTGGCCTGATTTGTATTTCGTCACAGGGAAAGTACGTGGTCTGTTTCGACCCTCTGGACGGCTCCAGTAACATCGACTGCTTGGCTTCGATCGGCACCATATTTGCCATCTACAAACGGGTGAGTCTGACGTCTGCGAAGATGCACAAACCATGCAGGCACTGAAAAGTATATAATATATATTTACCGTTGTTAAGTAAAAAAGTTTTTAAAAAAAAGATTTTCAGGAGTGAGGAAAGGAATTATCTTATTCCTCGTTGAGTCCCGTTTTTACAATAATGCAACGGGGAATTAAACTTCATGAGGCTCATTCCCGACACAGTAAATGATCAGATAAAGCAAAACTCTCTTTACATAACGCTTATCTGTGTAGTGCTTTCAAATGTTGTTTGTAAAGTGATTATATGATTATTAAATATTCACTCCTCTGTATGTATTTATTTCATTAAGAAGGACTGATTACATTTTATGCAATTTTTACTAATACAACTCCATGTACAAAAAGGAGGAGGAATACCTTAAAATAACAAATACATTTAGAAAAACAAGCATCAAACAAATATAGTTAAGCTTATCTCTAGCAGAAATAATTACGACACAATTGCATTCATCACATTTTATGAAATGTGAGTATTAGTAGTGTCAGAATAGTTTTATATATGTTAGGATATTTATAGTGTAAAAACGCAGCTTGAAAGTGCAGTAACGCTCTGCAGACACAAGGGGGCACTGCTGTCCAGCTAATCCAGGTTTCCACTCCTTAAACTGCATGCAAAGGGAGTCATTTAATCATTTGAAGAATTACAGTCTGTTACCATACAAGGAATGTCACTTTCTCATATCGGTCAACACAAAGCTACAAATCCCCAAAAGAAACATCTGGCTTTGTTTGAATATGAATAGACACTTTATTGGTCTGTTTGTGAGTTGTAAGTGTACGTTCAACTTTCTATAGTAAACTACAACTAAACAAATAGACCGACCGACAGACTCAAACAGTATACTGAAGTATTATTTGGGTATATTATAACTCACTCTGGTTTATGTTCGGGTTTTCTTACCCGTTTCTTTACCTGTTTCTCTCAATTTACACGCTTTTAATTTAAAATAGTGATATAAGGTTGTTTCTGTTGTTTATTGTTTTTTTTTGCTGAATATTGTTTATTGAAAAAAGTATTAAATGACATAACAATGAGCATGCAGATGTACTTTTTACTTTTTTTTTACATAGAAAAGAACAATGTTAATAAAACCACTCAAATTATACACATAAAATAAAAATAAAAAGTACAAAAATTCAAATAAACCAACATTCACACACCCTTGCTCTTGTTGTTTGTACAATATTAGCATCTACATACAGAATGGCCCCATTTAGCACCCTCACTGTTGCTGTAAATATTAGCATACAGTCCTTGAAACAGACACTCACAGGTTAGTGGTATCTGGGGAACTGAAGTCTGCAGGATACCGCCGTTCATGTTTTCTTCTTTGTTGGTTTATTTCCCCTCCTCGGGTCGTTCAGACATCAGAGGGGGAGCCCACGGAGAAAGATGCCCTGCAGCCAGGAAACAACATCGTGTGCGCGGGCTACACCCTGTACGGCAGTGCCACCCTGGTGGCCCTCAGCACCGGAGCCGGCCTCAACTTCTTTATGTTGGACCCTGTGAGTACTTCATACTCACTACAGTGAAATTAAATGTTTTCCAGTTTTCTCTGTGGTGGTGAAATGACAGGATGTGAGATACACTCAGACGTCCACTGCTGTCTTCTGCTCTTCAGTGTCACTGTTTACTGTTATATGCTTTTATTGCCCTATAGCTGCTTTTATTTGAGAAAACACATCCTCCGTGCTGCACGTCTCCACAGTGCAATCAGGGATGTAGGGGACTATCAACACACATAAATCCCTTTTTATTTGGCAGAAAGTGTGCGTCATCTTATCTCTAACCTTGTATAAATCCTTAAAGAAGCCAGCATAAGTATAAATCATATTATGTAGTATAAAGGTCTTCTAATGCAAAAAAAAAAAGCATAAATACAAGACTGATGTAAGAATTTCAGCCTTTTTTTGTATTTATTGGTGGCTGTTTCTCTTTTCTGACTGCAGGTCAAAGATTTTTACTTCATTTTTATTCAGTCAGTAAAACCCTTTTATCACCTTCCACACTCACACAAGGACTTACCCATATCACTTTCAGCATCTTATTCCAGATTCAGATTTACCCACAAACAGAAATCTACAAAGAAAACATCTTTCTTTTCTTTTTTTTTAGCTCAGAGGCAACAACTAATTATTGGGAATTTGCATTTGGAAAAGCAGCTTTAGTTATTATAGGATGAAAAGGTTCGCTGTGTGTTTGTAAGTAATCTTGTTGTTGGTGTTATGCATCCAGAAACCTAAGAAAAACCAGTGAACAGCATGAGATCTTCAGGCCTAAAGAGAATAATGTTGTTCCTGCACTCTCATTTCATAATACAGAACATTATCTCCATAAGTATATGCAGGTTGTTTTGAAATATGACACAAGTTTCTTTTATCCTTTCTTCATCTAATCTGTTGGCTGCTGTCCTGAATTATAACTTTGAATGATGTGACACCTTTTTAATGTGTTTTTTAAAGCCTCTCTTTCACTCAAATGTCCCTTTAAAACAAATCCAGGTATAGTGAATTAGATTTAAAGTCTCTGCCCAGTGAGTTGTTTGGATAAATTCAGTCTTGTGGTATGCTCTGGTGCGGATTATCCCACCTAAACATTACGCCGGTGTTCCTCAGGCCATCGGTGAGTTCATCCTGACTGAGAGGAACGTGAAGATCAAGCAGAAGGGGAAGATCTACAGTCTTAACGAGGGCTACGCCAAGTACTTCCACCCCTCCATCAACGAGTACCTCAAGCACAAGAAGTACCCAGAGGTGAGAGCGCACCAAAACATACAAAATCCCCACTTTAATTTGAGCCCAAGGTTTTGACATTGATCAGTTCTACTTTGCGTTTGAGGTTATGAATCTGATACCTTTAATGTACAATAGAAACTAACCCTCAGAGCATCTATTCTGCTGACACTCAGCTGTACTTGTGCTCACTCCTGAGACACCAGCGGCCTCTCGCACTCATCATGTGAATCCTGACGAAGCATTTGCTCTGGTAGAATGAGTTTACACGAGGACCTTTGGTTGGCAGCACAAAAAAAAACCCCAGGTTTTTTTAAATGGTATCAGCAGATTGGAGTTCTTTAAATGTTTCTCAACAGCGGAAATAATGTAGATTTATGTTAAACCTCAAGAGGAAAATCTACTTTTACTCTTTTTTTACTTTTTCCTCTAAGAAATTGTAATTTTCAGCCTAATTTTTTTAGCTAAAATAAGGAATTTGCCTTTCACCTCCTTTCATTTTATTGTGAAAATGAATATTGATGTGAAATAATTTGCCTTTTGAACAATATAATGAGTTAAAACCTGGTTTGCTGATGGTATGGTTAGCTGCAGCTAAGTGACAGCAAGATCAATAACTGATTATTAATATTTCACACTTGTTTCAGTGGTAATTTTACACTTTACAATTAGACGTTCAAATGTGTAAATGCACACAAAAGACACACGTTGTCAATTTAAGGTGAAAGCTGAGTTTAACAGGTTAAAGTACAGATGCTTCGTGCAACCAGGTACCGCAGGCGGAGTGTGCAAAGAGTAACCATCCTAAACCCGAACATGTGATCGATCAGTTGAGCGTGACACTTCGGTCAGGCAGGATGAAGGGTGGCGGCTCGGTCAGCTGAGCTGCAGGATGGCGGCACGGTTACTGCAGGAAACACCGTGTTCCTCAGGAAACTGCAGCGTCTCATCTCGAAACGCATACACACACCCACACACACGTGCACACTCAGCACTTCTCCAGCAAGTTTGTTTAGTCATCAGATTCTGTGTCATCAGTGACGGGTTCACTGACGTGCTGCACCTTTATGAAATATCAGCTTGAATGTCCGTCTCTGTGGCTTCTTCTTCTTGACCACAGTTTATTTATAATGTTGTCATTCTGATTGTCCATATTGTAAATTTACTGTGTTGGTCTATTCTGTACATACAACATCTATTGCATGTCTATCCGTCCTGGGAGAGGGATCCCTCCTCTGTTGCTCTTCTGAAGTTTCTTTCATTTTTTCCCTGTTGAATGTTTTTTTGGGAGTTTTTCCTCATCTGAATCGAGGGTCTAAGGACAGATGAACACTTTGTGACTGATGGCGGTGGCGCACCGTCAGGAGAGGCATACCAGGCAAATGTTTGGGGCTGCCCCAAAAATAAATTTGGGAAAAGGGCCCCCCGATGGCCACTCATATTGGCAACTATAAACCCTCTTAAACCTCCCATAAAGGCACTATACAGTGCACCACCGCTGCCTTGAAAAACACGTAAGTGCGGCCCCTTCAAGGAGCGATGGGAGGATCAGGAGAAAGCAGGGCTCGCCTACCTAAGTACTGACACAGAGTCTGTAAGTAATGACGTTTGATCAAGCATAATTGACTGAATGCATTTTTATGGGGGCGCGTGGGCCTCGATGAGCTTCTTTGCTTGGGGCCCGCTAGAGTCTAACACAAAATCTGACTCAATATTTTATTTTCATTTCATTTTTACCATTTGTGCAGCACCAGCCGACCTGTTGGCCTCAGCTGTGCTTTGAGATTAAAGGAGGACTCCACTTAAAACCTGTATTTTGAGCATCACACGCTGCCTGCAGGCTTGAAAGTCTGTTCGAGGACAGCAGCTGTAAGTGCAGTTAAAATGGAGCTGCGTTTGCTTACATTGGTCACAAAGTGTTCTTCTGGAGAAGCAGCATTCAGTTTTTATGGGCCACATATCCAGAACAAGCTCTCAGAAAACTTGAGGTCTGCTCCAACTCACAGTTGTTTTAGCTCAGGGCTTTGCAACTTCCTTTTATTGAATTAAATCTGGGACTATTTATTCACATCTTGCACTGCACTGTGATTCTTTTATTTGATTCTTTGAATTCCTATTTTAATGTGTCTTTTATTTTGCCTTGTGTTTCTTTTCTTAATGCCTTTTATGTCTTACTTGCCTTGAGTTGCCTTCTATGGTATTAAAGGTATTCATTTAATGCATTACCATTATTTATATAGCACCTTTCATGCACAAAATGCAGCTCAAAGTGCATTACAAAACAAAAAGAAAATAAAGACGTCGAGTGGAAAGTAAGTTGTTAGTTCCCTTTCATGAAGACCTGCTAAACTTTTAGTGTCCGTGTTAGTGTCCCATGATAGTTTAAGGATTGTTTCAAAGCCTTTTACACCTCGCAAAAGTACATTTTGTAGAAATTGTAGTATTTTAGGCATGAAAACAGAACGTCAGTTGTATCTTCTACTGTCTTCCACCAGATAAAACCCTAGTGGCTGAACATGCATCATCATGTTACGCTTCACACAACCATCATGACCCAGCACAATGCAGCAGTAATCACACTGTTATTCACTGTCGCATCTGCACTGCATTATGAAATAGCAAAAACTTGCCTCACGTGGTTGAAATGGAATGCGAATGTCTCTGAAAAGACAAAAGGGGAAGTTTAAATCTAGAGTAAAGGTGACATCTGCTCTTTTGTCAACCAGGTGTGCTCTAAGACAGGGACTTCCAACTTGTCACCAGGTTGCAAATGCAGAATGACTTTCAAATTTGAAGTCAGGAAAATCAGGAAAATAGACATTATAATAACCATCTTTCTTACTATTCCACATTAAACTTCCTCAACCATCTGCCAGAGACACAACAACATTAACGTAACATCAGATAATTTGTCATTCTGGGATGGAATGATGAGTATTACGTATGTGTGCGAGCCAAAGGCAGATGATTTTAACACTAGATGGTACACTTATAGAAATATTAGGTTGCAAAGTCAGGTTAACGCCATCTGATCGGTGCTTCCAGACTGTATATAAAGATATATATATATACATATATAAAGATTTATATACAGTCTATGGTTACACATCTCACCCTCAGAAACTTTCCCACACTCTCTTGCTACTTCCCTCTACTCTTTTCTTTTTTCGTTTTATTTTATTTCAGGAAGTTTCATGTTGTCTCAACTGTGGCCAGCTGGATGTGATTATTTTGTTTGAGAGTGTGTGTGTGTGTGTGTGTGTGTGTGTGTTTGTGAGTGTTGCGTATAGTGTGGGTGGGTCTGCTTTTGGGAAATACTATGCACACGCGCATGATGACTGGGATGTGACTCAGCAAGCACATGACTCTGCATCACGTTGTGCAGGTCTGAACACGAAGCTCACTTCAGATTCTACTTTAACATAGAGTGCTGTTTTGTAAGTAAGTCGGTTTAAGAGAGGGACTTTGGTGCGTCGAACATTAAAGTGTGGAGTCAGTGAATGAAACAAGGTGAAATAAGATACACTTTCCACAAATAAAACTTATCAAAACGGGACTTTTCATACTCTGAAAGTCCACATGTTGAACCAAACTGTGATCTTGAAGCAGCCTGTTTTTGTAGGTTTGTGTAACGCTTCCTTTGGTGGGTTTAACGTATGTTGCAGCTGCTGCAGATGGACTTTGACCTGTCTGTTGTTTGCTGTTCAGTTTTTCGTCAGCAGCAGGTCAGAGCGTATCATGATCTCTGAACGAAGCGGATCTGCTGTAGCTGCAACTTTCAAATGAACCGCCTGACTCACCTGTTTATATCTTACCCTTTTAATGTATAATAACTATACGGGAAAACAAAGTATGTGTTAAAACCGGCTGTATATCAATCAAGTCTGCGTATGCAAACCAGCTTTCTTTCATACCAAAACCCAATGTCATGCCCTGTCTCTTTAATACAAATACAAACTGATACACTTGGCATTTAAAAATAACAAACATTTGTGGCAAAAGTCACAAAACTCAACAAGAAATCACTTCACAGAACTGTAATTTGTACACGATTCCTCAAAAAACTAAAACAAATCATACATTTTACCAGTCTGAAAACTATTTCGTTTTCTATCAGAGTGCAAATAAACAATATTTCATGAATGCAAAAGGGATCAACGCACTGTTTCAATGAGTGATGCTTTGTTAGCTAAACATGTGAATGCTCACAAATAAACGAAGAGCAGCGCAAGAAGAGCTCCCTTTTTACTTTTTTTAACTTTTAAACCACTTGTTCAGATTTAACAGTTGTTCAGTGTTTTTACCAAAAAGTATTTTTTAGATTTAAATATCGAATGATTTCCAACGAGTCTTTAAAGCTGGCTGATGGCTCTGCTTTTATGGAAATTACGAAGGCAAATGAGGAGCGAGTTATCTAAGAGGTCAAAACACGAGACTGTTTTATGTTGTATGTTTGGAAGTGACTGTCTGCATTGTGTGTGTGTGTGTGTGTGTGTGTGTGAGCTTCAGAGGAAACAGCTGACCCTGTTAACCTGAGGCCATCTGTATCTCCAGATTATAAAAAAGTCACTTCAGATAATAAGTGTTTAGAAAGCAGCCCTCAAATAATCAATTACCACAGTGGTTTGAAAAAGAAACCTAGATAGATACTGTATTGATCACAAGGGAACACATACAAAAACAACACACACAAAAACACCAATACACACAAGAATATAAGGATAAGAACACAAAAACACAGCCGTGAAGTGATGTGCTAAACGGAGCAAATGCAAATGTGAGGTGACTAAAAACTAAAAGCAGTGCAAGAATAATGATACTGAGGATAATATAAAATAAAACACAATTAAAGATAAATATGTAAACAAATACCATGCAGATTGTGCATAAGGCTAACATAGCCAGCAGTCTGATACAGAACAGACACTGAGATCAGGATGATCCTCGCTAGTTAAACACACTTTTTAATTTAGTCTTTATACAGAGGAAAGACTCTTCACACGAGGTGGAGAATGAAATACATTTTATTTTATACTTTATACCATGATTTACGACAAACAGTGTTTAAAAGAGTTTCTGATTTAGATTTGATAGGTATGGAGAATGGAGATTTAATTGAATCCCTCATGTTTTTGCATTTTCTGAATATCTCTTTAAAGCATGGGAGAGGAGAAAAAAAGTAACATATGACAGATAAATCCCTCAAACTCTGGTGTTTTTTTGTTTTGTTTTTTTTTGTCTTGTAGGGATTGGTGGATTGTGGATTGTGGATTGTGTTTGAGTGCCAGCATATCTGTTGTACCTCGATTGTGGGTTATATCCTGGAGCGTTATGTGTGAGAGGTGTATGTTTATAACGGGACGATGTTTGTACTTGTATGTATGTTTGTTGATGTATTGTGCTGTGAGATGGTGGTTAATGTGTCTGAATAATCCCATGAGGGATGGGTTATGCAAATGACTATACACGAAAATAAAATATTCATTCATTCATTCATATACAGCCATATTTTGGCAAAAATAAGAGTGTTTGGAAAATACCTAGCAAATGAGTGAACAGTAGAGAGCTGACTAAGCTGCATTGGTGCAATGGCTGCAATTGTCTGTTAAATGTTGTCAATTAAATGCAAGAACTTTGCCTAAAAGTTAAAATTAGAATTTAAATCAATAAATATCAGATTAAAGAAAAAGTAAACAAGACCATGATTTGGACCAGACATTCAATGCCAACTTTTGGTATCAGATTAATGTCTCAATGATACTCAACCCTAATTAAAACATATAAAGTTTGGTTAATAAAGATCTTTTCAACTTTGGAAACTCAAAATGGGGTCGTGAAGCATTAAAACCCTGGAAAGGGTGAAATAGAGTCTCGCTACAATCATCCAACAAACGATATAAAATTCAATATTGATTAAAAAAACATTCTACACTCCACGCACACTAATATTTAACATGTGCCTTTGCGTCCTGCAGGATGGCAGCTCCCCTTACGGAGCTCGTTACGTGGGCTCTATGGTGTCAGACGTTCACCGCACCATCGCCTACGGAGGGATCTTCATGTACCCCGCCAACGAGAAGAGCCCCAAAGGAAAGGTACGCAGCGACCCCCACCAAGCCATCCTGTTTCATGGTGTTTTATTTTAACTTTATTGTCCTTACACATTTTAACTGTGCTTATTTCAGCATCATCATTTTAGTATTTTTATATATACTTTCATATATTTTGTACTTTTATCTGTTTAAATTCAAGAGTTTGTTCTTTTTTCTGGCATTCTATCTACTTTATATGAGATCATTATATATCTGCCTTATATGAGATCATCTCTTATAGTTGATTTTTTAATTATTGTTCTGTAAATCCTTTAATCTGGAAAGCAAAGTGTTATTATTATATTACTATTATCACACTGAAGCTTTGCCAGATTGTCAAATTTTGTGATTTCCTCAAAAGCCACAGGGTCTTAAACTAAATACAGTTTTTTTTTACTATTGCTTAAACACAATTTCTGAAACTAGGGCCCTGTGTGTCCAAACTCTACAGACAAAGACCAAAAACAAAAACACAAAATACTTAATATCAAAAGCAAACACTTCATTCAAAACTGTACAAACTCTTCTGAAAATGGTATTTTTGCATCATGACTTTACACACAAACAATCGGACAGAATTACTTTAACTTAAGACATGAACATAGTCACTGTGTTGTGCTGTAAATAAAAATACAGTATATTGTAATTACAGTCCATCCCGTCTTCGATGTGCATCTGGCCACAGCACCTCATCAACATCACAAGCCATGTCCATTGTTGTGCACACCAAACAGCAAACCTGAATGCTGTTTATTTAGTGTTCAACCTCTGATTTTCAAGCCATCTAATTGCGTTGATAATTGAGTATATGTGGTATTTCAATGGCAGCTGTTTAGCAGACAACACACACAGGCTTTTAGTACCGAATGATGTGTCTACTGTAGATAACTGTGTGCAAAAAGTGTGTTTTAGGATTTCAAACTCTGTGTAAAGCAGGCAGCGTGCTTATGGTTTAGCATACCTGGTTGTGCCACAAGTACCAGTTTTTGTGTCTTGGCGATTGCAAAAGACTGTAAAAACTCTTTAAAAAATGCCAATTATGAACAGTGGCGTACTTCCTCTAAACGTCTGACTCAGAGCAGCCTACAAAACCCAACACCACCACCTATACAGTTAAATAACAGTGAAATACAAATATGTGTAAAAAATAATTCACAGAGTTCGCTTTAAATACTACAAATACACATATCTATATATATATTTTTATGTCATGTTTATTTTATTTAACCACGAGTAAAAGACTCATTGAGATTAAAAATATATTTTTCAAGCACAAATAACACGGTTGCAGACATAAAACAAGACCAAATTACAGAATTATAAGATATCAAATCACTCTTTCAATATTCAAAACATCTACAGCCGGATATACCTGCGTCCAAGTCACTTAGAGTCACTTTAAAATAAATAAATGATGTCATACCACAATGTGAATAAAAAGAAAACAAACAGATCTTCACCACAAAAACTTTGGCTGTACTTAAAAAAAAAAAAGCTCTCCACAAACAAGTGTTGAGCCTTGAAAATTAAAACTTTTGTACCAAAATCAAAAACCAATACACCAGAAAGTTAGGTTTGGAACCAGTGACCCAAACTGGTATATCAATGAGCCAGTTGTCGCAGAGTCAAGACCTCAAGTGACAGACCGCACAGTGAGTGTTGCAGTAGTGTAAAATGAGGCTGGACGTGTTTTTCTCGTCCTGACATAAATAAAGCTCAGAGACAGTCGAGGCTGGTCTTTCTCTCAGGCAGCTCGACTCTGTGACCCTTTTATCCTGAACATACCGTCATTGTTTACATCTCTAACTGTGTTTACTTATAAATGTAAACAAAACAAAACTTTCAAATCAGATTCTAATTTAGACTTTAATAACTGCACATGGTGACGTGAAGTGAAACAGCTTCTGATGCGTCTTTGACCTCAAATTCTCCTGAAAACACGACAGCACACAGCTTGTTGTCTCATAATGACCCAGATCCTAATTACTGACCTTTAACCTTGTGTGTTACATACTGGACATACAGGCAAGGCAATTTATTTAAATAGCACAAACACAGTGGCAGCTCAAAGTGCTTAGTAAGACAGAATAAGAACCAACAAAAACACAATTAGAGCATTAAAATCTGATTAATTAACAGTAAATGTTAAAACCAAAGCACGTTCAAAATTTCAACTACAGGCAGTAGATTTAAACCTGGTTAGATTTGGACTGAAGAGAGTAATATGAAACCTGTTGTTTCCTTTAAAACTTTATTTGTACAGCACATTTCATACACCA
The DNA here is from genome assembly GCA_008360985.2 of Macquaria ambigua. Lineage (NCBI taxonomy): Eukaryota > Metazoa > Chordata > Actinopteri > Centrarchiformes > Percichthyidae > Macquaria > Macquaria ambigua. The sequence goes on from VMKM01000340.1 coordinate 347,866, forward strand.
GGGGCAGTTCAATGTGCTTTCACAGGGTAATAAAAATACAGCAAAGGTAAAAAGATTTACAGTTTAAAAGTGCAAAAATACAAAGACAGAGATACAAAACTTAGAAATAAACTGGTAGTAAACTCAAGAGTTTAAATCAAGTGAAAATAAAAAGATAAAAGAACACAGCAATTACTCCCACTTTTAGATTGTCTTTTTAGAAAGGTTTTAGTTTTTACTGTCAACGTCGGGGCTTGTCTGATATCATGTGGCAGGTTATTCCCAGATGATATTAGACCTGCGTCACACTGACATGTAGTCTCTGAGATTAAACAGTTCAATGTTACTTGGAAAATGAAAAAAACAAAATCACATTTGAGCCAAATTTAGCCCCAGTTTTAACATAGATGTCAGTCAGAGCTTACTGGGAAGTGAAACGTTCAAATTCGGCTACCTTGAGAAAACATTTTTAGCAAACACAGCGGGGGAAAACTCCTCCACAAGCAGGTCTCCGAATCATTACCTATAAATGTTTTCACCTTATTCTTCCTTGTTCAGACATGGTGACATCTTGATGTTGAAGCGTGATCAAGATGTGGTATTACACTTTGTTTTTCTTCTTCTACTTCCATTTCCGAACAAGCATGCCTTCTTTTTAAAACATTAAAGTTCTCCTCCACTCAAAAACACGTTTTTCTTCTTGTTGCTACAGTTGAATGTTTGAGCTTCACTGTACAGAACGATGTCTGTGCAGAGTTTGACACTAGAAGGATGTTTTCACGTTCACCTGCTGAAAGTGGAAAGTTTCTACGTGCTCGTTGAAAACCCCAGCAGCAGCGCGCACACACTGAGAATGTACTTCACAGTGAAGCAGGAAACACCTGTCGTCCCGCAGTCCAACTTCTATTTATAGATTCTGGATTTTAGACGCCATTTCAAAAATTTTAACAAGATAATTAAACATTTTTTGTGTGAAAAGAACATATCAGATACACATTATATTTCAAAGTAGAGCAATTTATATACATGTTAAAAACAAGCCCCCAGGAAGTGCGCCAGGCTTTGAAGCCAATTTGACATAGCGGCCAAACCGTGTAATTACAACTTCCAGGTCCGTCACGTGATGCACACTGGCCCCAAGAGACTTTTTCCCATAGACTCACATTGTAAAAGAGACGTCTGTAAATCAGCGGATAATTTTTTTTTGAGGTACAACAACTAGCCAGTACGAACACTTAAATATCCCTTTAAATCATTATGTCCTAAAAGTTGTAAAATGCATAAATAGCCGAATCCAGGGTGATAGAGTCACTGTTGTTCATGTGAGTGAGCCTGAGACCGAGCAGTTGGGAGGCGGGGCTTTATGGGCCGCACAACACGGAAGCTGTGCGGAAGATCCGGGTAATTTTATACCTGGGAAGTCGAAATTTTTTGGCTTCATGCGCCACTGAGCAACTTTCATATGAATGGGGCCCCGCCTCCGACCCTGTATCCAGTTCTCTTTATATACATCCATGGTTAAAACGTGTCTGGAAGGGATCTTTAATCTTTGTGTACGTAAACTGAATCAAACCTTTGGTACAAGCAGGAACAAGAAGTAGAATGAAATAGCAAAGAATCAAGGAGACAAATCTAGAAAATACAAAGTGCGGTGCTTAAGGAGCATTAAAACTTACTGCTTTGTATGTGTATCTCCAGAGATTTTAAAACTTATGTTTAAAGGTCATTTTAAGATGATTTCTTTCTTCTAAATTTGTGAAACTGTTTTAAGTGTGTTAAATTTATTAAATGACGCTTAGGAAAATTGTAACTTAAATGTAGCTGTAAAGTAATAATTCAGATACATGAAGTACTAATATTTATATCATCAACCTAGAAGAAGTATTAAATATTAACCTTTTACATGTTTTGTTTCACCTGATAGCAGCAATATGCTACTTCGAAACAGTCAAATAAACTCTAATGACTGTACAATAACACACATTTATTTTATTTAGTTTAATTTGTGTTTCTTAATCATATAAAGAAAAACATAAACTTAACAGTGTTTTTCTTTACGTTTTCCTCCCACGAAGCTGCGGTTGTTGTACGAGTGCAACCCCATCGCCTTCCTCATCGAGCAGGCGGGAGGCCTCGCCACCACCGGCACTCAGAGGGTCCTGGACGTTCAGCCCGAAGCGCTCCACCAGCGGGTTCCCTTCGTGGTCGGCTCCGCTGATGACGTCAACGAGTACCTGTCCTTCGTCAAGAAGTACCAGTGAAGCCACAACAGCTTCAGTACACGTCAGGATTCTCCCCAATATTTCTATGAAAATTTAGTTTTCTCACAACACAAAGAAAGTTGTGTGCGTTCTGGAGATCAGAAGATGACTATTTTTGCAATTACTACAAATGTATGAGTTGTCAAATCTCAACACTTGAATATTAGTTTAATAGGTAACAATTTTAGTCGTATCTAATCCCTCAGGTACAATTGTGCTATACAGAAAAAGAGAAAGTGTTCCTTGAAAATCACAACATAGATCATTTGTGATCACCAGAAAACAAAACAGCACAAATACAGAGAGGTTTGTCCTCTACGGCTCTCCGTACATTTCAGCTCATCCTTGCACCTCTTTTAGAACAATATTGGCCTTTTTCACAGCAGACATTTTGACTTGTCATAGTAGGAAAAGCACAGGTGGTACTAATAAGATTAACGATGGCTCTGTTGTATTCAAGTGTAAGCCATGACAGCCCAACACCGAAGCAGCTAAATGGAATTCAGCCATCGTTACGTCTATTATTTACACCTTTGATTTCCTACTGTGTCAAAATGTCTTCCATGAAAAAGGCCCATTAGAATCACGGCCTTTCATGTTATTTCAACATTTAAAAGTCATTAAATGTACATTTTTCAAAACAAATGATTGTTGTTTGGTTCAGTCAAATGTTTTTGAAGGTGCAGCAACAAGATATTGTTAAAAAAAACAAAACTGCTGAATGTTTCTGATGTGGCTATTTTTTCCCTCAGTTTGTGCAACATGTCCTATACAAGTATTTACCATAAGAAGAAAGAGGAAGAATCAAACTTTATTTGTATAGCAGCTTTCATACAGGTTAGTGCAGTTCAAAGTGCTTCACAGATAAGACTGTAAAAACCTTTTTTTTAAAGAATTTAAAGTACTCATCGTGCAGAATGGCCCATTCAGCATAATGTATATTATATTATTGGATTATATGTTAAGGTTGGCCGTTAAGCAGCAGGGGGGAAGGACCCAAATGTGGACAGTTGAGGCGGCTCCAGTTCAAAAGGTTTTATTTGAAACTTGCAGGCTTGTGCAGGCAGGCAGGTAACAGACCAGAAACAAAAGCTCAAGGAAACCGGGAACACAACAAGCAGTAAACTGACACACTGACGATGAGACGGCTAACAATGAACCGACAAGGAACAAAGGAACAGGACCAGTATATAAAGGGGAGGAGACAACGAGGGAAGCAGACACAGGTGGGTAACGAGACACAGGTGATTACAATCAAAACTGGCGGGAAAAGAACCAAGACAGGAAATAAAAGGCACACAAGAAAACAAGAACTGGGATTTTAAAATAAAACAGGAAATAAGTCCAGAACACAAAGGATGAATATAAATTCCATGTGGGACATGACATTATAATTACTGATACATTATTGTGCTCATCACTTTAATGCTGCAGCCGGCAAAGGTGGAGCTCATTTTAATTACTTTACACATTGCTGAGTAGCTTGTGAATCTTTTCTTAACCTGTAATATTACATCATAATTTATGTGTTGATTATACGGTATGTTGTAATATTAATCTGCAAAGTAACTGAAGTTATCCGATACATGTAGTGCAGTATAAAGGACAATATTTCCCCTCTGAATTGTAGTGGAGTATATGAAGTATAAAGTAGCAGAAAGTACAAGTACCTCAAATATACTTGAGTACTTCTTCCACCACTGGGCTTTAACATATTTTTCAAAAGTGCAATCCTGCTAACATGCAGGAAATTTTCTGGTAAATACATAATATACTAATAATATACTTACTGACGCCTCTTTCTTGAAAACATATTTTTAATCTTACTAAACGGAAATTGAATCAAACTTTCGGTACAAGCAGGAACAAAACGTAGATCAAGAATTTTAAAGAATTATTAAAATAGCAAAGAATCAAGGAGAAAAATCTAGAAAATAGAAAGTGTGGTGCTTCAGATGCATTATGTGAGACCTGAGACCTTTGATTTTAATATCCAGAGATTTTAACTTATATTTAAAGGTCATTTTAAGATGATTTCTTTCTTCTAAATTTGTGAAAAACATCTAAACTGACCCTTGGGAAAATTGCTACTTGTTACTACTACTAACTACTAAATGTAGCTGTAAAGTAATGATTCAGATACATGACGTACTATTATTTCTATCATCATAATGATTTATAAACCTGGAAGAAACATTATAATAAACCATTGAAGTGTTTGTTTTTCCTGCTAGTAAATGTAAATGATACTAACTCTTCTGGGTCTTACTTTAAAAAATGTTATTTCCAGTAAAATTCAGTAAAATATTTACAATAAAATGATGAAAATATGAATAAATAAAACAAAAATCATAACAATTTAAATATTATACTATGTTTGCATGAAATGTATAGACAATTCATTTCATTTGTTCTCAACTCATCCCCCTTTAAAAAAACTTTTTTTTTCCTATATTGACCTTTAATTACCACTGATTAGGCGGAAATGACAGTTTTGCTTTGAGTTTAACACCAGAGCTGAAACAATTAGTAAATTAATTGATTAGTCAAACAACAAAAGATAAATCATCAATGATTTTCCAATCAATTAATCGTTTAAGTTGCACAAATGTGAGGATTTGCTGTTTTATATCATTTTATATTGAATATCTTTGGGTTGTTGGTCATTTGAGGACGTCGCCTCAGACTCTGGGAACTTTTTATAGACTAAATGATAATTATCTTTAAATCTATCTACACACACATATTAACCTAAATGAATCAACAATAAAAGTAATCATTAGTTCCAGCCCTAATTAACACAGTATACCCTTTAGGACTCATGTAAAGTCACCACGTTTCCTTATGAATCAACACCATTGTTAAAGAATCAATAATCCTATAAGATCCCAGTGAGCACAGCTGATCACATGACTCAGTCTTTACATGTCAAACAGCAGAGTACTGCGCTCTGAATAACAACTAAACATGAAACACTGTTTAGCAGCTTCAGTTACAAGATTTAAAGACACAGCAGCTCCAGAAATGATTGTGATCAATTCCATTGATCTACAACAGCTAAAGATAATATGCAGTGACATTGATCCCTAAATTAGTCAATGAGGAGGATGATCATTCTCACAACAGCCTTCATCAGTGGCCCACTGAGTGTGAGTGAACAGGCTTCAAAAGTTAGAGATCAATACAGGTGACTGATTACTTAATGTGTGTTAAGCAGCTTTCACAGCTTCAAAACAAGTTTACAAGGAGGTTTTTAATGTTCTTGCATCATTACTTTTCTAACTTAATCTAATATAAAACTGAATTTAAAAAGAAGTTTTTTTATTTTGTTTGTGTTTTTAGGAGAAACTTAAAGGGTTTTCCTGTTAAAAACCCTTTAAACTACCTGAAAAATACAGTCAGAGCTAGTAAGCTGATAAGGCTAGCAACAATATACAACACAAACACCAAAACTAGTGTTTCACAACTTTAATTGATCACAGTAAAAGTAGAAAAAAAAAAATCATTTACAATGACCAAAGCAAGTGTTAATGAGTCACTTACCAAGTAGCATACACATATTTACAAAGAATAAACAGACTAAAATCTTCTCAGACAAAATAAAGTGGCATAAAACCAGCCAAAACAAAATGGCGCAATTTCCCTAAAAACAAACAAACAGTGTTTCTCCTCATAAAAACGTCACAGAATCTCCTGCTCAACGTGTCGCTCTGACCGAAGCCTCTTCCCTCGCCTTCGGCCAAACTATTGCAATTAAAAAGCTACAAAGTGGAGTTCGTTAAACGAGCGGATAACTGGCCGCTGTCGCAATCCCACAGTGGTTCTTTCTGTCTTTGGCCATGTAGATGTAGCCTTTGTCTCCCCAGCTTTCACTCCAGCTGCAAGAAGACAAACAAAACAGGTCAGGAAGTGAGTTTAACAGATTTGATTCGCTCCAATTACAAGATCAAGAGTTCAATTAAAAAGCCAAACTAGCTTCAGAGACAAGTCCTATTTTACATTAACATTTGTTGAATTACTTCTTCAATAATGTTCATCTGCGCAGTTCCTGTTAAACAAGTTTGAGATAAAAATTCGACATAAAAATCTGACAAAGTCGCACTGTAGCTCGTCACATTTCAGAAGTTGTAAGTTAATGCTGACTGGAATTGAACTTAATACTACTTTGAAAAACAAAAAAAAAAAAAAAAAAATACAGCTTTTTTTAAATGAGTAAAATTCAAGCACTTTCAAGGTACCTACACTAAAAACTTCCAGACTCTCGAAGCCTTTATCATCGCATCTAAAATTGTTAGTATAAATTCCAGGAGACAACAAACTAATATGACGACGGGATCGTTTCATTTTAAATATTAAAAGATTTTGTTTACATGAGTGATTGTGTCGATGAAACACCAGATTATGTTAAAAAAAAAGTGTCAAAGGAGTATATTCGAATTCAAGCATATTCCCAACGTTGAAAATCATAACTGTTAAAATTAAGCATTTCCAAACTCTCAAGACTTCATACGAACCCAAATAAAGTTCTGACTGACCTGTTCTTCACGATCCAGTATTTCTTGCCGTCCACATCTTCTCCCTCGAAGCCATAACCCACCACCAGCACGCCGTGGTCCAGCTCCTCGCTGCTGCATTCCTTCTCGTAGTAGATTCCTAAAATAAAATCGCCCCCGTCAGTCGCATATGAACTTACATCTTAAAAAATATAAAAAGCAAATAAATGCGTCTTCGACTCCGTTTCCTCACCTGATTGGTAGAACTGGAAAGACTCGTGGCCGGCGTCGATGGCGACTGAGACGGGTCCCACGGCGGCCACGGCCTTCATCAGAGCGCGCTCCTTACCGCTGGGGATGTCGACGAACCCGGTGTCGTTGGCAGCGTTGAAGTTGGGGTCGTAGTGACACGGCTGGTCATCCTAGAAGAAAGAAGGAAGAAGAAGGAAGAAGGAAGAAGGTGAGCAGGACGACACCTAAATATTCTAATCATCACTTCCTGTAGAAATGACTTTAAGGAGCAATGAGATCAATAAAGGTGATTGGTGTATATTAAGCTCAAAACTATCAAAACATATCTGCAGGTGCTCCCCCCCCCCCCCATTGAAAAACTTTCATGAAGAGCTGCAACGATTAGTCGATCGATAGAGGATTAATCTGCTATTATCATTTACTATTTTGATAATTCATTGTTTAAAAGTTATTTTTTTAATAATATTTTTTTTCCCTTTTTTTTTTTATAAATAGAAAACTTTTGGACTGTTGGTTGGACAAAAGACATCTGCAGACGCCACCTTGCGCCCCAGGTTTTCTGATATTTTTCCAAACCAAACAATTAAAGAAAATAAATCGACAGGTTAATCAATAAAGTAATCATCGTTAGTTGCAGCCCTTGTTTTATGAAGCTAAATTTAAGACTTGGGGCTTTTAAAAACACCTTTCTTAATGCCAATTATGATGGAAAAGAAGTCAAATTTCATGGTTGAATCCACCAGAACATCGTCTACAGAACTTGTTTACAGCAGAAGATCAATAATTTAAGATAAAAAAAATAATAAAGACATATTGTTTTGTATTCAAGACTATTTTCTAGACATTTTAAGACGCGTCCACTTGACTTCCCCCCCCCCCCCAGGAGATACGTACTGTTCCCAGGTAAGGATAAGCGTCCTCAGAGTCCAGGCCCTGGTTGTCCTTGACATACTGGAAGGCCTGGTCCATCAGACCACCGTTGCAGCCCTCATTGCCCTCGGGTCTGGAACAGTCCACTAGGTTCTGCTCGCTCAGCGACACCAGTTTGCCGGTCTTCCTGAATTGCTGACCCTCCAGGGCTCCGGTGGTGCTGAAGGCCCAGCAGGAGCCACACTGACCCTGAGAGAGAGAAAGTTATTGTGTCTTTAATCACCGTTTCATATTTATACCTTTTCATGTTCGTGTCCCTTTCTGATGTCGGCCATTTTGTTGCCGTTAACAATGTAGAGCTGCAGCAGACAGCAGATTAATCGATTGACAGAAAATTAAAAAACATTTCATATTGTCACCTCCTGGACAGACTTAATAGCAATTTTGCAGTTCATCATGTTAATACTGAACTTTTTAGCTCCCTCTTTTAAATTGTTGTATTTTGCTCTTTTATCCACACAAATCTCTTAACAATTATCTTTGTGTCTAAATGTTGTTTTTTTAGTCCTATAATTGTATTGTTATTGGATGTTGCACTCCAGCACTTTGACCTAAAAAATTTTTAAAAAAAACAAGTGCTAAAAAAGGTTTACAGTTGGACCAGCTCACTGTAAACTGGGCCAGAGTGGAGCAAACACTGTGTATGTATGCATCGTATGCATGTATCACACACACACACACACACACACACAGTGTGTGGCCCGGTTTACAGTGAGCTGGTCCAACTGGTTTCAGCTTACAGGGTGTCAATGTATGCCGAGGGGGTGGAGCGAACAAGCTGCACAAACAGGAGGAGGAGTGTGTGGAGCACATAGATAACCAAAAAAAAAAAAAAAAGAAGACAACAACAACCTGCGAGTGGCCATCTTATCTTTCTGTTAAAGCAAAACATTTACTTCACGATGCAACTGTGCAAAGTTGAACATTACGCAATCGCGTTTACCAAGTTTCTGCAGCAGCTGACATAAGGTCATGGCTTTGGATCTCATGTAACAGCTATTAAAATAAGGGCTGATCTGTTGTGACCATGTTTGTGTTTAAGAAAAGTCACTAGTTTAACAAAGAAGTCAAAAAACATTAAATTCCAGAGTGGTGGGTTGTTTGTGTGTTTTACGTGCTAATCCTCAAATTTGTCCTTAATAGATATTTATGAAACAGTAGAGATAGATGAGCCACATTTATTAAAAAAAAAAAAAGGTCCAACATAACTTCTAAACTCTTAACTGGAGTTGTTTTTGTACAAAAAGTAATAAAGATCCTAAACGTGTTCTCCCACACCGAGGCTGCCAGGAATTAAAAACACGTCCAACCACCTCTTGATAATTCCTCAGAGGCATAAAACCTGCCCTTACCTGGTCCTTAACGGGAGTGACGTAGCCTTTCTCCCTCCAGTCCACAGCGCGTGGGGCCTCCAGGAAGTTGGGCTCCATGAACAGGGACCCCTTGGACTTCCTCTCTGCTTTGTGCTTGTAGCCGTTCATGATCTGCCTGAACTCCTCGTAAGTCTGTTGGAAAGACAAAGTTGAGTGAGTAAATGACACCGACAATGTGAATTAGACTATATGGCAAATAGTCTAAGATGTGAAGACGAAAGCGCAGCTGTGGTTTATGATTGTAAGTGTGTGTGTTTTTAACTGCAGAATTTAATGGATTTTTAGTCAATCTATGCTTGAACAGCGCTAAAGTAGCTTAATTTTTAACAAAAAATGCCACGGGTATCTCAACTTTTAGTGTTTCTCTCGTGTCATTCTCCAATATTATGGCCAACACTGTTACATGCCAGATTGAATCTACTTTTTGTTGCGTTTTTCCTTTTTTCCTAGATTTGCGTATATTTGGACAAGTGCTTTGAGTACAATGTTCAATGACAGAATAAAAAGCATTTATCTTTGAATCGAGGGTTCACGTTGTTCTTCCAAACCTTCAGTACACTCTTGTTGCATTGTCTACTTTGTTATCAAATCCATTTCTTGGACCTTTTTATATATATAAAAAAAAAGGAAAAAAGTCAGATAAGGGTCTGTGTGTTCAAACTGTGGTCTTACCATGTCTCCAAAGTGGTTCATGCCCAGGCGGTAGGTGTGCGTGCCCATTGAGTGCTCCAGGTTGTGCAGCTCGATCTTCTTCAGGTTCTTCTCCCAAACCAGTCTCCTCCAGCCTTCCTCTTTCTGCAAAAAAACAACAACAATCACCATTCAGACTTTTTTTTCGTGATAACTAGCAGGCTAGAAAAGCTTGCTGGAAAGAAAAGGGGGAGGGGGACAACACCACTTTACCTCATGATATTTTTTTGTATGCCAGCTCTTCCACAGGTCCCAGTGCTCATCCAGCTGTCGGTCCAGGCTGGGGGCCGAGAGGGCTGCACTCAGGCACACGAGCAACACGGCTAGACAAGGCAGCATCGTGGCTTCCTACTGGAAAACAACAAGTTAGGACTCAATTTCCGAAGAAGCAGGTTAATCATTGATGGAGGCCTGAAGCCCTGACGAGACAACCAGACTCCCATTACAAAACACGCGCATTTCTTAGGAAAAGTGCCGAGTCATGGCTCGTTTACCGTCGAAATTCATTATCACATGTTTCGCCATCGTGATACATGTCATGCATCCGCAGCCTGTAGTACAGCTTGTTCACTCCCATGATTCATAAAGAAATTGGATCCGCACTAAGCTGCAATACACATTCCAGACAGTACAGTCATTTCCCGACTGCTCGCCCCACACCAGGGATACAAAAAAAGACCAGAGGATCCTGATAGTTATATAGTGTTGACCGTATGCAATGAAAAAAGGAGGTGTTGATTGTTTGAGGGCTTTTTCCCTGCAAGTTGGGGATTGGAAGCTTCGCCAGATCCCAACAATAAACCGAGCCTGTTTTTGTTTTGTTCGCAGGTCACGGGATCTGCGGCGGCGGCGCAGAGCCAAGAAACCGGCCTGGACATCGAAACTACGACCAGGAAAACGAAAAGAAAACCAAAACGTTAACCGGTAGCTACCAGGTAGCGGTCGTTTCCATTTCTGGTGGATGTTTCTTCCTTCAAATTTAAGCCGAGGGAAAGAAACTAGCAGCGGCTACTTTCAGCTAATTTACAGGGAGGGAGACGACGACAAAGGCAGACGAATGAAACAAGATGGCTAAGGCTGGCGAATAACAATAAAAACGTGGGTATTTTTGACTCAGAAAATAAATGAAAATGAGATGATAGCTAAAGTAGACGTTTTTATAAACGGACACTGGGGTGTTAATTATTCTGGGTTCAAATGACGAAAAAAATCCCGAATAGAAAAAAACATATTCGATATTATTACCCTAAATGAAGGCGTTCAAGCTTGCAAGCGAGTAAAATGAAAAACTGTAAGACTTACTGTATATTCTTCTGTGTTGAAGACGAAGGAGGAGAAAATAACTCCTCGACCGAGAAACACAAAGTTTATAAAGGCCCGACTGGCAGCAGAATAACGTCCCACCGAGCTCTCTGATTGGCCCGCTCCTTGTTTATTACACCGACGCCCCGCCCCGACGCGTGATGTCATTATGGACGCACGTGATTCCCCCCCTCTGGAATGATATCGAGAAGAGGACATTGTGTTTTTGCAGGGTTGTTGCAGCTAAAACAGTGAAAAAAAATCCTTTTTATTAACTCAGGGTTGTTTGTTTGATCTTGTTTCATGTCAGCGACCCTCTAATAGATATTGACTTACAATGCTGCTCACCTGATTAAAAGGCTTTTGTAGTGATCAAATCAGCCCTCTGATTAGCTGACTAAGGCAAAAACACATACTTACAGCTAAGTCCCTAATGAGGTCTGACCATTTGTTGGTATTAGAAATGGGGAGACAACAATAGAGGGAGTGATATGATTGTAGCTCACTTATTGGCAAGACTTGACTGACTTTTTTTGGGAGCCCTGGTGCAGGATAACATACCCCACACCTCAACACTCACATGCATTTAAGTAATCGGGATGGTGTCGACTGTGCAGTAATCTTATTTCTTCACTGTCATGTATATAAGAAACCTGGGACCCTTAATCAGAGTAGAGGAACCAGATTTTTCCAGCTTGATTTCTCCTGAAGAAAGTAAACGTCTTGGCAACATAGATGTGTGACCACCAGGGTTTCTAATCACCTTTTTACATGTACGCATGTGCTAACAAAGACTTCAGACAGCGGAAGTATTGCTGTGTCAACAGAAATGAAAACAAAGACCATTAAATGTACTGTAGAGATAAGTCCGACTAAGACTGAAACTCAAACAAAGTAGCCTCCAGAAGTCTAAGGAGTGCGCTGTACTGAAACGTTACACAACAAACAAGCATTTAAGACACTGTAGGTCAACATCATTCAGTTTATGGGCTCCTTGGTGGCTGCAGGAGCCTGAGATGGATGGATTACTGGACAGGCCTACTGGGCACAGGTCCAGGGGAGCTACAAGGGGTCAAGAAGGCCCCTATAAGCCAGAGCCCCTGTATGAAGTGACTGTTATTAACATTTCCTGTCGGACAGTCAGAGAGATCTGTCAAAAGTGGGGAATCTTGAGTATCTCCCAATACAGCGTCCAACCTGATATTTATTGTATTTTTGTTTATCTTTTTCCTGCATACATTTCCATGCATAGACTACAGTACACCTGCATTAGGAAGTAGGACGCTAGAAAGGAGTTAGATAGTCAGCCTCGCTTTATCTTCACCTCCGACGTGAACAAAATACCAAAGTTCAGGTGGAGTTTTAAACCAACTGCAGCACTTTAAAGTGGAGGTTAAACCTGCAAAATGTTGCTGAGAAATACTCAAAATACGCACAAAGTCGGATTTTTATGTGTCCATGCCCAGCCACCAAGACAAAGCTGTGATTTTGAAGCCTGTCAGTAAAATTAAAAGTAATTCTCCTCAAGTTTACTATTCAATAAGAGTGTGAGGGAACACCCACGAGAGGATATTTGTTTTTGGTTTACTAGTGTAGATGAGGAGATAACAGAGAGAGTGAAACTAATGAGCACAGAGTTGACATAGCATTTTTCTAAACTGTCCCATCTTCAGATGGAGATACATTTAGCCAGCAGTACAAAAATATGACCAAAATACGACAAAAAACATTAGAAGAGGCTTGGGCTTTTGGTTGATAACAGTGATCTATATAAAGGATATAAGATGTATAATAGTATCAACCGGGGAGGCTATGAGTTCCAGGAATTGCTGACACAAAGTCTGAGTTAATCAGTCGATGCTCATGTGATTGATAAGATTGTGAAACTCTTAACAGGCAGAGTTGTTTATGCATTTAGAACACAACCTTTTGTTTGCTGAGTTCCTAACACTTCCTGTTTGTGATAGTGATACGTCTGACATCAGTGGTGGAAAGTACAATTTTTGAGGTACTTTACTCCAGTTGAATATTTGTATTTCAGGGTACTTTATACTTCTACTCCACCACGTTTCTGACGGGAAATCCTGGCCTTAGTCTAAGTTCGTTTTACTGCTTATATTTATCTGACAGCTTTAGTTACTTTTCAGGTTAATGATCAACAAATAAAATATGATGCATTTTAAAAAGGAGCTATCTTGCATGATGAGTACGTTTACTTTTATACTTTTAGTTTATTTAGCTGACAATACTTCTGTATTTTTACTTAAGTAAAGCATTTGAGTACTTCTTCCACAGCTGTCTGTCCGACAAAGAATGAAAATACTGGTGCACAGACTAAAGTCCAGACCCAGTTCAATTATTTATTTCATTTTTTACCCCTTCATATTTTATTCATTCAGCTGGACAATTACATCTTCTGTCAAAGTTATTTTCCAATATAAAGGCCTAAATTCTCTAAAGCAATAGTCTGACATTTTGGGAACTATAGTTACTGGCCTTCTTTTCAAGAGAAGACTGATACGTCTCGATAAATGTGAAGCTGGAGCCAGCTGCCAGTTAGCTTAGCTTAACATAAAGTCATGGAAACAGGAGGAAACAAGCTAGCCTGTTAGTGAGCTTGCAGAGTTGCTGGGAGGCAGATTTGGTTACTTTGAAACAGAGCCAGGCTAGTTGTTTCCCCCTGTTTCCAGTCTTTGTGCTAAGCTAAGCTAGCCGGCTGCTAGCTGTAGCTTCATATTAACTATTGTACAAACATGAGTGGTATCAATCTTCTCATCGATCTCTTGACAAGAAAGCGAATAACTGTATTTCCCAAAATATTGAACTACTAATCAGCCAATTAAATACTCACCATGTGTACGTTTTTAAACTTCCCCCAGCTGCTAAAACCAGGATTTATTGGTACTCGAAAAGTTAATTAATTAAATCATACAAACCTCATACTAACAACAAATACATTAAATGCTAAATGGTGATATTATTATGTGACATGATTCATCTACATGTGGCCGTGTAATGCGTCATGTCTTTATGTTGTCACATGCAGGATGCATGATGTTCCAAAATTTCCTTTGGGTTCGTTAACATGGCATCATACCTTACAGTAGGCTAAAAATACATAGTTTCCGTGCATTTACAGAAATCGGAAAGCAAGCTGCGTCCTCAGCAGCTGATGTGTGACTGGATCGTGTTGCTCAAGCAACAGTTGACTGAACACTTCCTGTATGAGCGTCTGGTCAGTTACCATGTCCATATTTTAGAGTCACCTAAAAAGAAGATAACTGCAGTTGGCTTTTCCTGTTGAGCAGTCACCTTTTGTCAGCAGGGGTGGAAGTATTCATATCTGCAGCTTAAATACAAGTAGAACTACGTAAAGTTTAATCAATCTACGAATCTCCTGAGGTGCAGTCATTTATGTAGAGTCTACACAAATGACTGCACCTCAGGAGATTCGTCTGTTAAACTCCTGAAATTTGCAGATGACACAGCGGTCATCGGCCTCATCCGGGACGGTGACGAGTCTGCATACATACGGGAGGTTGAACAGCTGGCTCTCTGGTGCGGTCAGAACAACCTGGAGCTGAACACGCTCAAAACTGTGGAGATGACAGTGGACTTCAGGAGGAGCCCCACAACACTGCCCCCCTTCACCATACTGAACAGCACTGCTGTGGAAACCTTCAGGTTTCTGGGATCCACAATTGCCCAGGACCTAAAGTGGACGTCCAACATCGACTCCATCATCAAGAAGGCCCAGCAGAGGATGTACTCCCTGCACCAGCTCAGGAAGTTCAACCTACCTCAGGAGCTGCTGGTCCAGTTCTACACTGCTATCATCCAGTCTGTTCTCTGCAGATCCATCACTGTGTGGTTTGGATCAGCCACCAAACAGGACAGGAACAGACTACAATGGACAGTCAGGACTGCAGAAAGAATCACTGGTGCCAACCTGCCCTCCATTCAGGACTTATACATCTCCAGAGTCAGGAAACGGGCAGGAACCATCACTGCAGATCCATCACACCCTGGACACAACCTGTTCCAACTTCTGCCCTCTGGTAGGCGCTACAGAGCACTGTACGCCAAAACAACCAGACACAAGAACAGTTTCTACCCACAGGCCATCGCTCTGATGAACAGTTAACATCAGTGAACATCAGTCACAAAGTGTCAGGAACAATCCCTGTGCAATAACCCTGTGACAAACGTCCACTGTACCTGTAAATTATATTTTCCCATTGCTTAAATACAGTTTTTAAACATGTAAATATCATCAATGAATCACAAATCTACGCATGCTGTGCATACTGTATATAGTGTCACATACACTAACCTCATGTATATAAAGCAACCTGTTACATTAATCATATTTATATTCATATTTATTCCACCACCCTTTGCACTCTGCACCACTGCACTATTGTCATACTGTCTACAAATGTCATTGTTGCTGTTGTCTATATATATACTTTTTTAAAATATATATTTATATCTGTACATAGTAGTTTAATGTTTATGTTTACCTTGTCGAGCGAATTGAGTACATTGAGAGCAACGAAAAACCGGAGTCAGATTCCTTGTATGTGTACACATACCTGGCCAATGAAGCTGAATCTGATTCTGATTTTAGGAAATACAAGGGTTTGATATGAAGCGGACAGCATGTAAATAACTTAATATATTTTCTCCAAAGGAAAAGTTCAACATTTTGGGAAATACACTCCCCAAGAGTTAGATGAGAAGATTGATACCACTAAATATGAAGCTACCGCCAGCAGCCGGTTAGCTTAGCTTAGCACAAAGGCTGGAAACAGGGGGAAACAGCTAGCTTGGGTCTGCCCAAACTAATGGTAACAAAAAGAGTAGAAATGACAAGTTGCAGTTTCAGGGGCAGTTACGTGGCAGGCTAGCTTGTTTCCTCCTGTTTCCAGCCTTTATGCTAAGCTAAGCTAACTGGCTATCAGCAGCTCTACAGCTCACTAATTAACGCGTTATATGTCGTCTGTTTAATCCGAAACTTTTGTTTGTTTAAGCTCAGGTGTAGAAAATGTTAATTCACCGTTTATGGGGAGTCATGTGCCGCACTACTTCTTGGTCGGGGCCAGTTACTTCCTGGACACAATGCTGTTGCCTGGCAACTGGTCCTGGGCAAGAAACATTGAATTGTTGATTTTATATTTTGCACTGATTAAACAAACAACATATAACATGTTAATTAGTGAGCTTTAGATGTGCTGGGAGGTGGATTTTGTTTCCTTTGAACGAGCCAGGCTAGCTCTTTCCCCCTGTTTCCAGTCTTTGTGCTAAGCTAGGCTAACTGGCTCAACTTAGCAATATAGACGTTGAAAAGACGTTTAATTGGTGGAGGTCTGTCGATTTCAGTTACTATCATAACCATACAGTTTATGGTTACGATATTAACTGTTTATGGCATAAACCCACTATTTGAAGCTGCCTGTGCTTCTTCATACAGCTATCTCCGGCCCTGGGCCTGCTGTGTGCTTGGTTGCAGGCTTTTTTAAAAGTTGTCCTATGATGAAAAGTTTTTTTTCTTTTTTATTGAAGTAGAAATTATACAACAATATATGGCAAGTGATACACTATCAGTAGTAGGCTCTTTAGAAAACGGAGCACACAATGTAAACACAATTATAACCAAATAAAAGACAAAAAAACAAAATAAAATAGCTAAGGGGTCTCTTTCTGTTCTAATAATATTTTTTTGCTGTTTTCTTTTTCATATACAGTACAGTGCTAGTTCTTTCATAAAAACCACCAATAATGGTTGTGTCTTAATACATTTATGGATAGAAAACGTACCTAAAATAAATAAAATATTCAACAGAAATTCAGTTTTCTTCCTTGTTTGCAGGCTCTGCAACAGGAAGTGTACTTGACAACAAAATGAACCAGTTAACATTTGATTTGTCCAAACCATCATTGTAACTTGGTCATACTAATAAAGTGACGTTCTGTGCATCTCCAGGTGTGTTTGCATTATTCTATGATCAATTTATCTTACTTTCTAAGCATGTGAGAGATGATTTTATAGATAAGTTAAAACCACAGACTGCACGTTTTTTAAATCTTAAGTTAGTGCATCCCTGTCTGTCATGCCACTGAAAATGTCCTGGAAAATGATCGCTATGAAAGAGTGGGAACCCTGATTTTATTTTGATATATTAATTTTGGTATTTATGAACTTATTTCAGATGAAAACGCATTTAAAGACTTCATTCCAAATGGCTAGAAACCACATTACAAAGTGTTAAATGTGGAATTAACCACAGATCACTTTGAAGGTGAAGACCTCAGACATACTGTTTATTTAAAACCACTGAACCCAGTTTAAATCATCCTTAAAAAACTAAAATATTCACCAAATCTACGTTTTAAATCCTGTTCTACAAATCCAGATTCACGTGGTTCAAACGTCACATGCTCTGCTCCCATTAATCTCACCCTGTACAAATATTGTTGAATGGCAGTCGACACCGTCAGCAAGTTGAGAGGAACCCAGAGCGCTTCAGGCTGCAGCAGACGGGTCATGTGAGTGTGTGGGTGGAAGGTCGACGTCCCCGCAAGCTCCACAATGAACCCAGAGACGTGTGAATAACACAGCCTGGAATCTGGTGGAGGACGAATACAGCAAACACCCACAAGACACCAGCCTGTTCCTGACTTACCAAAGAGATCTAAATCAATAAAGTCATTTAAACAAACACTAGTAATCAAATGTTGTTACTGTTAAAGAAGAAGCTGCAGTCTTCTTTATATTCATTCAGCTACAAACAGTTTGGAGATTTAGCACCTTAAAACCTCCACACTGCAAAACAACCTGCATCAACAGGTGTTTTTTTTTTTATTATCCTTTTCTGTGTCTTTTCTTTCTCTTTGATTTGATTTAAGTTAGGAGTCTCCATCATACTTCATTGGAAACCTGATCATTTTGGTAATTCCTACCAAGAAACACTAATTTACTTTACTTTATCTGAACAATTATAAAGCAAGAATAAGACAAATCAAGGATTTGAATCTATTATTGAGCCCCTGATTATTTTTTTCTTAAATAATTAAAAGAATACATGTTAGTAGGCTGAGATCATTTCAGTTCGATACAGACAAATTATATTTCAAGATAATTTGGCATAATTTGCTCGTTTACAGAAAGAAAAGGAAAGTAAAGGATGAATAACTCACTGCAGCACCTCAACACGACAATCAGCACCTAATAGTGTAAAACCGCTTCATGTAAGAAATGTTTTATATTCAATGAAACACTGTATAGATATTTTATTAAGCATTAACAAATCAAGATATCAGTTGTAACACCACAGTCCACAGTTTGTCATTGCCTCTCCTGTCCCCGGCATGTTTGTCTGTCTTCAATAAAGAGAATAAAAGGTGTGGGAGGTTTTTCTGTTGACTTTCGTTCCCAACACCTGTTCTCAAAAATTTAACTCGAGCCTCTTCCTGTTGTGCGCTGCAAAGCAGTGGTTCCCAGCGTTTCTGGCTTTCTATGGATCAGCACCGACTAAATATCTAAACAAGCTCAGTGATAGTTTTTGAATTCAAACCTGATTTCTTTTTAGTTTAGAGAGGTTTGGAGTATGATTTAAATTTTGTTTCACATTCTCGTTATCTTCCTCTGGGTCTTCCTCTGTGTCAGCGTTTTGGTTCATTTTGAGTTTAATGAAATCTTAAGAAAAAAAAACAAAAAAAGTAAAAAGAAGCAACTTGCCAGACTTGTCACCAGTTGCTTATATCCATATTGTGACCAGTTCCCTTTGTTTTATCTGAATAACATTTAGATTAGTCAGTAATTTGTAAGAAAAATAGCAAATATTAGAGGAAAGCCTGTAAAAATAAACTAGATTTAATCATTTCGGGACTCCCACAGGTTGGTAACCACTGCTGTAAAGTCAACATATTTTTGTGTGTAACCTTTATTTAGTGCAAGTCTGTTAATCCTCTTGACAAGAGTCTCCTTTACTTGTTTACACTAAATGTCTAAATATGTCGATAAAGGAAGGATTACCTGCTACAACGCTCCCTCGGGAATCTTTAAATTAGGACAGAGACAACGATATCAGGTAAAGAATTTATTATAAAATGTATTACACTATAAAGTGTCATAAGTACTAAGAACATGGCATTCCAAGACATGCTAAAATAATGTAACATAAATAGCAACAAAAAAGACAAAAAAGAGTGCAATGTGGCGATTAGACTGGAGGCTCCGAGGGGGGAAATATCGAGCGCGTCTGTCCTCATCAAACAGGAAAAATATTTGAGAAAAGTCCACTTTATTTCGGTCGGACTCGCAGTCAGAAGCATCCGGGGAGAAAAGGAAAAGACACCAAACGGAGACGAACTTGATAATAATATAGTGATTTACGCAGCGTTTACAAAAGAAACAGAAACATAATATTCACTTCCCTTTCTGCAACATCACTTCTCAGCTTGTGTACTGTACAAGGAGACGGGTAATAGAGGACCGGACGAGTGTGTTTTAGGCACACGACATTGGCATCGATTATACACAACTTCAACAAAAGCTTCAATAACACAAAAAAAAGTAAAATGATGTTTCCGACCAGTTTGGGACTTTTCATTTCATTTCATCATGTTTTTTTTTTTTTCGTTCTCGTTCTTGAGTTTTTTTCACCATATCTTTGATTTGTTTTGACTTGTCAGCATGTTCTTAGGAAAGATGTGTAGTACATTCATTTTGCCTCGTTTGAATCAACATGTTTGGGCAAAAAACAAAACAAGTGAAGAGCTGAAAACAGAACAACAGAAAAGTGAGGATGAAGTCGAGGAAACAGCCAGGACTCGAGTATTTACACCACAGCTAGAAGTCTGCTGTGTTGATTGGCAAGTTCAGGCAGGGAGTAAAATAGTGAGAGAAGTATTTGAAATAGTTTTATCTCTGTGAACAGATGGTAACACTGGGGAAGTAAAGCAGACAGGAAATACTGCACTCGGGCACAGAGCTCATCTTCTTCTGTCAAACTGAATCCTGAAAAAAAAAAAAAGCCCTTTACGTCCACAAAGTCTAACTTTTTAGGCATAAAAGACCTCTTTTCCCAACATCAACACTGAAAAAAAGGGCATTTTTTTCTGGTTCACAAACATTATAACGTACCAGCTTACACAAAGTGAAAATGCCTTTTTTAGGACATTTCTGTCGTCAGCAGCCTTTGGCCTTTTTTTCCCCCCCAGCTAACAATACTAACTTCATGCCATCTCTGTCCCGTGCTTTTGCTGACGGAGCCGAGCTGCAGCTTCAAGACAAACTGAAAGAAGATGTGAAGCCACGCATGGTCGACCAACACTGACAAGGAGATCAAATTTAGCTCGACAGAAGCGGCGTCGATGCCACGGTGTTGAAACATCTGACACTGTGGGACGGTGACTCTCAGCGCCGGCCACTAATGCAGAAAACCTGCTGAGGAAGCATTAAAAAGGTGCAGCGTCAGGTGTGTTTACTGAAACTGACGGCTCTGGGTGTAATAAATTACCTTTTAGCTTAGTAGAAAATGTTAAAAATGAACTTTATTTCTATAATTTTCGGCGGCACTTTCTATTCAACGTAGTTAGTGCACAGTTTGGGGTCTCAGTTGGACCCTGAAGCTCTGCAGTGTGAGCTCCACCCTGTCGGCCATGATGGTTTTTTAACATCAAACGCTCTACAGCAAATACATTTTGGTGCTGGAAGGATCAACATCCTTCAATAAGACACTGTACTTTGGGAAAAAACCCCTCTTCTTCTTCTGTTAAAATGGCTACAGGTCCCTTTGTGTGAATGGAAAATTAGTAAATAGACGTTTAAGTGAGAACATTTATAGAAACACTTTATTTCACAGATCCCGTAGTTATCGAACAGTTCCAAGAAAGGAACCGTAAACTCTTCAGGAAGTTCCTGGAAAGGACAATTTGGTAATTTGGTAATAATCATAGGAAAAACAGAGACTCATCTCGTTACCAGACTTCATATTAATCCTGAGCAGGCTTTGACTAAATTAAGCTTCAATTTCTCACTTCCTGTTAGTATAAAATGGTAAAGTACATTGATTTCTCGTATACTAACTGCAGCTAAGATTAACATCATAGCTGCAACGATTAGTCGATTAATCTACTAGTCAGTTAACCAGCAACAATTTTGATAATCGATTGATCGTTGACAAGAACTGTATATATTTGCTGTTTTCGTTGTCTTTTTACAGGAGAAATCTTTGAGTTTTGGCAAACGTTTCACTATTTTCTAACAGTTTATAGACCAAACGATTAATCGATTAATCAAGAAAATAATCGTTAGTTGCAGCCCTAAATAGTATATACTGTCACATAGCTAGTGTTCAAATTGGTACAATTAATTAAAGGTGCTTTCATTGATAATAATAACCATAAGTTGATACGGTGAACTTGTTAGCAAACAGCAGAGCAACATTAGCATCGATCGGGAGTCGTGTTTCTGGCCACCTGATGAATGTAAGTCCAATATTCACTCTGATTTGCTCCATGTTGTTCACAAACTAACGCTAACTTTCTCTGCCTGCTGCCGTTTGGTGCTGGGCAGGTTGTGTTCAATGTGCTCATCAATCAAAAAAACCAAAAAAAAAACCTCAAATCATTGATTCAAAATAGACTAAAAATCTTCATGATCAGAGACCCCTTTCGAATTATCATTGGATGCATTGTTAATCTAAAAATATTGATTAGTGCAGCTTTAATTCCAACTACAGTACCTGCTGGTGTGACCTAGAGATCCTTTTAATCAGGTCAGCTAAACAGAGAGTGAAGTTTCATTAACATTTTAGCCGTTATTTTAAGGAAATCTCTCTGGAAAACTGCATATAGACTCAACTCAAATAACCGTCTCGTGGCGTTGTCTCCGTTTTCACTTTAGTTAATACCAAATTACATTTCCAGGAAACTTTCCAGGAAATTAGGAATCTACGGGACCTGTAAAATAAAGTGTCACCAGACATTAAGCAACAATCAAGAGATTTCTGTTGTTGGATCAACGGAGAAATAATCTGTATAAACCCACAAATACACCAGCTGAACATGAATGACGTTGTTTCCCTTTGACTCAGCCTGCAGCTCCCGCAGAGCGCCACATCGACTCCACGCCGACTCTAATGTGAAAGAAGATTGATCGTGTTTCATCTCCTGCACTGACAATCAAACGCTAAACTAAACACAGCAGAAATCTGATCTCTGATTTCAGCTTTGCGTTTGGTTGTTTTTTTGCCAGTAAAATTTAATTTTCAAAACCTCGTAACATGAGCCGAGCTTTCGGTTTTTCCTCTTTCTTCATGAACCTTCTCTTGTCTAAAATGTAAGATGGCCTCTTCCTCAATAGAAACTCATTTTACTATTAGTGTCAACAAGGCACAGTTCTTCAAATGTTTGGAAAGAACTACTGTTTTCTTTATATAATAACAAGACTATTTGTGCTCTTTAGGAAGGTAGAAGGCCACAAAGGCACTCTGAAAAATGCTGTTAATTTACTGAACACTAAGCTGAACGGTCACATCAGTAAAACAGAAGCTGATATTATGACTGTGATGGATGGAGTGAGTAAAGATGGCAGCCTCCTACACGTACACTGATACAACTAAGTCCTCAGTTTTTCACTTGAGGATGGGTATGAAAGAGGTCCAAACACGAGGCTGCCGTCTTTTTTAACCGCGTCCATTCCTTCATGTAGAGTTGATAGATTTTGAACGTTTATCTTTTCTGTCTTTTAGCTGTAAGATGAGTGAGACTCGGGCGGTGCAGTAGAGTAGGAGGAATATTAAAAAGCAGCACAACAAGATTAAGAACAGAATAAAAGCACTGGATTCGTCTTTGGAGCTCAGGACAATCGGCTCTTTCACAACATTCATAGTGGAAGGAAAGGTCGGCTGTACAGGTGTGGAGAGCACAAACACAACATCTGGTTCATACGCCAACCGAACGGTGCGATTAAGGAACGAGCAGCCGGACTCTGTGGTAACGATTGCACTTCATGTTCATTCACACACGAGTCTGTGGTTGTCCTTTAGGGGAAATGTCGCATCAGACTATCTGACGTTTGGCGAGGACAGAAAGCCGACCCCGTTCAGTTCAGCGGGAAATGACGGAGCTGATGGAGTTGTACGATGTGCCGCCGTTGCAGGTGGGGGGGTAGCCGTTAGCGGCCCCTACCAGCGCTTCCATGTTGACCCTGAAAACGGGAGAAGCTTTGAGCAGGAAGTCGGCGGCGTCTCGGCGGCCGAGCTCCCTCAGTTTGGCCATCAACACACCCACCGTGCTGCCTGCTCGCCCGCTCCACTCCTGCAGCAGCTCCGCAGTCGGGCTGGGCTGCAGCAGGGCCTGCTGGGAGTCCGGGTTCGAATCCAGCTCAGGGGTGCCGTTTGGAGTCCCGTTGCTGTGTTTGGCCACCAAGTCTGTGAGGCTGAGGTTCATGGCCAGCAGGCACCAGTCTTTCCCCAGAGCGTCCGGAGGGTCCAGCATGCGGCAGAGCTTCCGGCGCGCCAACAGGGGGACGTCTGATATGTGGATGTCCGTTCCCAGAATCCCCTGCTGGTAAACTTCAGCGCAGCCGAAAGTCAGAATGCTGCTGAAGCTCTCTCGGTAGCCGCCCATGGTATTAGTGAGTGAGGTTTCCCGCTGGACTTGGGCCCGAAAGAAATCTTTGGGTTGGTAGATCATGATGGGGGCGTGGTGTTCCCGCAGCTGCTGGGGACTCAGGTAGTATTTGGCTGTGAGGAGTCCGGGGAGCGTGGAGGCCAGCAGGTTCTCTGTTATACTACAGATGGTGTCCAACAGGGTGTAGCACTTGGCCCGTTCTGAGTCGTGCCCGCGCACCTGAATCTCCACCCCCTGGCCGTGGTTGACCAGCAGGATCATGGCCTCCACTCCTGCCTGGCTCACCTTGGCTCCGTTGGTCCACAGGTGGATATCTCCATCGAAATCCTCCCCGCTCTCCTCGTCGGGCTTCTGCTGGTGGCTCCAGCGACACAGGTTCACCTGCAGTTTGTGAAACAGGCCACAGGGGAAGGGGGTGAGGTGCTCTGCGGGGACGAGTCGTACCCCGCCGTAGAGCAGCGCCTCCTCCTCCTCTTCGGTCCAGGAGCGGTGGAGGCCGTTTGTCTTGATGAGGGCAGGAACATCCACCATGGAGGGGTTGGTGGCGTCGCGGGCGCAGACATCCATGGCATCCAGGATCTGCAGCAGCTCATCCACGTCACTTTCAGGAGCCAGAGCCTGCACCTCCTCCAGCCTGTAGCGCCCCCTGTAGTGGTGGATGGCCTTGGGCGTCTCCACAGACAGCAGCTTGCCCAGGACGTTGCTGCAGAGCCAACGAGGCTCCAGCAGAACTACATCCTGCACCGTCTCACTCTGCATGATGTTGATCTGTGGGAGGAGCGAGGGAGTGAAGGAGGAGGAAAGAGGAAAGAGAGGAAGAGGAAAGGAAACAAGGAGTAAAGTTGACAGTAAAATATAAGTCAGAGAAGGTGTGGAGAAACAGAGTGAAAGAAAGTAATCAGAGGGAAACAGAAGTGGATAAAAAAAAGTTGAATGTGGTGAGACATATTGACAAAGATACAAAATAAAACAGGATCCCAAAAAAAGACGCAAAGTTGCTGCAATGATAGAAAGACAGGACGCACAGTGTGCTTAATGTGAAACAAAACTACATCAAACACATAAAGAAACACTTTTCTAACTCAGGATGATTCCTCGTTTGGCTTCTTGAGCTGAGTCATTCAGACAGAAACAAAGTGTTCCTGCTGCAGAGTAAGTCTGAGTAATTGTTTACAGGCGAAAACAAAGTTTAGGTTTGATTTAGTCATGA
Organism: Macquaria ambigua; assembly: GCA_008360985.2. Lineage (NCBI taxonomy): Eukaryota > Metazoa > Chordata > Actinopteri > Centrarchiformes > Percichthyidae > Macquaria > Macquaria ambigua. The sequence continues at coordinate 372,998 of VMKM01000340.1, forward strand.
ACAAACAGCGCACCCTGGTGGCAGTCTGGTGAACTGACACTCAGCAGGAGCTTTGATGAATCAAGTAAAAACCTTTGATTTAATCTCACAGCTCCCATCAAACGTAGCATTATTATACACTATAATGAAGACAACCATTTCCTTGCAGCTGGGATGTAACAAATGTCAAGGTGTAATTTCTGTTTTGGGGTTTTGCATCCGAATATATGTGATTTGTGAGCTCACGATTGGGAAACAGTCCTATCTGGATAAATCATCATCGTTTTATTATATATATTTATATAATATATATATTTTATAATATATTTAGTATTGTGGTTCCCATTATGAAAAATATCAATACATATTTTTTCCCCACTTCTGTTATATACAAAGAAGTAAATTAAGATTTTAACCAAACTAAAATAAAGCCCAGCAAAGTAAACTTGGATTCAGAATACTAAGGTTTCATTTTTCTTATTACTATTATAATACAGATGATTACATCAAATTTTTTGTTATTTTCATATGTGGGATTATTTTGTCTCGTGTGTGAGCTCTAAAGTTTGGGAAGCCTTTCATGTTCTGTGTGTTGTTCTTAATAATTATGTTATTTTCCTGTAGCTACACACAGTCTGGTTTGCAGCTGACAAATGAACACACACCTCCCCCATGCTGTGGAGCTGCAGGGCCAGTGTGCGCAGGTGATCCTGGCTGACCAGAGGGTTGATGTGCTCCTGGACGTCGCTGACAAACTGCTGCCACGATGTGAGCTGGTTGGGTCCGCTCAGCTTCCTCCAGGCCGGCAGGGTGGTCAGCAGACGCTCCGACAGCAGCGTCATGGGGCTACACCTCTGCAGGGATGGAGAAGATATGTTAACATTTGTAATGAAGAAGAAAAACAAAAACTCCAGATTCAGTTGCTAGAATTCAGTATCTTCCCATGAAGACACTCAGCTGCAGAAATAATAAAACAAATAGCTTTATATGATTATTTTGTGTGTTTGGCTCCTTCAGACTTACTATGAATTCATATAAACAAGGTTATTAAGGGAACTGTGTTACTTTCAACCTAGTAAAACACAGTATTTTCACAGAAATACTGTCTGGTTTTTGATCTATTAATTGTATTGTGTGCACATGCTCTTTGAGGAAGATTAAAGTGAAAGTAGGTGGTTTAAAACACACACACAAATCAGACATTTTGCGTGTGTGTGTGTGTGTGTGTGTGTGTGTGTGTGTGTGTGTGTGTTTGCGGAGCTCACAGAGATGATGTTGGTGCGAAGCTCCTGCAGGTGACTCCTCAGCAGCTTCACTTCTTTGGAGTTCGAGGCTCCAGCGTCCAACACAAACAGCTTGTCGCTGATCTGCAGGTCGACCCCAAACCTGAAAAACAAAATAAACAACACCACCATTTTAAAAACTTAAATGTCTTTACAGGAGTCCTGAGATGTATGAGGGACCGTCCCTTGTATACTGAAAAAGTGCTACACCTGACCGTTCTCATGCCAACATTTTGAACTGGACAATAGGTGTAACTACCAATAATAACATTAATCACAATGACCGTCGCAGAGGCTCATGGGTAATGTAGTATTTACAGCTATTTGACATAGCAAAACCACTTTGCTTCACCTGCTATAAGTCAGTTTATTACAGAACCATTTGCCTCTGCATTGTGAGAGGTGCCATCTGTTGAGTAAAATCATCCAACAACAACAAGCAAACAATAACCAATAAGCAAATAATCTCCATGTCGCTCTTGGCGTGCTGTGGTTTGAGTCCCAACCTGTTCCTGACTTCCTTGAGCAGCACTTTCTCCTTGTCGTAGATGAACTCTCCAGAGAAAGCTCTGGGGACGTCAGCGAGGTCGGCGTGCGTCGCCACCAGCACGACCACGAGAGGCTGCTGGATCCGACCCCCGAAAGCTGGAGAGGGACAGGAAAACACACACACACACACACACACACACACACACACACACACAGTCAGAGAGCAGTATATCCTTTGCCAAAAAACAAGTTTTTACACTGAACTTATTTACAACCTGCCAGCAGATTCAGTGGCCATCAAAACAGAATTGTGTGCTCCCACACATACCTGAGTTCAATAACTTTTCAATGACTTTCCAGGTATCGTTTGGTGAAATTCAATGACTCAAAATGGCCATGTTTTCTGGTAAGACGTGACCTGATAAAAATTAAGCATCACAAAGGCCTCGATCTTTACTGATGATCCTGTCAGGTCTCTGTTAACGTCAGTGAAGTTGGAGCTCACAGATTGTTGTTCCTCCAAACTATTCAAAATGTCGAGAAAAACACACCTTTTTTTTTTAGCTTAATGACCATTTTTGACATAAATAATGGTATACAGCGAGTCCAATTAAAAGCACTAATATCATCAATATAATAATGAGTGTTTTTTCCAGTTGGTTTTTACCTCAGTTGCATTACAATCCCTTTTTTTCTGCACACAAATCAGGTATCAAATATTTGAGTGTATTTTAGGATTCTTACAGGACACTAAATGGTCTGACTCCTCAGATCTTTTATCCCCGTATGACCCTGTTCACACTTTGAGATCCTGTGGCAAGGGCCTTTTATCTGTTCCAGACTCTCGGCTGAAGACTAAAGGGGGACAGAGCTTTTGAATTAAGAGCCCCGAGGCTCTGGACCACCCGGCCCGAGGAAACATGGCAGGCTCAGTGGCTTCTTTTAAATCTAAGCTTAAAACGTACTTTTATCGCACTGCTTTCCCTGATTTCATCAGATTCTAGTTTTTATTCTGTTTATGGGTTCTGCCATTTTTTAATTTTTTAAAATGTGGTTTGTTTAGTACTTTTATTCTTTTATTTCTGTTTTTATGCATTTCTATGTTATGATTTATGTGTTCTTTGCTTGCTATGTGAAGCACTTTGTAACTTTGTTTAGATAAGTCCTATATAAATAAAGATATTATTATTATTAAACAGGATATATTTTAAAATTCAACAGTCATGGTAAAATGTGTCCTCACCGATGTTGTCCTGTGGCAGCATGAGGGTTTTCAGCAGGTTCAGCCAGTAGGTGATGTGGCCCAGCTGGGTCTCGTACGGCTCCTCCAGGCTGAACAGGACCAGGTGGATCGCTGTGGCGTCGTTGGCTGCAAAGTAGTCGTAGGAGCAGTAATAGACCGGGTTCCCCGAAAACTCCCACACGCTGAAATCCCCCACACCTACGGAGAGGGAAACGAAAAGTGATGTGAGCAGCACGTTCATTATTCATCACTGTCTTTTAGCATTTTAGTCTTCCTTACTGAGCAATATCTCATTTATCACAGCAAGTAAAGGTTATTTTATTTTGAAAACGTAAACTTAACCATCGCACCTTAAAAGACAAATAAATATATATATATATATATATATATATATATACACATATATATATATATATATATATACATATATATATCAAAGTATTTCCTGTGTAATGTTCCAATCTAAGCTTCCTTGGTTCTCACCGTGGATGCTGGCGTGCTGGATGTCGATGGCCTTTGTGGCCTGTTCGTCCGCTGCGGACAGAGCGTTGTGGACGGGGGAGAAGACCTCCAGGACGCCTTTGGTCAGGCTGGGCTCGAACATCATGCTGCGACTCCGCACACTCACATTCTCACAGCCCGGGTACAAGTTGGAAATGCTCACTGACACTAAACACGGAGGGAAAGACACATGAAGAGGGACGGAAACTGTAAATCAACGTCTACAGCAGCTACAGTGCCCATTGAGTTTGAATGGCATTAATATGGTCAAATATAAAAACTTAAATCTGTAAAAACAAAAGCTATTGGTCTCTATAATAAAAAAAAGGTTTTCTAAAATCCAGAAGCAGGTTGTTTCTCCACTCTTTCTTTCAGGAGAAACGTCACGTAGATGACTAGAGCACTGCAATATAACACAAAACAGCTTCTAACTAACAACAGCCTGAGGAAAAAGTTGCTCAGAGATGTTATCTGTTTTCCACTGATCAAATAAAATGTGAGAGCAAATGTTTCGCAAATCTCAGTTGTACTTGTGCAAGTTAATGAACAATGTTGAAATATTTCAGGTTTTTCCAGTTCAGATCTGACAAAGAACAAACTGAGCTCAAGTCTTTATGACTACTTCTCTCCACTAGAGTAAACAGATCTGCATCCACAGTCTTCTTTTTCCCCCAATAACTGCACACTTGCTAACACATGGGGGTGCTATTTTATTGCAAATAAATCCTCTATGCAGACACAACATTTGGATTTCCTGACACTCTGTAGGACCACACCTACAGTTTGTTTTCTATGGTCTTGAACAGCTGTCAAAAAACGCCTTTTTTTGCTGCAGTTTTGTGTTTAGGTCCATACTGCCTCATTTTGTCATAATCAGGGCTGTAAACAAATGTCACATGTTTTTGTTTAGTGGTTACTGTTTCGTAATCTGTCACTAGTGAACAGCTTTCCAGAGCGTGAGGAACTAATAGCGATCTGATGTCGAAATCCACCTTCATAATGTTCTGTTTAGTGGTTGTTTCTTGCAGCTAGCTGATGTTCTCGGTCCTAACCAATCAGAGAGAGCTTCCTATGAGGCCAAACAAACTGAATTAAAAGAGAACGCATGCTTGGTGTGAATACACCCTGTGACAAAACAACTACAAAAGCATGTTGAGGGACAGTACGTGCAACGAAGTTTAGGGTCTTGACAAATGATATTCAGCTTGTAATTAGTTTTTTAAATCTTAATATGCTAAGGAAACACATATCCATAGTATTAGGATAAATTGTAAATCATAGATGTGAGGTTTTTACTATAAGCCCTTTGGGGTTTCTTACCTCTCCTGAACAATCCCTGCTATGTTTGTTTTTTGCTTTTATCACCTTCTTTGTGCTAATAAACTAAACTAATGCTACCATTGGTGTAAAAGAACAAAATGCTTTTCTTGTTCTCTGATCACTTCATCTTTGGTAAAAAAAATTAGCTGAACCTGGTTTCTTTTCTCCAGGAAAAGTTGTGTAAAAAGTTGTGATTCCTGTAAAAACACTGTAAACAGTGACAGCTGCAAAGCATCAAATGACAAAATGTCAAGACATCTTTCTGCATAAGCAAAGAAAAGGGTGAGAAAACATGAAAAATGGACTTGATGCCATATTGGTTTTCTGGTTTTAGGTCAGGCAGCTTTTTTAATAACAGCAGCTGCTGTAGGTTTGGACGTCAGGGATGCAAAGCTGCTCGTACGTCTGTGTCAACACCTTCTCTCTTTATGACTAAGTGTCTTACAAGAAAGGGTGATTTATAAATGTCTGGCTGCAATCCAGCAAAGCACAACCGCTCTTCGATGATGTTCTGTGCCATTTTACAGATTACTATGGTGGATGAATAAAAGATCAGACACTTCTCAAATAACTGAAGCATGAAATCAACGGACAGGGCAGAATACTTTCAGGTGTCAAGGTGGGTTTGTAGCCAGCATCATAAAATGACAAATATTGACACTAGACGAAGGTAAATATGTCTTTAACGTGCCACACTTTGGCTTTCGACAGGTGTCCAAAAGAACAAAATTGATGCTTGTGTTAAGTTTGCTTGAATAGGAATCTAAAAACTAGACAAACGGACATCATGATGGCACTTGTTCCCTCTCAGCTCTGCTTCTTTGTGTTTCGCTGCTGACTCGTGTCACGTATCGCTGCAGATACAACACAAGAGTCAATAACGTCCGTTACTGAATTCAGCTAGAATTGAAAGAACAAGAAAAGAAAAAGCTCTTTCAACCCGACCTTCAGCTCTGACAGAGGCGACAGATTTCCAGATAGTATAGAGGACGGGATCGGCAACACTACACGGTTCACGTAGCTGACCATTATCTGAGCGAGCTGCACCGCGCCCGTCTGGGAGGTAATGGCTCTGAGCGCCGCGAAATAGAGCGGGTAAAGGAAACACAATGGTGTGTATGTGTGTGTTAGGGAGGGCAGATGGAGTGCAAATACAGAGAGACTGAAGAGTGTGTGCGCTCGGTTGTGTTTGTGTCAGGGAGTCTTACCGCAGACCTGTCGCTGTGTGCAGGACTGACCTCCACAAAATAAGCTTTTCTGTAAACCAGGAGCAGTAAAAAAAAAAAGGGTCCACTGTTTCTATTTTAAGGTTCCAGTTAGGGTTATTGGAGTAATGGGGTTAATATAGTATTATAGTATAGATAATATAGTATGTATAACATTCAACCTCTGTATATTTGTAAATGTGTAATTTTATTTTTTAATATTATGCTGCTATTATTGCCGTTTTCTGGTACTGCTTTAATTTATTGTTTTATTACATCGGGAGAAGCCATGTGAAACTTCATTGTCCCTGAGTATAATGACAATAAAGATCATTCATCATTCATATTTAGTTGCTGAGTGAAGAAGGGGGAGGAGCAGGGCAAAATGAGACATCCTGGTGAAAATGGCTGCTTTCTATGCTTTGCTTTCAGCCCATTCACCTCAGTGTCCCTGGGTCAGATCCCTGAAAGGGGGGGAGGTGTGTTATTGGCATGCATTCGTGTCATCCACACTGTCTTTTCTGATACTCTCACTAGAGGTCACCAAAGTCAGAAATCCTACACAAAAATCCTACACGTCTACACCATAGACTGTATATTAAGATGGACGACGTGACAGCTCCCCAAAAGTGAAGCCAAAACATCTGGATCGCCCCTGGTGGCTGGCTGCAGTATAGGTCATAAGCCCCGCCCCCTCAATGTTAGCAGATGGGACATGGGCCAAACTGAAAAGTCAAAGTACACGACAAATACATTCTTCCCAAAGATGTTTTCTGTGATTTTAGGTAGTTATTATCACGCTGATGACAATATATATACTGTGAGATAAAAGAAAATTGTCAGCCTTTAGAGATTTAACTTTTATACCACGTTAGCTTTCACTTCAGCGTGTTAGGCCTTTGTAGGCAATGTTAGAAATAAATCAGAAGGTCTGATTTTAAAACAATACTGGAGTTAAAGGATTTTTTCAGGCAATTCATTCACTGGATTAATCAAAAACATACATTACCATTTGATGTGGTCCATAAACTGTTTCTCTGTTGAATTTTGAGAAAATGTACTACTATGTATTGAATATCAATATTGTGATATAAATATAGAAACACTATACAGTGATTTTTTTAGATTTGTTTAAATTTAAATATCTGTATATATGTTCTACGTGTGTGTAGCATGAAGGGGCTATACTACATTTCATTGTGCAGCCCTGTGTTGAAAAAAGACAAATAAATGACCTTGATTGATTGATAGATTGATATCTCCCCTCCCTGATCCAAACCAAACGTACCGGGGTTCTGCCTCATTTCCCTGCACTTCCCTGACGCCTTCACACTCTATTAGAGAAAGCTGAGTGCCTTGCTCAGGGGCACTTTGACACAAGCTGCTTAAGGAGGAAGAACATCATCTTCAGCACCAGCATGCCAAGATTGTTCTAGGTGGATGCTGGAGAAATTTGTCTTTGGTGGATAAATACGCAGTTAATTTCACCTGGTGTCATCGTTTCTACCCGTTGTGATGAACACTGTACTCACCAACGTGCCCCATCTGTAATCTTTTTCAATTTTAGCACTGATCTTTGTGAGTTAAATGTTAAAAATAACCAATACAACTGATGGCCAAACCAACAAAAAAGAAAAAAGAAACCAAGTTGTGGTAAACTGGAATTATTATTATTGAAAACTGATTGCAACTCGCTGAATGTCTGAAGCATGAACACTGTTGCTATGCCCTGAATAGAACAGCAAATTAATTATTCCGGCCTGTTTTGGCAGAATAAATCATCCAGGTCCCTGGCAGGTGAAAGCTTAGTCTTGTGAAGGATTATCTCAGCTTTACCGGAGCCGTCTGTCACCTACCAGCAGGTTTGGAGTTGATGGGGGAGTTGGGGTGGCGGGTCGTGTTGGTCATGCGTGTCCTCTTCCTCCTGAAGAAGCTGCGCAGGATGCCACATTTCAGAGACTCCAGCAGGGTGCTCTTCCCGGCTCCGGAGTGTCCGAACAGCTTCAGCTTGATCCTGGGCTGGACGGTCTGAGTGGGCCGCAGCTGCTGGATGTAGCTCAGTTTGTGGTTGTCCTGACCCAAAAAAAACACACCACAGAAGAAGAAAAGGATTAATTAGAAACCACTGACAGCTCAGGTCACATTGAGATCCACGTTTATCTACAGTATGGCAGGAACTCCCACATGTTTTCATCTCGAGGAGCCCCAAAAATCAGACGACAGACATAGTAGCAGAACACCTCCTACTTCATGTTCGTGAACTCACAAATTCTCTCAAACTCTCAAAGTAATCGAGTAGCTGTTGGTGATGACGGACCTTGGGGGCATGACAGGGTGTAATGAGGTAAAATGCAGCGCAAAGTTCAAGGTAATTACCACAAAACAAGACAGAGTCTACAGACATGCTAGCGGCTAACAATGCTAACGTCAGCATGCTAACATGCTCACAATGAAAATGCTAACATGCTCATGTTTAGCAGGTATAATTTTCAAAATGTTCACCATCTTGGTTTAACGCGTTACCATGCTACGTTTGCTAATTAGAACTAAACACAAAGTATAGCTGAGACTGATGGGAACGTCCTGCAGAACCACAGTATGACCTGATGGTGGCGCTAGATGGAAAGTAACGGGATCACCAAAGTGATTACAAATGATGCAAAGGGGTACATGAAGATCTGTACAAAATGTCATGGAAATCCATCCAGTAGTTACTGAGATATTTCAATAAAAGCCAAATATTAATTATCTTTTTTTGCTGGATCATACTGGTTCCTTACGTGGCCTGGTACCGGTCCGCATCCAAGGGGTTGCGAACCACTGTATTGCTGTAGGATTAAACTGAAATTCTACATTTTTATGGTTCAGACTGAAATACTTTTTGACTCTCTCGTATTATTTGAATGGATCCAAACAAAGTTTCTTTGTGTAAAGAAACAGGACATGCCGTACACTCAGATATACAAACAACAAAAGTCATTTTCAAAGACGGCTGGCTCCTCTGTACCCTGCTGTAACTCAACAGGTAACATTTGTTAAGACACTTTTTTAACCGTCCAACCAGATGAGTCATACATCAGAAGTGGCCTCGAACACTGTGAGTGGATGTGTGGGATTTGAAAGCACTCCCTACTCCCACCTGGGTTATGTTAACACATTCAATAAATAAAGCTTCTAATTTCTAAGTGTGATTCACATCTGAGCAGAATACAACTTCTCGTTTGGAAATAAATGATGCTGAACTCGATGTGTACTCTTTTAAAGTTAGAGGAACAGGACTGTGTTGTTGTTTGTTCTTTCTCTCTCTGGGTTCTTGGGAAGTCAGCCTTTCTTTCAAAACTGGCGTCAACGTGCCAAAGTGTCTTAAATTAGCTCCGGCATATGCAGAGGATGACTGTTTTCACAGTTGCTGCTGTCATGTTTTCACGCTCTGCACTGAATCTCAGCAGGTTTTCTGGGAAAAATGGATGAGAAGAGAAGTCGGTAACATTTAGCTTTAGATAAAACATTTTTTAAAAAAGCCTGTGTGTGTTCTGGAGGATGTGACTCCAGTCAAGCTGGGAACACTGGACTGAACTCCCCATACGCCTCTCTAGGAGCAAACCAGTGTAGAAAGGCTGAATGTCATGTAACTAGAAGGTGGTATGCGTCCTGTTGTGTTTAAGACACTGAAGCCCAGCCAGTTCAGGAGTGCAGGACTTTTACATATAAATGAACGTCCGTTACATTCAAGCCGTTGCCAGACGAGTTCACACGATGCTGATTAAAGAGGTGCTGCACACTTAAACCTGTTTTTGAGCTGTAAACTAAATGATATGACTGTACTGTGATGAAACACATCAATGCTGCTGTTAATATTGACATTTCTGACCAAATTTATAAAAATCGGCATTTCATGGGTTAAAAATTCTATCGCCATCTACTGTTTCAAATCAGCCCTGAACCTGCAAGGCCAATGCTGACATAGAGTCAACCGGTTGGGACTAATCTACGTCATGAAATGTATATAAAAACACTCTAATCAGTGTCAGTCAGTCTTTAAATATGCTGGGAGAGACGGTTCTAGCTGAATTTGAGGGTGTAGTTACACTTTAAGCCTATCACCTTCAGGTAAATCTCTCTGTATTTCGCAGGATACCAGAGTTTTTAAATCTGGCGCATTAAAAGTCACCACAGACACCCTGCGTTTTACGTCACCCGGAAATGATTGGTTTGCCACAGAGCCATGTAGAGAGAGAGTCTCGTCAACAGAAGTTCAAAATGCTTGATCGTCACGTGATTCACGTAGACTTCAGATAGTTGTCTCTACATGGCTCTGATTTGCCAGAGCGGAGCAAAACGTAGCGACGGAGTAGCTACAGCAACTTAGGAATCTGGAGGAAAAACCTAAGAAGTCCAAGAAAAGTTTCTGATGCTCCAGATAGAAAAGAAACTCGGCGTTCAGAGGAAGGAGCACAGTCAAAAAAATGAAAGCGATCAACGGCGAGAAAAAACACGGATAACCATCGGTGTAGTTTTTCCTCGTTGGAGAGTGCTGAAAGAAGAGCAGGGACTGAGCGCAGACAGGATGTCGTGTTAAAATATTTGGAGTATGCTATATAACATTTACTCTACCTAAATAATGGATTATTGTCTTGGAGCTGTGGAAATGTGAGCGAGCTCCCCTGTAGGCATCCGTCACGAGCACACGTAGACAGTGTTTGTGTAATTACTGTTACTGCCAGAAAAAGGAGACAAAAGTTCCACACTCCAGGTTTAAGTCACTCTGGATAAAAATGGCTAAAATATAACATGAAAACATCCACAAAGCATTATAAAGTTTTGAAGCTTATTTCTAATGTTCTATAAGCTACTAGTTTGTTAGTGTTATTGTCAAAATAGTACCTCAAAACTGAAATACAGATGATAGCATCTCATTATTTTTTGAAGATAAAAACCTGTTAGACAAAGGAGCTCCAAATATTTCATACAGTGCTGGATGTATATTTTATAATCTCTTCTACCTGTATGTGTGGAGCAAAGTGCTTTCACAAAGTCTAAAAATGGCGGGATGCTAAAATCTAACACCCTCCTGATGGAGACGTCTCTCTCCACACCTCTGCACTGAAATAGACCAAGTGTGATGAGTGTTTGTGAAACCTGGTTCTGCATCACACAGAGTTTAGGTCTTTTCTTTCCCCCTTCAGTACATTTAAATAGTGATGTAATGAAGAAATCACTGGTTTAACTTGTCACATTTATTGATAGGCGTGAGTCTTTTTTTTTTTTTTTTTACCTTTTTAAGCTTGCCCAACAAAGAAACGATGAGTTCATGTTGATCGGTATAAGCCAGATCCTCTGCTGTCTTTCCATCCTGAGAGAGAGGAAGAAAGAAAAAGAGAAAAACAAAAGAGATAAATATATGCATGAGAAATCTTGAGCAAACAGATTATCTTTTTGGCAAATTTTGTATGGCTGTTGTGCACTCCAGCGTTTCTAATACACATTTTCTTGACATTTCATTCACAGGGTTCGTACAGCTTTTTAACAGTAAAACTCAAGCACTTTTCAAGCACTTTTAAGGTACCTAAACCAAAAGTTTCCAGACTCTCGAAGCCTTTAATTGTTGCTATAAATACCAGGAGACAACTAATATGACGACGGGATCGTTTCATTTTAAATTTTATAAGGTTTTGGGTTTACATGAGTGATTGTGTCGATGATGAAACACCAGATTATGTTGAAAAATCAAGCATTTTTCAAGGAGTATATTCAAATTCAAGCATATTCCCAACCTTGAAAACATAACTGTTTAAATTAAGCATTTTCCAAACTTTTGAGACTTTGTACGAACCCTCCATTCAGGAAGCCTAACATCGCAGATTTTTAGGCTTGTCATTTTAGTACAAGGCAAATCACGAGAGATAGATATTGATCACTTATTTATCCAAGAGACTTAAGAGACAACCAGAAAAAGTTCATTCTGACTTTTCTGTTCTCTCTTCTCAGAGTCCTCCATTTTGAGCCACTACTGTGAGGTGTTAGGACGATCGTTGTTTCCTGTGCTACCTGGATCATTTTCTCTGTGAGGACAGTGTGTAGGATTTAATTAAAACACTAATCTACTGGTAACATTACTGAACTGACCTCTAATATCGTCACACTTAATAACTGATGCCCAGTTATTACACATTTATTTATAAGTATGGCTCTCCTATAACATTGTCGGACTCACGATGGACAGTTAAAAATAAAGGATAAAAATTATTTCATTAGTCCACGCATTCTTCTTCCTTGTCAAAACCTGTCGCCTACATTACCCACAATGCAACTCAACGCGAGTGTTCGGGTGTGTTATGCTAGTAGCGGCTAATGTAGCCTCGAGCTGCTAGCCTCACGCAGGGATGAGGAGCGGGCTGCGGAGGTCTGGTGAGCTCACTTCTTTGTAACTCCACACCCCCAGATCTTTTTTCATTTTCAAACTTGTAGTCTTCAGCCCCAACCGACGCTGACTCGAGTGACATCACTTGAGGCCGTTTTACAGATTTCACTTATCTCTCTCTGGAGCCACAAACGGCTTTATACAACTTTTTTCTCAAAAGCAGTAGAACTCCATAACACCTGTAAACAGACTTTGATTTGTATTTTAAGCTGTGGGCTCTCACAGTTGATTCCAGTAGATTAACTACAGCTGCAGAGTCTGTACACACACACACACACACACACACACACACTACGTGCACTCTCAATCTTTTCCCTCCGTCCTCCAGAACTGCCCTAATTTGTTACTCTCCCCATTCTCCTCCGAACACACTGACACAGAAACACCACGGACCCGACAAGTTTTCACGTCTTGTTCACTAACGCAGCCATCTGTCACTGTCCGGCTCTGGCTGCTGCTCCACAGGGAAAAACTGCACCGACAGCCTGAAACGCCCACAGAGTGCTTCCTACTTCTACAGACCATTAACAGCAAAAGATGTTCAACTGGGTTTGTTATGAAAAGATACCGACTGTAGGAGCCACTTAAACACATATCCACATTTGGTAAAATGTTTGTTATTATCACATGTTTTAATATTATTTAAGTTTATGCAACAGTTGTATATTTTGAATAGTGTAGTATAGGTGTACTATGCTAAGGTTATGTTTCTATTTGCTATTATTTTGGTTATTAAGTGCAGTAAGGACGTTTTTTAGTACGCATGGGTAGAAAAAGGTTTAGGATAATGTGGTGCTAATAAGATGCAGAGAAGTCAGCAAAACTTTGGATTGAAATAAGTTGCTAATCAAGTCGGTAATGGACCGGGCTGACATGTAACCCCGGGTAAGAATCACCTGTCGGGATGGTGTAATCAATCTTCAAATAAATAAATCCTCCTTCAAGTTTTCCCTGCCTCCTTGACTTGCGAGTACATTGTTGGGTTCTCACAAGAAAGTTGGATTTAATTCAGTGGAACACGAATCAAAACTACGATACTTTGCAGACTAAGTGGCCTAGGAACTTGGAGTACGGTAAATACACTGATTACTGATTGTTTTATCTAGAAAAAATACAAATACACTTTCTAGCTCCTTAGTTGTAGTATTTCTTTCTCTAGAGTGCCTCTCTGATAAGGTCACATAATATTATAAGAGCTTGAGAACACTGACCTTTAAGCTGTTTGGAGGAGCTAAATGTCAGACATGTGAATGTAAATGAACATGTCTGACATTTAACATTGACCACTTAGCGGGATTTATTTACGTGAGCAAATTCATGGGACTCGCTCCTACAGAGGGCGGGGTGTTACGACTCTTACTGTCGCTGCTTGGCAACTGACAGATGATGTGAACGGCTGGTGTCAGTGAGAGGAATATTAGATGATCTATAGTATCTCTATTTTAGATTAAATATCTGATGTAACGGATCAGGACTGTTTGACCGGTTTGTCCAAAAGTGTCTGAGTTGATTATAGGCAGAGCAACTGGGAGACTGAAGAGAGACGAATGATGAAAATTAAATTTAAACTCACAATGCTGCGAATTAGTGGCATGTAGCTGAACCTACTAAGCTCACAAATGTGTTGTTTCACTATCCAATAACACGTTAAAACAGAGCAAATCATAGAAATCGAGTCTTGAGCTGACTGTATCCTCCCTCAGCTGATCCACAACAAACCACTGGACAATGAATAATACATCTCAATATGTGCTTCTCAGATTAAACATGCATAGCACATCAGCTGTCATACAATATTAACAGCTAGATAATGCAGAGAGGGAGAGAAAGAAACCTCAGTGTGGGACATCTGGCAGTGGAGCCTCTTAAAAATCTATTTCTTTTCTTTTTAAATGTTAGTTACATGCCTTCTGATATCTGAATTAAAGCAGGTGAGAAACATATTTATTCACCAGATCAGAGTTAAATAATGCCTAAACCACAATAAAGCATGTTAAGTGACAAAGAAATCAACTTAGAGGCAGCAAGAAAACAGCACCACGCGGTAGGTTTAGAAGCTCGACTGCTCGTCCTGTTACACAGAAGTTTATTACAAAGAATACTCAAGATTGACCGTACTGAGTCCAGGTTTGAGTTGCAATTATCGTATATGGATCCGATATCAGTGCTCTCCATTTCCAACAGTATATTTAAAATCTGTATACCTTCACTGCAGGGCTGCAACTGACTATTAATTGCATTATCCATCTATCTGCTGAATATTGTCTTGATTCACTGATTAATTGTTTTGTCTTTAAAATGTAAGAAAAAAAGTGAAAACTGCCCATCACGATTTCGCAAAACCAGCGTTAACATATTCAAATGTGGTGTTTCATCCATCCAAAGATGTATATGAAACGCAAAGATATTTAATTTAACATATAAGACAAACAAAAGCATCAAATAGTCACATTTGAAAAACTGCAAACCATTGAAATTTTGACATTTTTGCTTTAAAAAAATGATGAAACGATTAATCGATTATCCAAATATTTCTCTCAATCAACTAATCTATTAATCGTTTCAGCTCTGCCTCACTGCGATTATTTTTATGTAAGTTAATGTGAGGCCACAGATGTCATGATGACACTGACAAAGAAATGTAATGTGGTCAGATACCCTTAATAAGGGCAGTATCGGCCCTGACACCGATCCATAATAATCTATGTGCTCATGATTTGGAAGGTTTTAAAAAAAGCCTGGAGACATTCCAGCTGACAGAGCGGAGGTTATGAACACGATTAAATTCTCCATTACAGCAGAGAGAGAGCACGGTGCAGGGGAAAAAAGTGTTTTATGTACAGCATCTAAAAAAAAATTCAATGGACATGAACCCACCCGTCTCAGAGGTCAAACACACTCGTGATGAAATGAGCGAATCAGGTCTCTGACTCCTCGCACCACGTCTGCTCTCCGTTTGATCCTGAACAGTTTGATAAAAGCTCTCCGCCTGCGGCTGTCGGAGGCCTCAACACCTCACCTGCTGTTCAGACTCTGCAGAAACTCAGTGAAGTCTGGAAATGTAAGAGTTTTCTTCAGGACTCTTCTCTGCACGATAATTAACTGTTTTTTTATGACTGACAACTAATTTACTACTTCTTTGTACATTGTAATAAAGGCAGACCACGTGAAGCTTTCTTTTGGCAAGAAAATTAACTGCCAACTATTTTGATAATCGATTAATCGTTTCAGTCATTTTTCAAGCAAAAATGTCAAACATTTGCTGGTTCCAGCTTCTTAAATGTGAGGATTTGCTGCTTTTCTTTGTCATTTATGACAGTAAATGAAGAGTCTGTTGGAAGACATTTTATAGACTAAACGATTAATCGTGAAAGTAACTTTGAAGCTACTTACAGAAAAATCAAGGCAAGTATCAGGGTTCAAGAAGATCATAAAAAAGGAGGAAACACATTTTAAGCTTTAAACCCACCGAGGCCGGGATTGTAGAAAAAGTATCAGGAGGGCAGCGCTAATAATGAATTTCTGCAGATTAAATCCAGTTTGAGTTAAAAAGCTTGTGTGAGCAGCGACTCGCTCTGCAGCTCAAGCAGAAAATTAACAACTCACCAGCAAATAAGCCATTATTTGAACAAATAGAGACAGAGATGTTTTCAGTTTGTATACTATACTATGAGCTGCGTATGTCATGTATGTTGTTCATCCATTTCATTGAACCAAGCAAACATCCCTCAGAAGATACGTACGATACAATCTGTCATGGTGCCAAATCCTCTCTACAAACTAATGCATTCAGCTCTACTGACAGCAGCAGTGTTCATATATAAACCAGTTTATGCAGTATAATTAATCAAAATGCCAAGACGCTGCACTGGATTTTACCGAAAAATATAGCTTTCACAATTACCTGCAGAGCCGGAGATAAATTCTCACCATATTGCATTATAACATGTTAAGCTACTGCTACTGTAAAGTGAAGGGAAACAGTGAGAAGAAGAAAGCTGTGCGGTGACTTACGTTGGTGACGGCGTCAATGTTCGCTCCAGCCAGGCAGAGATGACGGACAACCTCGAGGCTCCCGTTGTTAGCAGCCAGGTGGAGGGGAGTTCTGCCGTACTGGAAACATAGAGAAACACATGAAAGAGGAGTTTTCAGTCGACACCAGGTGACGTGTGACAATAAAAGCATCCATAAAGATCACAAATCACAATCACAAACTGTACACAGTGTAGAGAGCGACGCTACAGTTTATAGTCTGGTAGTGTGATAATGTACTAAACATGGTGATAAAACACACTAGAAAACTAACTTCTCCATTTCCAAAAACACTGCATCTGTGTTTCAATTGGCTGACTGCACGTCCGCTCAGTCAAAGTTGAACAAAGGTGAACGGCCGCAGCAGGTAACAGGTAACGCATGCTTTAATTTGTCTTGTCAGGTTTTATTTAACCTGCTGCCACCATGACGTGGATAACAACAACAAAAAAAGCTGAATGGACAATTATAGTGGTAAAAATATCAAAACACTTTTCTGAAATAGTACCGTTAGTGCTGAAATGTAGTAAAACTGCTTCACAGCCTGTTTTGTCTTGGGTTTTATTAAACAAACACTGAAGAGCAAACTGTATAAAAAAAAACACCAGTGCCATGATTTTAAGTTTTTTCTTTTAGTCACATGAAACGCATCATTTCTCTTGCTTAACGTTACAACTCAACTCAGCACCCATATGGTTGTGCTTCAGCTGGTTGACTGGCTACTGTTAGCATAGCTAGCGGCAGATAGACAGGGAGTCTACGTGCTGGTCCTGCTGTGGTTGTCCTGCCTCTGTCTGACTGGTAGAAGGGTGCTCCGCTGGGGTTAAGATAAATGAAACTGGTAATTAATGCAGGAGCACTGTGTTGTGTTCACAGTGCCCATATTTACCATAATAACGTTAATTAAAGATAGTTGGCAGTGTGTTATTACCATCACTATTTTTCCACCACAATATATAGTAAACCTGAAATACTGACAGACTCCTGTAACATATTGAAACGTGTTTTCTCTGCCAGAAGATAAAAAGAAGCTTAGGAAAATATCAATAACCACTACAAAATAAGCATGTTTGAGAGCAGCATTTCAATCAATTCCCGTTTGTCACAACTTGAAACAACAAGGCAGCATTCATCCGGATCTATTCTACCGAATAAAGAACAGGAGACAATTTAAATTCCAGCCTTCTCATTCTTCTCCCCAGCGTCTACAGCTGACAGGGAAGACAAATACAGGCACGGACTCAGCAATGTGCGATATGCTGCTTTAGATAAGCTTAAAAAAAAAAAAACCCTGAAAATAATGAATAAATCACAACATCTCCGGCAGTGCTGTCTGCTCCTGATGCACATCACTTCCCTGAAGTACTCTGGAAAAAAAAAAAGAAAAAAGTTTCGTATGCAAAAAGGAGCTACCAGCGTCTGAGAAAAGCAATCCCGCCGCAGAATACATTAAAATGGATGGTGTCAAAATAGAATGTGAAATCACCAAAGGCAGAAACATGTGTGGGAAGTCGTGCCTGGCAGAGAGGCAAAGCAAGATGGGATCTTCAGTCAAATATAAACCGAGGCATGTGAGAGCTCCCTTAAAGGGCCGCTTCACCCAAATAAGAAAGAATTGTTAGCAGACAGAGCAAAAATGCTCACAGTAAATCCAAACTGATGTAAAATGAGTTCTGAATTTCACACTACATTAAATATTTTTTTTACAAGCAATATACTGAATGGCAGATTTATGAGCCCAGTCTAGACTAGATTGGATCACACAGCAAAAATCCTCAAGCTGCATGTATTTACCCTTAGAGAAATCCCTTTAATCCCGATAATATGTTTGCTTTCTGTGTTTATTTATCCCTCTGTTTGGGCCTGTGATTAGCCCTAGTTTAGCTTGTATGTGGACGCCGGAGCACTGAAGCCATGTGTGGCTGTTAAAACATCTCATTTCTAAACTAAGAGGATTAATTAACATGCAGCTATAACAGCCTGCACTCTTTTGGGAAGGCTTTTCACAAGATTTTGGAACCTGGCATTCAGACACAAGAGCATTAGTGAGGTCCAACACTGATTTTGGTTCCAGTTCATCCTGAAGGTGTTGGATGGGGTTGAGGTCAGGGTTCTGTGTGAAAACCATTTCTTCAAATGCCTTGTTTTGCGCACAGGGTCAAGTTGAAACAGGAAAGGGCCTTTTCCCCAAACTGTTACCACAAAGTTGAAAGCACACTGTTGTCTTAAATATCATAGTATGCTGCAGCCATTCAACATTCCCCCTTGAGTGGAACTAAGAGGCCCAGCCCAAACCATGAAAAGTGGTGTGGAATGGACGGAGATGTCCACATACTTTTGACCCATAATAATGTAATCTGGTCTGGCTGCTTTAGAAAATCAAACAATTTCGGGTTGACTCATCAGAGTGGTGAAATGCATCACATAATGCTGCTATAGTGTGCAGAAAAACAATAGCTGTGTTTGGAGATTATGTAAGAGTAGAGCAAGCAGCAACATTTTTACGCAGTCAGAAATTAGTTTGTAAGTTTGAGTTTGATGGACAATTTTTTCTTGAGAAATATGGGCTGTCGATATTGTGTGTGTCAACGAGCCATAAAATCAAATTTTACTTTTGGTTCTTAATGCTACATGCAGATATTATATTGGACCCAGACGCACCCAAGGATGATCTGGAAAACCTGACAATAATAGCAGGGTTCGTACAGCTTTTTGAGTAAAATTCAAGCACTTTCAAGGTACCTAAACCAAAAATGTCCTGACTCTCGAAGCCTTTATCATCAAATTGTTACTATAAATTCCAGGAGACAACAAACAAATATGACGACGGGATTGTTTCATTTCAAACATTAAAAAGATTTTTGGTTTACATGAGTGATTGTGTCGATGATGAAACACCAGATTATGTTGAAAATCAAGCATTTTTCACGGAGTATATTCAAATTCAAGCATAATACTAACCTTGAAAACATATCTGTTAAAATTAAGCATTTTCCAAACTTTCAAGACTTTGTATGAACCCTGTAACAGGGTTGGTGGTTTGATCCCTGATTCCTCCTGTCCATGTGTCAAAGTGTCGTTTAGCAAGACTCTAAACCCCAAATTATTCCCCACATGTAAGTTGCTTTTGATAAAAATGTCTGTCAAATGAGTGTTCCCATTATTCTGGATAATCCAAAGACCTCACTGTCAACACTTGTCTTCTCCCTACCAAAGAAATGGGGCTGGGGGTGGGGGGTGGCTGGGAAGTGGCTGTCCTCACCTTGTTGGGGAGGTCGAGGCTGGCCTTGGCGCTGCAGATCGCAGTGACGACGGGCAGGTTTCCGTCCTTACAGGCGATGTGCAGCGGCGTGTTGCCATGGCGATCCTGCTGGTCCAGGTGGCAGTGGCGTCTGAGGAGGCAGCGGACCACTTCAACCTGACACCTCCGTACGGCCAGGTGGAGGGCTGTGTGGCCGTCCTGGAGACGCACACACACACACACACACACACACACACACACACACACAGAACTCAATGTAAACCCTCACCTACTTGAATGTTGGTGCTTTACAACACGTGTGCGTTTGTTCAGGTTCATGTGAAACTAACAGGAGGGTAAGTGCACTGCAGAAATGTAGGCGTTCAATCAGTCTGTGACGTCCTGAGAGGTCATTGGTCTTGTTTTAGGCGCATCACTAGTGATTGGCGTTTAATCAGAGGATTAAACTAATTCTATTTCTGTCCTTCTCATATATGTGTGTATATATATATATATATATATAGAGAGAGAGATATATAGAGAGAGAGAGAGAAAAACAGGAAACAAGGGTAGAAAGAGCCGGGGATGTTGCGATCATATGGTCAGCGTTTTAGACCCCTTGGCCTCCAAGACGCCCCGTTTCTGCCTTTAACTGCTCTTGAGGCCATGATTCCTCTTGGGATGTGTGTTAGTATCATAGTTAGTATCATAGTCTTCATAGTATGTCTTTCATTGGTTCACGGTAACCTGTCTGACTTGTTTGTTTCTAATTTGTTTTTCCTTGTGCAGAGGTGACCACACTGGTTTACCTTCGGGGAATTAATAAAGTTATCTATCCAGCTATGTTAGAGGTGAATTGGAAACAAACAAATGGGAGGAGACACTGAGGTTGGACTAGAGGCTTCAGAAAATCTTCAAGGAGGATCTAAAAAAAACCAGCAGGAATAAGGATTCCTGACCTGAATAAGGAACGTATAAAACGTATTGTCTTTGCATTGTTTTTAAAACACTGTATGTCGTAGTGAAAAGTTATGTTATGCCAAAATAAATCTTGCATCCATTTAAAGAGCGCTACTGAGCTGAAGTACCACTACAGCTGATCACCTTGTCAGTCGCTTCTAGATCGGCCTTGTGCTCCACCAGGCACTCCACAATGTCCACAAAGCCCCGAGCAGATGCAGTGAGCAGCGGACTCTCCCCCTCACGGTTCTTTGCGTCCACATGGCAGCCTGCCTGGCAGAGTGCTCGGGCCACTGGCGAGTATCCGTGCCACGCAGCGCAATGCAGCGGGGTCTCCTGCTCCTGGAGGTAGAAACGTAGGATGCAAAAGAATAAGACCTGGGTCCTCTGGTTGAAGAAATCTCTCTAAAAAACCACTAGGGTCATTTTGCATGCATGTGTGTGTATGTGAATGTGTGCATGTGCTTACCCTGTCAGACAGGTCTGGGTTGGCCCGGATGCTACACAGGTAGCTCACCACATCCACATTGCCATAGCGGGCCGCCACGTGAAGAGCAGTCTCCCCAGACTGGAGGAGACAACAAAGAATTAACACAATATCAACAAATCATCAAATATACGCTCACAACTTGAAAGTAATTATTGTGAAGACATCCTATGATTTTATTTCATGTGGAAAAATATTTTAAAGCAATTGTACTTTGAGGTATGGCAGGTGAAGCGCCTATTCATGTTAGTCATGCCATTTCCGCTGAGTCAGAAACTTCCACTTAAACAAGGCGTTCAGAGTTTTCTGTCCTGTGTGTGTGTGTGTGTGTGTGTGTGTGTGTGTGTGTGTGTGTGTGTGCACAGACACCGGACTCGTTAGGAATCGATCCGTCAGCTTTAACTTTATGGCTGCCAGTCGGAGCAGAAGCTCGTTAGCAGAGAAGCTGCTAAAACGACACCCAAGACGCTGCGTTCGCTTGTAGGTGGGAAAGTGAATCGCTTAAAATAGCATCTAATGGATTTATGTTGGAGAAAGAAAAAAGCTTTACAGGTATATTTAATTAGGGGAATTACATAAAAACACAGAAGAGAGAAAAGATTCACCTTGTTAAAAAGGTGTTGAAAAGGTCTTACTCGCTTCTCATAAGGCAATTATTTGGTTCCACACAGACACGTCAGCTTGTGATTTCAGGGTTACAGTGTAATAAAGTAAGATGAAACTTTAATGATCTTTGGACAGGAACTAGATAATAATCAGGAGAGTGCCTGGAGTGCAGATTAGCTCTGGTCTGGTGGAGGAGGACTGTGCTCTGCGTCAGCGCTCACAGACAGGAGAGGACACCACCGGCGGGTAAAATGATTGAAGAGATTGGAAAATGCTTTTGGGATTTCGTCTGCCCATGCAAGCTCTGTGATCGAGGCTACACACCAGCATCAAAAGCAAACACACACACACACACACACACACACACACACACACACACACACACACACACAAACACAAACATCCCATCTTTCTCAGCAAGACCTGTTTCTATAGCAACAGCAAATAAGCTGATAAAATGCCAGAGTAACTGGTTTTCTCCCCAGGTGTGTACTGTGGTGAGTGTGAATATGTGTGTGTGTGTGTGTATCTGGGCATTTTGGAGAATCAAAGTAATGCTTCTCAAGAGGTTTGATGGGTGGGAGTGTGTGAGCAATTGCTGATAGATAACTGTGTGGTGAGTAGTAATAAGTAATGTGTGTGTTTCTGCACATGTATGTGTGTGTGTGTGTGAGTGTGAGACACGCAGAGAGAGGAAAAGAGGCACTTGAGTCACCTTATCTTGGACGTCCAGAGGGCATTTCTTTTCATGGAGGAATTTCAGGGTCTCGACGTGGCCGTGTCTCGCTGCGTAGTAGATAGCGTTGGCTCCACTCTGGAGGTTCAAGAGAGAAGAAAATTCCAGGATTTATCCCTGACCTTTACTATAAAACCACACTCTCTCTGGGACTGTGTCTGCTGCCAGACGATAGGAACACATCCTTCTAAATACAGCGCAGCATATTTCTGACAAAGAACTTGGAACGACTTTGAGGATGTGCTAGCATCCTGCCTTCCCAGTTAAACTATTCTGAACAGTTTAGAGCTGCACTAGCCAACTTCTTCTTCTTGTTGTTGTTGAATGTCAGCTAATGGTAACAGTTTAAAACTGCTAGAAATCTGGTGACGAGTCAGTAATTTTTGCACATAACACACTGATGTTTGTTATCCGGACAACTCTGTGAGGATTCACGACATACCAAACAATTCCAGATGTACAGGAAGCAACAAGTGCTGACTTGTTGCCAGTTGTTGACAGTTTGTACTTCATTTTGTTTTGTCACAAACCAGATAACAACTTGACTGATCAGGGAGGATTTACAGCATCTCAGTTAGTCTGAATATCTTTTGGTTTTGGTTTGTTAATTGGACCAAAACAAGACATTTGAAGACGTCAACGTTGGGCTCTGGGAACTTGTGACGGATGTTTTTCCACTATGTTTTGACATTTTGACAATTCATTGATTATTTGAGAGAATAATCGCTAGTTGCAGCCATGCCTCCAGTGTGTGCAAAACAACTTCAATTACTTTGTTTAGTTATTTCATTATTACAAATTACTTAGAATAATGAATTTGGGCAACAGAATATTGTAGAGTCGAATGACCATAACATTGAATTATTGCCCAGCCCCTCATGATCTCAAGCCAAAACCACAAAACAGTGACAGTATTGTTCAAGTAAGTTTAATTTATGGACATTTTATGAAAAGTTTTTCATATTTATTTAGCAAAAATGTTTGTAGTTTACATATTCTGAAGATGTACAGATGGCTGGATTAATAGAAGGATCAAGTATCCATCCATCCATCCATCCATCCATCCATCCATCCAAAAGGACTATTTAAAACATATCAGTGTAGCTACTCTCTACAGTACTTTGTGCAGTTCAGCTGAGTGCAACAAGTTCATGGGTACATTTATTTATACTGTAGATAGCCCCCCGTCATAATCCAAATGACAGTCTGTCACATTCTTCCTCATTACTGCAGCTCCGACGCCTTTAATGCATGTCTATTAAACTCCACAGCTGGCTGTCAGAACCACACTGATTACACCAGAACAGATGATGGGTCCTTACCTTGTCATGGGTCTGGATATCTGCACCTTTTCTCATCAGCACCTCAATGATCTGAATGTTGCCACAGCCGGCTGCAATCAGGAGGGGAGGAGTCCCGTGCTGCAACGTACACACATTGTCATGATC